>CM047811.1:17860736-18113819 GCA_026214975.1 Gentiana macrophylla | reverse complement strand
AACAATCAAAATAAATCTAACCTAAGAAACATGGGAACAACCAAAGTACAAACCTAAGTGATTTCAATTCTAGTTAATCTCATGATTCTAATTCAGTTTGTGGTTTCACCCTTTCACGAGACACAAATCCCTAATCTCTTAGTGAACTTATCTCTCAAGCTATGAAAGCCTACTTTCGTAGTGAATTCAATTATCTATCTCTCATCTTTCGAGTGTTGAGACTGATTTAGCAAACAAAACACGGGTGTAGATTCAATTAACTCTCGTTTTTAAAGAACCTAACAACCTAGGAATCTAACTCATTAACTTGTCATCATTAATGGCTAAAAACCCTATCTTTCTATGGTGATCTAGCGTTTATGCAACTTCCGTATTATAAACATCAATCGTGAACTAATCTTTCGATTCTAATTCACATGGCATACAAATCGCATAAAAATACAAACGACTTAAAGCTCATGAAGATAAAGCGGAATTAAATTAATTGAAAGAAATCAAACTCACATAGTCTTGATACAATGGTTGAACTCCATGGAAACGAAAAGAAAAGCTACATAATCTACTCCTAATCTAACCTCGGTTCACCCGAGCACAAGGCTCGGGTGACCGGCCTTCAAACTCCCAAGTCGGCTGCTGCTCCTCAGAAAATTCGAGTATAAAAAAGTATATCCTTAGGGTTGAGGATATGGCTCTATTTATAGAGATAAGAGGCGGTTTGCTGAAAATCGGCGGCAGACGGGCGTTCATTATCATGGACGCTCGTCTGCTTCATATGGACGCTCGTCCACTGACGATCAAATCTTGATTTTTCCATCTTTATCTTGATTGATTTCTTTCCTTATCTCTTTTAATCTTCCATAAATTCAATTGATCCTTCCTCAACTCGAAATTGGCTCTTTAGGATCACCTTTTCCATCATTAATTGGGTATCTACAAATATCAAAACATACCAAAAGCGTAATAATTTCCAAAATAATGTAAAAACACAAATTAACACTTAAATTGATATGTTTTCATATTTAATCATTAAAAACACCATTTACTCAATATTTAACTATATAGCTCAATATCTATGAAAATAATCCATATATATGGGAAAATTGATATACAATATATATATAAAAATCACTATAATTTGGCCCTAAACAACACCCCACACTTATCTTTTGCTCGTCCCCGAGCAAAACAAAACAAAGTCAAGCTCGAGACAAATAAACATCTATACCAATATAAAGCATATTTAATAACTTAGAAGTTCACCCGTGTAGTGTGTGCATAGCCATAATAAACTTCCACTAAGTTCCACAATTTGAGAGTTATTCAAACCAAAACTAGCCCGGTTTCCCATTTAAGTTAGAAATATTCAAAAACTATAACAGGCACTTTACAAAACATACATATCCCAAAAAGAAATAGTAGAGAATATCTAAAACATTTCGATGATGACTCGAGAGGATAATCCCTACAACATATCCTTGATTTATCTTTGGAGATAAGATTAACGATAACTAAGTCCTTACTTATTCATAATAATATATTTCAGTATTTTCACTTTTTTTCACACTTTCTAACACACATCAGAATAAGCTTTTGCCCTCATAGCAGAATAGGACATTTCAAGATAATCCCCTACCTTACTCCAATCATAAGGCGACTATAAACCGGTGTCGTGAGCTTTTGGTCATCATAGTGGAATAGGACATACGTGGTATACCCTACCTCACCCAAATCATAAACCCGACTTCCGACACACACAATTACAATTATGTTACTTAGAGATTTACATTTGGCGGTGGAAAAGATTATTTTCTAGTAGCACGAGACCATGAGCATAACACCTCAAGTAAACAATTTATTACTATTGCAAAGACTTAATCACGTTTCACTTATCACATTCAAACTTCTGGATATTCACAAATTATGTCATACTTTAATCCTAGAATACAAACTACTAAACTTTTCAAGAATTGTACATAAGCAAAGAAACATGCTATAATCATCAAAAATCTCCAACTAAAATGGGGTAGGCTTTCAACATTTAGCTCATCATTTACTATGGCATGTGAAAAAGAGTGTCGGGTGAAACAACTAAAATTACTAAATATACAGAATATAGCAAAAATGATATAAACTCAAGCAAAGATATGCCTTTGTCTACTCGGGATATAACAAAAAATTTGAAAATTAAGCACTTTTCATAGAAATACTAAAAATATGAGCAAACGAAAGTAGCTACGAAAGTAGACACATAAATCATCTATCCCCTCCCCCACACTTAGATTGCAACTTGTCCTCAAGTTGTGCAGAAATAATAAATTAGAGAACTTAGCTGATTGGATGCTGGCAATTCTGGAGGAACCAACAAGAACCAGGATTGCTTGCATAGCTCAGTAGACTGTGGAGCATCACAGGACAACTGAATACATCGTGAAAGTGCACAATAGCTATAAAAAGTATCCTGCAGACTTGATCAGTGCAAAAAGAGTCTACGGGGAAAAGATTAGACTTATACAAATAAAGCACATAAGGAAAAGAATTTATAGAGATATTCAAATTATGCTCAAATAAAGATGGACACATATACATGAAAATATCACAAACTCGTAGGCTAGGTGCAACTATATGAAAACAAAGTACAATGCAATCTATATGATGTGCAATCCTAAAAATAAAAACGAGGTAGTATTACGGAAACCGACAGTTACTATAGCATGCATGAATCAAGTATAAGACATGAATCAATTATCTAACATGGATTCATAGATGGAAAAATATAAAATATGTAGGTTCAGGACATCTATGTAATATTACTTAGCCACAGAAGCTCGAATGAAAGCAATCCAAGTTAAATAAAAGCATTAAAACAAGATCAAGAAGAACTGGACCATGAAACGGCGTTTAGCAAAACCAGACGGGCGTTCACTGCAATTCAGCCCCGGACGAGCGTTCAGCCAAACAAACGCTTCGGTTGACTTGAAAACCAACCGGACGGGCGTCAAGAAGTATAGACGCTCGTCTGGTTCTTTAAATCGTAAGCAGTCGAAAATATTTGAGCGGATTTAACGTCAATACTTTCAAACTTCGTTTACTGCAGCTAAAGAATGGACGGGCGCCCAGCGCAGAATGCACGCTTCGTCCATACAACAAGAATGCACAGACGGCAGAAAAACACAGCAAAACCCTAAATACTTATGAACACAACACAACAACACAGATCACAGCACAGCAGCCTTATCAAATTAAGCACAGGGGTTAGACTAGGTAACACATAAATATATAAACTTCACGTAAAACAAGTTGAGTAAAAAACTTTTGCACATTCTTAACCTAACGGTCATCGAAACACGGCAAAATAAAAACTCTCAACTTGGTATACGCTACTTTTATTAAAAACAAAAATAAAACGTAACAAAATCGAGAACTAACAAAACTAGATTCAACATGACACCTATTCCCCGGAAACGGCGCCACTTTTGTTGGGGAGATTTTGCATCAATAAAAACAAAAGAAAATTTATAACCCTAACTACCATGCAAAACTAACTCCTAACCGACCAAAACATCGGGTTGTTGCTAGTAAAGCGTAATGAGTAAAGGGGTCGATCCAAGGGAAAAGGTATGTAGAATCTAATCCTAGTAATCCTCCCAATTGCTACTCAACAAAAACAAATAAACGAAAAGCAAAAGCATAAAAGCAGAAAAACATAAAAGAACAATCAAAATAAATCTAACCTAAGAAACATGGGAACAACCAAAGTACAAACCTAAGTGATTTCAATTCTAGTTAATCTCATGATTCTAATTAGGTTTGTGGTTTCACCTTTCACGAGACACAAATCCCTAATCTCTTAGTGAACTTATCTCTCAAGCTATGAAAGCCTACTTTTGTAGTGAATTCAATTATCTATCTCTCATCTTTCGAGTGTTGAGGTGATTTACCAAACAAAACTCGGGTGTAGATTCAATTAACTCTCGTTTTAAAGAACCTAACAACCTAGGAATCTAACTCATTAACTTGTCATCATTAATGGCTAAAAACCCTATCTTTCTATGGTGATCTAGCGTTTATGCAACTTCCGTATTATAAACATCAATCGTGAACTAATCTTTCGATTCTAATTCACATGGCATACAAATCGCATAAAAAATACAAACGACTTAAAGCTCATGAAGATAAAACTGGAATTAAATTAATTGAAAGAAATCAAACTCACATAGTCTTGATACAATGGTTGAACTCCATGGAAAGCGAAAAGAAAAGCTACATAATCTACTCTAATCTAACCTCGGTTCACCGAGCACAAGGCTCGGGTGACCGGGCTTCAAACTCCCAAGTCGGGCTTGCTCCTCAGAAAATTCGAGTATAAAAAGTATATCCTTAGGGTTGAGGATATGGCTCTATTTATAGAGATAAGAGGCGGTTCTTTGAAAATCGGCGCAGACGGGCGTTCATTATCATGGACGCCAAATGCGCTTCATATGGACGCTCGTCCACTGACGATCAAATCTTGATTTTTCCATCTTTATCTTGATTGATTTCTTTCCTTATCTCTTTTAATCTTCCATAAATTCAATTGATCCTTCCTCAACTCGAAATTGGCTCTTTAGGATCACCTTTTCCATCATTAATTGGGTATCTACAAATATCAAAAACATACCAAAACGTAATAATTTCCAAAATAATGTAAAAACACAAATTAACACTTAAATTGATATGTTTTCATATTTAATCATTAAAAACACCATTTACTCAATATTTAACTATATAGCTCAATATCTATGAAAATAATCCATATATAGGGAAAATTGATATACAATATATATATATAAAAATCACTATAATTTGGCCCTAAACACAAGCCATGGTGGGGACATTTACGCAGAAGAGACTTAAACCTTTTCCATGCCTCGAAGAAAGATTCATTTTCCTTCTGATAGAATGTGAAAATTTCATTCGAGATTAAATTTGTTTGTCTTTGAAGGGAAAATATTGATTTAGAAATTCTTTTTCAAGTCCGGCCCAGGTAGTGATTGATTTGAAGGAGAGAGTGATACCACTCCCTAGCCTCTCCTTCAGAGAGAAAGGAAACTTGATTTAAGCTTGATCGCATCCTCACTTACTCTCTTGGATGCGGGTGGTACCGCATATCTCTAAGAACGCATGTAAGTGGGTATGCGGATTTTCAGATTAGTAGCCATGAAAAATTGATGCATCTTTGCATTATCCGGATGAGTCCTGGCTTGAGTTCGAATGTGTGAGTGTAATGGTGGGCAAGACTATAGCCGGGTTGATAAAGTGATCGCACCAGGCATGGCGTAGTCTCGCCAAGCGACGTCGATCTTACGCCGCCATTATTACTATTTCTTCGATCTCTTTTATCAAATTCCGTTAAATATCTTGATCGGCTGAACTTCCTTCGTCCGAAGGATCGGTAAAACGAAGTTTCCGCCTATTTGGTCGGACTATGGTCCGCTCGAGGTCAGTGAAAAGAGTAATGGTCATTTCGACTTGAGTTTGCATAAACGAAACCCAACTCAAGGTATTGAACCTAAAAACTAAAGAAATTAAAACCTTAATTAAAAGATTAAAAGCCTAAGAGAGGAAAAGAAAAGAGAGGAAGAAAGGAAATAATTTTTTTTTTAAGAAAGGAAGAGTCAGACGGACGTCCAGATATTTGGGCGGCGTCGCAAAATTTGATCGGGCGGGCGTTTGGATGTCCAAGCGCTCGTCTGGCGTTCAAAATCTTTGGGCGCTCGTCTAAGTTGAAAAATTGATCTGAGATGATATTTTTCGGTGGGACGGGCGTTTGATGAACCTGACGCCCGTTCGGTAGCGGGAAAAATAAGAACGAAGCGAAAATTGCGAGAGCAGAGAGAGGAGAAGAAAAACTAATCACAAAACCTTAAAACCTAAATTTAAACCCTAATATCCTAATAACCTAGACAATTATTAACTAATAACAGGGAAAACTAAAAACAAAAACTAGGCAACCGTCCGGTTCCCCGGCAATGGCGCCAAAAACTTGTCACGGATTTTATTAACACAAAATAAACAAGTAATAATCCGGTTAACCTCAAGTATAAGGATCGTAGTAATAGTGGTTAATGCCGGTCGATCTTACGGGAACTAGATCGTTGTTAATCCTAGCTTTTGTTTTAACTAACTATGTCACGAAAACTAAACCGGAATTATGCTAAACAAATATGCGAAAACTATACTAGATAGAAATTTGAACACCAATGCTAGGAAAGATACGGGTAACGAACTTATTAACTAAACTAAACTACGTGCAAAAAGTAAACTAAATTAAAGCTAAACAAAACTCAAGTTGCAAGGATTTAAAATCAAATTATAAAAGGCAAACGAGGATTGATCCACCTATCAACATGTATTGATCTCCTATCTCGATTATATGTGGTATTTATCTAGGTTGTGATTCACCTCACCTAAACATGAACCCCAATTCCTTAGGTAATTCATCTTTTAACCTGGTATCTTCCAATGCTAGAATAACGCGTTTTAAGATCGAAGGTGTCAACTTTTACGTTTAAATCTAGTGATTAGACTTATTAACTTCCGTTATTATAAATCTAAGGACTATTCTTATCTATGGTGATCTAAAGGTTAATCATGACTTCCATCAATCATAAACATAATCTTACATGCAAATCTTCCGATATAAACGCAATTAAACATGGATAAACATAAATAAGAAACAACCTTAATAAATCACTCACAGTATAATCGAAACACAGAAATCAATCCAAGTTGATGGCTTCACAATTCTCGTTTGAAAGAAGCTTTAGCTCCTGAGCATCTTCAGCAACTCAGTTTTGCAGAAAAAGAACATAAAAACTGCTCTAAACTAATCTAATTTAAAATTGCAGAAAAGTGAAAGGAAAAGAAGTAAAACCGCAGCCTTAGCCGCCCCTAGGGTTTAGGGTTTGTATAATGTCGAATTGTCGTCCATATGTGCGAAAATAGGCAGGTATTTATAGAGGTTAAAGTCGGTTCGGTGAGTCTGCGACGGACGGACGGCGTTGATGCAGTGGGCGCTCGTTCACTTTCTTGAACTCTCTTCAGACGCTCGTCCGTCCTCAGTTCAAACTCTCTGATCTCTTTTTGGCACCTTGGACGCTCGTTCGACATTTCAGACGCCCGTTTGATCTGGACGGAGTATGGGTGAGTATGACGCTCGTTCAGGGGTGACTTGAAGGTGATTTCTTCATATTTATCTCTTTTTCTTCACTCCACTTGATCATTATCTCTTTCTTCAATCACTTAGCTCGAATTTTAATTTCTTTAAATCATCATTTGAGCCTTATAATTGCACCTATAACACATGGAAAATGTCGCAAACTGTAATAAAGTCCATATAATCATAATTTCACCATAAAACCACATGATTATATCAATATTGCGATTAAGTCTTTAAAAACATCGTTTGCTCAATATTTCAATATAAGACCTATTTATTATGCAAATTATACAATTAAGAGGGAAAATATCATAAAATATACTCTTAAAAACCATAGAATTTCACCCTTAACAAAAACTAAATTGATGTAAAGAGAGAAATTGTAGATAAGACAACTTTCTATGTAATTTGAAAATTTCTGAAATTCTTAGAACAAAAAAAAATGATATAACATGATATGTAGAAACGTGAACAAAATAGTTTACTCATTTTGCAAAACACCAAGTTACAAGGAAGTGATTTGAACCAATTTTAGCATTACGAAAGCAATTAAAAGCTCAAAAAAAGAAAAAAAACTTGAGAGGATCATATAAAAGACGTGAGCTTAAAACTCAACCTACGCCTAAGGAGACTTTTCACTTGGTCCTAGTGCAACTTAACCACGTTCTAAGGATTCCTAATCCTATGAGAATTTACCACCAAGTTCAAGAGAGATCAGAAGGGTTCAAAAAGATCTAAAGAAGTCTTATCTTAGAGGGAAGAAGCCTAGGAAAGAAAGGACGCTTTTCTCTGATACCAACTGTAACGCCCCGCTCCCAAATACCGAGCCCTTATCCGAAAGAGAACGTTCGGCGAGTATAGAATTAAATAAATCTAATATTATACGCAAGCCTCTACATCGTCGTATCAAATAAAAGCAAACGGAAGCTAAAAAGACTCGGGTAAAAACATAAATGCTACTATGAATAGAAAGTAACCATGCTAAAGATGGATAGTAAAATTACAACGACGAAAAACCCAAAGACTTATACAATACGATATCTTAAAGTAGAAGTACAATAAGTCTAAGAAAAGAAATACAACTAGTCTAGTACAACCTTTACAAAGAAATAAACTAAGAGCTTTGTCAAGACTTCAAAGTCTTCAAAAGTCGTCATCTACACTTGGTTAACATGTTCGTCTTCTCACCCCACAATGCATACAAAAGAAAATGCAAAGGAGGTAAGTACAAAGTACTTACTAAATGTGAGATAAATAACTAAGTTATACAACGAAAGATTATTATTATGATTATTAAATTATCTTTATGAGACCGACTCAATTTAAGGTTCAATCCATGCCCATCGACATGTCATGACTAAACGTTTCTAGCTTAGCTTATCTTTGTTACATCATTACTCAAGGACATCTGCGCATGGCGTTTCATCACTGAAGATATACTTGCTAACTAATGGTGATTAGCACCGATTAGCTCGGGGTCTCCCGGTATGCGTATACGTCCGATGAATTTCCTCCACTGCCATTCAGCCGTTTATAGGCCAGCAGCGTTGTTCACCTTTTATGAACGTATCACATTGCCGATATGAAAGAGTGCCTAACCGAGAATAAGTGACGTTTTAGCTTTTATCTACACATATGTATTTATTATTGTGAATTAACTAGTCACCTAAGTGTTTTCAGGTAAGCTCCCTCACATCCACTACTCTCTTTCCTAGACCACTAGACACGGGCAAGTCCTAGCAAATACACAGACATTGATGAACTCTAGTTCATCAAAGCACAAGCCCTTTCATGCCCTTCTGACGGATCCGAACTTCAACTCCCTTTAAGAGTACATTCGGTGTTTTAACTGAACGAATCAGAAGTTCAATCGAAGCTTGTTCATATTTAATTAATGTTATTGAAAACTCCACACAAATATACCAAAACATATCACATCTCATTAATTACAACTTAGCATGAATTCTATCACCAAACAACACCAAAACTCACCAAAACTCAAGCAATCATTATAAAACTATAGTTACTCATTAGGAAGAGCCTCTTACCTTAATTTTCAGTTAAACCGAAAGCAAAATGTCAAGCAACTGCAACAACTGTTGATCCTCAACCCTAAGACCTATGTGATCAACAAGAAACCCTAAAATCCTATTTCTTTGCAGAAAACCGAAACTGAAAAAGTCCACAAACTACAGATTACCTCGATTAACTGCTGCATAACTATTTTTAGAATGATCTACGCTCCAAGACGATCGTTTTGACTACTCATGGCTGAAAAATAGAGTTACGGATTGAAAGATACGAATTTTTCAAAAATCGAACTCTACGAATACCGAAAACTAGGGCTAAACTGAAAACTTACGAAATTGAGAGATGTTATTTTCCAAAGTTGCGCCTCCTCGCGCGGATCACTTTTCTCTCCTGCGGCATCTTGAACAGATGAACAGATTGATCACACGGTTCTCCCTTTTATTTCGCTTTCTTCCTGTCTGTTGCCAGCGTTCCTCTTCTTTTTTTCTTTTTCTTTTTTCTGAATTCTGCCGTGAAACATAAAAGGGGATTTTGGGGGATTATTTTGTTTTTATAGTCATTTAATTAAATCCCTTAATTAAATAACTAAATCCCTTTAATTAAATCCTTTTTAATTAAATAAATAGGATAAATAATAATTAGGTCGTAGTGGGTATGACCAATTACTATTTTACTCTTTCTGAAAAGTCGGGATGTTACAGAAATCTGCAAATGTTGTATATATCTACGGTTACTTGGATTGGATTCCTGCTTCTACGTTAACAGAGGACTGTTCCTATAACCAAGAGGCATAATACTTTTTCCTTATTACATAATCTATTACTTTGCTTCCATTACAAAAAGAAGAAAACTGAAAAAGATACATACACACTTGATCTTAGCCAAAAGGCCGAGAAACATATGAAACATATACATATATTGAACGATATACAGATTGATTTCGCAAAAACATTTATAGATAATGACCTCATTAAGACTAGATCTGCAAGGTAAGAAATTAAAAGGTTCGAAAGAGAACGTTTGTTGTTGTTCCATAAGATGTACAGACAATTAATTAGTACTAATTAGAAGAAAAAGTAAGTATAATTACAAGATTATAATGTTCCATACATTTCTAAGCTACTTACAAACAAGTAACAAGAGAGTAGTGTGAATCCCAAGTCTTGAGCATCTTAGAATCTGGAGTAATAAAACCTTCCCTAGTCATCATTTTCTCTTCAAAAGCTTTAGCTTCATATGGTATTCTAATGACACCTTGGTTCCGAAAACCATATTCATCAGCTGATCTACACAGCAACTCCAAGAAATTCGCATCACAAAATGCTTTCGTATGAACCATGAATCGCTTCGTTTCTTCATCCACTCCCACTGTGATCGGAACATATCCTCTCGGAGTCGTTGCTGCTGATCCTCTAATTAACAGCTTCAAATCCACGACCCGCTGACCATTCGCCTTATCATCTTGCATATTCTTACTCTCCTCATCATGTCTGAAAATTAATTTGGCCCCTTAACTGCAAGGCTCCAGTACTAAACATCAACTAAATAGGGAGAAATGGAACCTTCTATTTTGTGCTCTTATAATAGAAATTGTTTGAGCCTGCATTATTATAGGATAAGCACGAAATCAATGCAATAAAATATTTACCATTTGCTTTATAATTTTTTAATTTTTAATTTTTAATTTTATTTGATTCCATCAGGCAAGTACATATGGTTACGTAAACTACAAGATTGATGCTTAATTTTTATTTGGCACAATTTGACGTTTGATATTGAGGTTTATGTACTTTTCCATGTTAGGTACAATGAGTATCACTTAAATATATTTTCTTTTGTTGTTTCTTTTGTCCATAATATTGACCCAATACTTCTTGTGGTAATCCTTTATTATGGTTTATTATTGTTTTTATAATTTTTATTATATGTAATTTTTATATATATCTGTCAAAAAAAAAAAAAAAAAAAGTTTATTATATATATGGGTTGTAATTTTCAAGCTTTTCCGTGTACTTTTCTTGTACCCTCACAGTACCTCAGTACCTTCTTTACGGGCATATGGCCGGCAAGATTACTTCCTCATTATCTCTAAAGTGACCGACACTTATATATTGTATAATAATAATCTTTGTTGCGAAAGACATGTGATTGTGACCGGGCTACAAACAATATATATGAACCGCAATTGAATGATGTTTAATTTTTTTCTCTCTACATTTTATTTGACATGGAGAGATGAAGCAGGCGGGCTATGATTTTTGACATTGGAATCAGAAATTTGTCAATTTTTTTTATAAGATCCGGGTGTGTGTGTGTGTGTGTGTGTGTGTGTGTGTGTGTGTGTTTGAGTAGCATGGTGAAGTTAGGATCTTGAAGCTGCTTTAAAGTTGGGACGTTGATACTACACAGCTCCGCCGGGAGTCCCTATAACAGAATTTACCTTAATCAGGTATGGTCAATAATAATGGCTATCTCTGCTTATTGATTTAATTCTTTATATTTATATTTTCAAAATGAAAATTATTCTTCTACTGGTACTGATGTTATAAATATCTTTTCTCACTTTAAAAAACTTGTACCTAGCTAGTACTCCTTTGTGGCATATATACATATAGTTTTCAAAGCGATCATAATCGAAGAATGATTAATTCCCCGGCTCATTTCTACTTCGGTTTTTTTTTTTTCCGATTTCCTTCCTTTAATATCTCTTTTACTAGGTATACTATGATCAGCACATTGCGGTGATGATATGCTCTGCATGCTACTACTTTCGCGATACGTAGTCTTATAAAGGTAGAATGTTGCAACTCGGGCCAGAGTCGCAGAGACCTAATCCTATTGATATACCATTAACAGAAAGTAGAAGTCGGAACGTGCCAGGGTCTCCTAACTTCACCATGGTGTCTGAGTCTGGGTAATCCTTAGGCTTAGAGAACATCGTGTCAGGATCCTCTTCAGGATCATCAGAATCATAATCCGAAGATGATATTTCAATTAGCTCAATAGGGAACTCACCTGGATGATACGTGCTATACTCCTTAAGTTCTCTCCAGTATCTTGCTTGGTTGCTTCTTTCTCTTTTTCCAACCGCTTCTTAATAGCTTCACAATGCTCTCTAGCTTCAGATCCGGGGTACATAGAAATCAGTGTGACGTTCAATATCGTTCTAGGCATATTGCTTGACTTGATTGCTCTTTTTCAACTCCGGTTTAATCGAATCTCTGAAGTGTTCTGATCTTCCTGCGAAAAGACAAAATAAAACAAAAAAAAAGGTTAGCAACTTCTGCTTCAGTTGGGTATGATCCCAACTGTAGCGGACCTACTAACTAAAATCAATAGGGAATAACACAGAATAACAGAGGCTGTCAAAATTCAATTTTCCAGGCCTCGGTAACTGATTGAGGTCAAGTTAAATTACTAACTCGATGCCTAAATAACCACTAGCAAGTGAACTAGGTTCAATCGCAAAGTATAGCTAGATAGAGTCGAGGTCGATCCCACAGAGAATCAATTTGTGGATCCTAACTTAAATAGTCAACCTATTTATTTCGCTCGACAAATACGGTCTATGACCAATATAAAGTACGAGAAAAGAAAGACACACTCAAACATATAAACAACATGTAAACACATAACGTAATCAATCGCTCAATTATAACCATAATCATTTGGATCTAGACAATTTATATGACAACAAAACTCATCAACTATTAATCCGTTCATATCTCTTTATATCGCTCACGGAGTCATCCTCTAAGCTTGATGTAGCACCGGTAGTCACTATATCACTGTGGTATTGTTACGTGACTTCGCCTTTGGTGCCTCCATCTCATATAACTCACACGCTTACTACTCTAAGGATGCCGATATTGACCGTACACCTCGTCCGGGCAACATTCCTTTGGTTAGGCGTACTTCTGAGGCGATCACTCAAACCTCGTCCAACTAACAATTACCAAGTTATAGTCTCATGCTAGTTTACGATCTACGTGTAACAAGGTGCGCGCAATTCCCTAATATAAACCTACCTAGATAACGCTGAATGTCCGAAGATCAATTCCTAAGCCTACCTAAGAGTTTTATATCGGTATTTCCTTTTTACACGTTTTAGTTAAATTAAGCGAGTGACGTAGCCATAGTCATCCCTACTGAGATAATAAATTCAATTAAGCTAACCTAATCATAAAGACGTGGATCGATTAACGGATGAAAACAAGTTTTGACCACCCTCGGTCGACCGAATAGTGCTCTCGATCGACCGAGTAACACCTCTCGGTCACCCGAGAGTTTAACTCCCAGGATTTACATCCCCGAACATATTTCTCAGCGTTTCATATACGAATCGGATTATATAGCGAATCATCAGGACATCATATAAACTAATCTAAATACACGTAAATTAAACACACAGATTCATCCGTGGATATTAGGTAGAGGACGTAGGGTATGGGATCCTTATAGACAAGGTATCACCACTGCCCTAACGTCATATCCTAGATCGACGTCATCTAGATATGAATACCTACTCAAACAATCAAAGCATAATTGGGAAATTGATTACTTAAAAGAAAACAAGATGAAGAACTAGGGCTTACATGTTTGCACCCTTAGCTCCCTCACAAGCCTTATTTGCTTATATGTTTTTATGAATGAATATTGGTGAATGCCTCATAAAAAATACAAAGGACTTGTGTTTATATAGAGCCTCAGCCGTCATAGAGAACCGACTTTAAATGCCGACACTCTGAACCCTAACCGACTCAAATAATGTGCCGAACTTCTTCTGGATTATAGGCCCACTCGGTCGATCGAATGCACAAAGCTCGGTCGACCGAGCCTTACACGCCCTGGGCTTTCTCCTCTTTTATCTTGGGCTTTCTTAACTCATCCGTGATCCATCAAAGCTTCTCCGAAATCCATCCTTGTGCTCCCAATTGAGTTACTACAAATATAACATGAAGTACAGCCTGTAATATCAAATAATATAATAAAACCTCTTAATACATAATAATGAATCATAACTCTCGGCATATGCAAATTAAGAGTATTACGACTTATTATTCCTCTATTATAGCTCTTTTAAACTAAAATCGGGGGTAAAGGTCATAGAATAACGGGCACAAAATGACCGTTATCAACTACCCCCACTTAGCCTTTGATGATCGTCCGATCAAGATATCAATAAGTTATTCCCCATGAACTACTTTCCAGTGGTCACAGTATACTGACACAAGAAACTCGAATCAACTCATATCCTCTATGCTCATCAGATATCCATTATCCACTATTCATCATGAATCGATGTGTTGTGTGCGGGTGCATTGAGTTTTTAAACATTCGTAGCAAGATTAGAGCTTATGCAAACTTCGTAGTCTTAACCTACCAACTTCAGTATTCCACTTTTTAAGCCTTTTAATTTTTCAAGCACTAGAATAATAAGCAAGAGCGTATCTATAGGGTTTTGGACTTGGAGACCGAGTACTACTCAAGCCTCTTAAAGAGTTGAATATTCTTTTCATATCTTCATATTTTTCGAGATACTATCGATCTCAAGAAGGAAAACTTTTAGAGCATCCTCTATCTTAGATCAAACATTAGCATCGAATATTACCACAAACGCGAGGCTACTTTGGTAACTTACTACAAGCCCAAGTGTTTTAACATTGTCAAACACAGTACGTCTCAAGCTTATTACTCGATTTTGTGGCTAGAATCTTTAGGAACACATCGGACGATAAATTTGACACTAGGTAAGCATAATCAATTATCTATGCAATGTACACATTATAATTTTACCTTTTATAACAAGCGTAGTACAACTCGATTCAATTATTGAATAAGTGAATAATAAACAACTACTTGCAACGGACAATATGAATATCATTAAGTTTACTAATCAATAAATCGCAGAAGTATAAAGTGATCACGTACTCATGAAGTATGGTTTATTTCTTATTAGATATAATTATCAGGAACTCACAAAAGTAAATGTGATTCTAAGTTTAAAAGTTTTAATGTTTTTTTTTTTCATTTTTTTTTCATTTTATTTCTCATTTGATATATGGAATTACTCATTTGAGCTAAGTGACTTGTACCGCCCCACTTAAACCATGCATTGTCCCCAATGTATAAAATCCAAAATAACAAGCTCAAAAAAAGGAACTTAGCTCTGGCTAAGGGTGGACGTTGAACAAGTCCTGGAGATTTGGCAAAGTTCGACAGCACAGCAAAGCGGTGGCATAGCAGAAAGGAGAAGAAGAATCACTGCAACACACATCTTAAACAAAGCTCTACATTCGCTACTGAGATTAGTCCAGCGGTAATAATCGAGAAAAGGGACCGTAAAGGGATAAGAACTTCCTTAAACATTTTTAAGTCCATAAATTAATGATTATATTTCAATATATTTCAGCAAGTCCAACATTACATGAGTTCGAATTTAGGAAATAGAGAAACTTGCTCTATATAACACGACATACTAGTAGAATTGAATCAAAATAAAAACTCGTTAACTATAGGAAATGCAAACACTCAAATTAAAATACTTAATCCCAGCCTAGATTGAATGGTGCTAGTTGCAAATTGTTCGGGCCGGCTTCGTTAGCATCATCCTCGGGTTCCCCTTCTTGGTCGTGGCCGTGAATGACAGGCGGTGGGACAGAACTCAAAGATAGGATAGGCATTGGTTCCACATAGGAATCGCCGCCTAACACCGGGCACTCGGCTCCCTCACAGAATGTAGTGATCAGTGAACCAAAAGGTAAGGTATGTCGAGGCTTGAGAGCATCGTCTGTCATCTCCTTGCGTATCAATGCACCCACATTCTGAGCCATTCCATGTACAACCAATAGAGCAAAGTGGCATGAGTGTAGTAAACCGTAGATACATGCTTAGCCGGGAAGATGTTAGAACGGATAAGCCTATTAAGGCACTTATCCTCCCATCTCCTAAAGTCTGTTTCGCAAATGTGCGGGCAACCTCCCTATAGTCCATTCTATTCCCGAGATAGGCTCCAACTTCCTCCAACCAAGCATCGGACCCGTCAAATGTCGCCACATACTACTCGGCCCGTCCTCCGAGATATCCAACCCAAAATGAGCATTAATCGCACCGGAGAAATTACAATTGGTCGTCCACGAATAATAACGACATTGGTGTCGGGTGCATGCAAATAAGCATAAAATTCTCTTACCCAATTGACGTTGACCCGGCCTGGGGGTGCGACGACATCACGCCATTGATAACTTTCCACCAACTCCAAAAGCTCATCCCCACAATTGTCCAAATCTAGACCCCGAGCTCGATGTACAGGGGCATTAATGAAATGATTAGTAAACGAAGAATATACCTCCCGACTCGCGAATTGTGGCACTCCGTTGATTAATGGAATGTTGCCTTCAATGACCATGGCCGGGCGGCTCTGCGTCTTTAAGCGGCATCCCGACAGATAAACAATGCAGCAGAAGGCCAGACGGAAAGGCGGCCCGACTCTCGGTCGACCGAGCGATCCACCGGTTGACCGAGTGTGGATAATTGACAACAACGGCGTCTGTGTCAGTATCCTTCCCGTGGATCGAATCACTTGATCGAGAAAAATTTCTCGCTAGGCTTTTCAAGGTGAGTGGAAATGGTGAAGTGGATAAAGATTTTCAGAATATTTCCATTTGATTTCTACCGGGTTTGAGAAAAGGAGATGGAGAATTGGGATGAAGGAATTGGGGAAAAGGATGAAGAAAATGAGAGAGAGTATGGGTTGGTTAAATAGAGAAAATGGAGTTTGAAAAATGGAATGTGATTGGTGGAGAAAAGTTGTTGGGGATTGATGAGGTGGAAAGGTGGAATTTGAAAATTTGAATTGGGATAATAAAGAAATTGGGAAGAGAAAAAGGTGAATGGTTGGGAAGAGGAAGGTGAATGGGGATATGTAGAAATAAATGGTGTTAACCATTTTAATTATTTTGACATACCGTAAATTATCTAAAACAAATAACCATGCCAAAATTTATTATTTCACTCTACCGCAAAATTTTTCTCTAACCAATAAGTCGCCTCAAGCACAAAAGCAAAACCTCATTCTTATCATGAATAAATCAAACAACTGGTCTAAGCATTTGTAAAATAACGCATAACCATTTCCTTAATCAACAAATTTTTTTACAAAGATTTAATTACTACACTTCACTTCACATAAAAACGATTCGAATAAAAAAAAATTATTTTGCACATCCTTAACTCAACAGTCGTCGGAACACGGCAAAATAAAAAAAAACTTCTTATCGTTTCATGCTACTTTTATTTAGAAAAAGAAAAATAAAAATAGAGATAAAAATAATGAAGGATAGAAATAGTTCTACAGTTTAAGTCGGTAGCTCGACTTCCCAAAATATCACTCTCTAAGAATTGTTCTTGACTTGCTGTGTCTTCACCCGACTAACCTTCACCTAAAACGCGTCTTGCCATTTCTTTGCACGAGTGCCTTTCCGTGGGATGTACGTCTGATGAAAAGACAATCAAACTGTCCATCTAAACAGGCACCGACTTTCGGGATCGTTTCAGATTTCGATGAGCTTTCTTGATTGCGAACTCTACGAGTTCGTCGCTTGACTTTCCTCCTTCTATCCTTAGGTTTCGAAAACGAGGCTTCAGCATCATCCTTATTAACAACAGGTGCAGGCTGAGCAGCTCTATCTCGGCTTAGGATTGTCAGGACCTCTTTCTCATCTCGATCGTCAACATTGTCATCATCACACTCCTCTGAACTTGGAATCACATCCGGTTTAGAACCAACGACTTCTATAATGTTTACACTTACCGAATAGGGAACTCAGATTCCTTATCCCAAAAGTCTCGTAACCCTTAGCATCAAACAATGTGATCTCATGCCTAGTCATACGAATGAGGGCTCTAGAGGTATTAATAAAAGATCTACCCAAGATAATTGGGCTATCACGGATGCTCCTCTATGTTCATGACGACCAAATCTATCTTAAACCGAAGTTGTCCGATACCAATGATCATGTTATTCATTTGTCCAGACATGATGGTTCTAGTACTATCCGCGAATCTCACTTTTAGCGGGGTGTTTGTGGGAGTCAGAATCATATTCCTATCGCAAAGGCTCTTAGGGAAAATGTTTAAGCTTGATCCAGAGTCAATTAAAGCCAATCCCAAGTGTGCTTGTTCTAGGGTAACATCTACAAGGAATGCCCCAGGGTCACCTAACTTTGGCATTAACCGAGATTCATCTTCAACACATTTTTCCTCTTTAGCACAGGTGACTATAGGTCGTTCCATATCTACGCTACCCTCAGAACCAGACTCTATCTCCGACATGTAATCCATATAATCAATATACGAATCTGAATCCGAATCCGAAGAAATTACTTCGGGATTTAAAGCACACATACCTCTTTTTACATACGCTTCACTCGCTTCCCTTGACTTTCTGGCTTTCTGAATTCGTTCTTTCATTTTTGCTATTCTCTCCTTCAGCTTTTGCGTCATCGGCTTCATTGGTGTTGTCTTGGTTCGTAAAACGTTAACATCCTCTTCCTTAACCTTGGAGAATTGTTTTGATGACATATTGCTTATCATGAACAATCTTACCCGAGCGATTTAGTTCTGATTATCTGCAACATGAGAAAAACAACAAACGGTCAATAAACTAATAGTCGAGACGATTGCTCATACCGCGCTAAAGCTTACAACCTACCGACGGGAAAAGCAAAAACAGAGGAAAACAATGTCGTCCGGATAAATTAGAACAATGAAAGAGCTCGGTCGATCGAGTAACACTCGCTCGTCGACCGAACATACTGTAACATATATATATAAATTTTTATTTTATTTATTATTATTATTATTTTTTTTTTATTTCACTTGTAAAAGAAAATAGAAACAAAACGAAATAATCAAGTAGATTATTTAAGCAATTGGACCATTGATTCCCCGGCAACGGCGCCAAAAACTTGATTGAGGTCAAGTTAAATTACTAACTCGATGCCTAAATAACCACTAGCAAGTGAACTAGGTTCAATCGCAGTATAGCTAGATAGAGTCGAGGTCGATCCCACAGAGAATCAATTTGTGGATCCTAACTTAAATAGTCAACCTATTTATTTTTCGTCGACAAATACGGTCTATGACCAACATAAAGTACGAGAAAAGAAAGACACACTCAAACATATAAACAACATGTAAACACATAACGTAATCAGCTGCTCAATTATAACCATAATCATTTGGATCTAGACAATTTATATGACAACAAAACTCATCAACTATTAATCCGTTCATATCTCTTTATATCGGCTACGGGAGTCATCCTCTAAGCTTGATGTAGCACCGTGAGTCACTATATACTGCGTGGTATTGTTACGTGACTTCGCCTTTTGGTGCCTCCATCTCATATAACTCACACGCTTACTACTCTAAGGATGCCGATATTGACCGTACACCTCGTCCGGGCAACATTCCTTTGGTTAGGCGTACTTCCTAGACGATCACTCAAACCCTCGTCCAACTAACAATTACCAAGTTATAGTCTCATGCTATTTTACGATCTACGTGTAACAAGGTGCGCGCAATTCCCTAATATAAACCTACCTAGATAACGCTGAACGTCCGAAGATCAATTCCTAAGCCTACCTAAGAGTTTTATATCGGTATTTCCTTTTTACACGTTTTAGTTAAATTAAGCGAGTGACGTAGCCATAGCCATCCCTACTGAGATAATAAATTCAATTAAGCTAACCTAATCATAAAGACGTGACTGATTAACGGATGAAAATAGGTTTGACCACCCTCGGTCGACCGAATAGGTGCTCTCGGTCGACCGAGTAACACCTCTCGGTCACCCGAGAGTTTAACTCCCCAGATTTACATCCCCGAACATATTTCTCAGCGTTTCATATACGAATCGGATTATATAGCGAATCATCAGGACATCATATAAACTAATCTAAATACACGTAAATTAAACACACAGATTCATCCGTGGATATTAGGTAGAGGACGTAGGGTATGGGATCCTTATAGACAAGGTATCACCACTGCCCTAACGTCATATCCTAGATCGACGTCATCTAGATATGAATACCTACTCAAACAATCAAAGCATAATTGGGAAATTGATTACTTAAAAGAAAACAAGATGAAGAACTAGGGCTTACATGTTTGCACCCTTAGCTCCCTCACAAGCCTTATTTGCTTATATGTTTTTATGAATGAATATTGGTGAATGCCTCATAAAAAATACAAAGGACTTGTGTTTATATAGAGCCTCACCGTCATAGAGAACCGACTTTAAATGCCGACACTCAACCCTAACCGACTCAAATAATGTGCCGAACTTCTTCTGGATTATAGGCCCACTCGGTCGACCGAATGCACAGGCTCGGTCGACCGAGCCTTACACGCTCCTGGGCTTTCTTCCTCTTTTATCTTGGGCTTTCTTAACTCGTCTGTGATCCATCAAAGCTTCTCCGAAATCCATCCTTGTGCTCCCAATTGAGTTACTACAAATATAACATGAAGTACAGCCTGTAATATCAAATAATATAATAAAACCTCTTAATACATAATAATGAATCATAACTCTCGGCATATGCAAATTAAGCGTATTACGACTTATTATTCCTCTATTATAGCTCTTTTAAACTAAAATCGGGGGTAAAGGTCATAGAATAACGGGCACAAAATGACCGTTATCAGTAACCCGGGGATAAACCATTGTAAACCGGCCCTGAAATTTCTCCTTCTGGCAGTTTAACAAGTGCAGGTTTGATCCAAAACAACTCAAGACTCAAAATAAAATAAAATAAAACAACTTCTTAATCAGAATTAAAACGTTTATATTTATAATTGGACATTGTCCCTGGCAACGGCGCCAAAAAATCTTGATCGCGTGTGATGAAGCTCAAATCACAAGTTGAATCATAGTCATTGATTCAAGTCTCAACTTTGATTTTATCAAAGGTTTTAGACTGTGAAACACCAAGAAGGTGTGAAGGACTGCTGAGCTACAGTCAGGAAGACTGTGTTAATGATGAGCTGGTGAAGAGGGAATACAACCCTTCAAGGACCAGTGGTTCAAGCAGTTGCAGAGCAGCAATTCTACCTGTTATATAGTTGCTTAGATAGTAAAGCTATGGAATAGCCAAGGACTATCAGTTTAGGACTTTTCGTAACTGAGCTACCTCAAAGAGTTCTAGTGGAATTTTCCTCCGCATCACAGGGGAAGAGAGGACTGACAGGATTACACCACCTAGAACCTCTATAATTTATGTCTTACTTACTTATTTAGTATATGCACTTACTTACAGCTTTATAATTTGTATTACATTGGATCACACACACTCAGCAAAAATAAGAAACTTAGTCAGCACAACATTGCATTTTAACTAGACAAACTGATAAACTCATGTTTTATAAAAAGGCTTTATTTAATCCGCTGCCAGTTAACTCAGTTAAGAATAAGTCAGTCTTGACTTATACTCAGCTAAGTAAGCTTAACTCCACACAAGTTTTAGATATAACTCAATCTGGTTTAAGAGTCAGTTTTTTGGGACAAGTTTATTCACCCCCCCCCCCACCTTAAACTTGTGTTAGCCTTTTCATGGGACCGGCAATTGGTATCAGAGCAGTTCTTCCTTTTGGAGGTGATCCAAAGTTTTTACTGCTTCGAGTCTTTAGCTTAAATAACTGGAAATCAGTTATTCTGATACCAACAATTGGTATCGGAGCGGTGCCTCTGTTCTGAAGAGATCCCTAGCTGATTTTCAAATATTCAAATATTTTCAAAGTCTTTCAAAATTTCATCATGGATACACAACATCACTTTAGAAGTTTAATCAATTACTCATTTGTAAGATTTGATGAATACAAAAGTAAATTGCAGGCTCTTGTTGCTTACACCCAAGAATAGTTAATCGATACACTCGTTGATAATCCATTGGATACCATTAGCAATGAGGACTCTGAGATTCTACCATTAAGTCTGGCTGCACAAGATCATATTGAGAGTGATGAAGATATCATTATTTTTGGCATTCAACCAGCAAAGGACAATGCTACATCAAGTAAAGGAAAATAGATAGTCAAACATCATGAGGTAAATGCTTCAACATCCAATCTGTCACTTGTCATGGGCAGATCCATAGAAATCTGAGACATTAATGACAACTTGGACATACTCATAAAAGAATTAGAGGAAATTCAAAAGAATTGTGAGAATGTCAAAAAGGAAAAAAAAAAACTTTTGAAAGCTGAAGTTCTAAGATTGGATGCTGAGATTAATTTTATCAAGGCTAACAATGAACCAAGGAGAATTTCTCAACTGATGAAGTAGCAGAAGTAATAAATATCACAGAATCATCAGTTGATCGAATTCCCAGTCTTCAGATCAAACCAGAAAAACCATTTGGAGACATAACATGTTTAGGGTTTGACAATCAACAGAATTCTAAGTTCAGACCTAGTTCAGCTGCTCCTAAGTTTGTGGCTGCACAAAAGTCAGGAACTTAGAAAACTGATAAAATTGTTAGAACTGGCAAAAACTCAGCACAGCCTCGATCAAAAACTGACAAAACTATAAAATCAGTTGGTGGCCATTCCCAAACTGACAGATTTTACAGAAAAACTCCGAAGGCTGAAAAGGGCAGAACTGATCTGAGATCAGTCAAAAGAACATTCAGTCATATTCACCAAAGAATGATAATCATTCATGGAATAGTAGATTCAGGGGGAAAGGTAGACTCTTTCCTACTGATGAAGACTGGAATGGACCCATAATCACTCAGTCTAGTAAAATTTTCCAGAAAAGGACAATCGAGTCGCAACACCAAAATTTTGTTAAAACTGACTTTATCAAGTCAAAAGGTCAAGAAAGATATGTGAGAGAAATAAACTCAATTTGGAGGAAATTGAATGATCTCAACAAGGGGATTGATTCTAAAGAAAAGAAGTCATTCTTAAGAATTAATCCAAAATCTAATCAAAAGGGACACAAACAGGTATGGGTACCAAAAAGTTATTAATTTGTTTTGCAGATGAAAACTGACTACTAGAAATTACGGAAAGCTGACATCATCAAAATTGAGATGTCTTAACTGGAGACTGATCATGTTGTGGATAAGATCACAGCTGAATACTTACAGCTGGTGATGCACCGTATCCACTGCATTTACTGATACAAGCTACAGATGGCAGAAAAGATGTGACCTACATTGATCCCAACCGTCCATCTTCTCCACTCACTATTTTTTTCGCAATCTTAACGCCAAATGTGACTTATGACAAGACTAAACCCCACTCAAAACCTTCTAACTACCTTATCTAACACTTATAAATACCCTCATATTTACCCCATCAATTCTTTACAATCAGTTTTTGCATAATCCTACACTTGAACCTTTCTCCTATCTCCAAATATTCCTAAATCCACTTCAAAATTCAATAATCATGACTTTTACCAGAGTTGAACCTGGAATGATTATCTCAGTCGATCAATATGTTGTGAGATATACATATCAAACACTAGCCCAGAAAATTGCAGAGAAAATACGAAAAATCAAAGGTCTGGAGCAAGTATTTAGCATCAATCTGTAAAGAGTATGTCTGGATAGTATTGGAGACTTCTATGAATTTGGAAGAACAGCATTGGAAGAAGAAAAAGCCTACATAACCAAAGTAAATGGGAAGGAGATCAAGGTTACTGAGAACCTTATTGTAGATATCTTCGGTTTCAAAAATATGGATATTCTTCTGCTCTCAAGATAAGCATAGAGCAAAGAGAAAAAGTGTGGAAAATCATTGCAATCAAGGAAGATTCAAATGTTTCGTTATCTGGAAGTACATGACTTCTCATGCTAGAATTCAATTATCTGACCAAGATGCTCGCAAATTGTGTATTTGGAAACGCTGGAAATTTTAGCAATCTATCCGGCACCAAGTTAGACATGTTATATGTAATTTGGTTCAATGAGAAATTCAACTGGCAAAGGCACATTCTTTCTTGACCAGTGATTTCGATCATCGATTATTTCCGAGAAGAAAACTGATGAGAAGAAGGAAAGATTCTTTCATAAGAAAACACTTATGTTATTGGTACAGAGGATCATTGATCATTTTGGAATTACCAGAAGAGGACCAACTGCAATCGTTGATGGCAAAATTGTAGCTAAGGATGAAAAGAATAAGTCTGAAAAGAGGAAAGCTGAAGGTTCTGAGGCGGAACCTAAAAAGAAAACGATAAGATCTTCCAAGAAAATGACAACCGGAGAATCATTGGAGGACCTTGAGGGGATAAAGGAAAAGAAGAAAACTAGAAGAATTGGAGAAAGTCAAAAATGTTGTATTTACTGAGAAGATTATGGAGCCTTCACCAGCAAAATCTGTTACCTCAGTTGCTGAAAGTCAAGAAAAAAAATCTAGAACTAAGGAAACCACCACAAAACCAGTCACTGCTGAGAAAGAAACTGTTGTTGAAGAAGAAATAGTTCCATCAACGCGGAAAGGCGACACTCGGGGAATAAACCACGAGGCGAGATCGAAGATGAAGAAACTGACAGTGAGGAAGAGCTGATTGGGTCAGAAGTATTGACTATGCTCAATTGAATTGCTAAATTTAGATCAACACCATAAAATCAGCATCTAGACTTGATATGAAGAGTTAATCAGAAGAATTGGAAGCTGCTCAGTCGCAAGGCAAAGAAGTTGCTGAAGTTGAATCTGCACCAGTGGAAGTCATCACTTTGGATGAACTTGTTGGAGAAAAGCAAAAGGAAATTGATGAATCAGTGGAAGGAAAGGAACCATCTAAAACTGAACCAGCAAAAGAACCAGTTGTTGAACTGGAAACTGAGCCAACAAAAGAAAGAAGTGAGCATCAGATTGCTGAATCAGAAGAAGCTTCTAAACAGATTTCTGAACCTATAGCTAACATTAAGGAAACAAATGTTGTTGAAGAAAATCTGGAGACTGAACAAATGGCATTAGTTTAAGAAATTGAAGCTGAATCATCGATCATCCCGCTTGTTCTTTGAGATGGAATCCAAAGAAATCAAGCGAAGAAAAAGCGAAGTTGAGAAAATTGAGACTCTACCGAATCTAACGGAGATTCCTAGAGAAGCTCGAAGAGATTACTACACAGCTTGATCCATCAGTCGATATTGGGAAACTGATTGAAGCTGACTGTAGAAGACATGATGCTAATCATTACTGGAAGTTCAGATCAATCGAAAATCAAAGAGAACTACAAGTGCTGATGGAAGCTGAAGAGAAATGGGTGTTCGGTCTATATGACATCACTCATCTGTCCCAATTATTCAGATGTGAAGAATTTTTTAGCACGCATTATTCTTTGATAAGAAATAAATACTGGATGAAACGTACTAAAGGAGGAGATTTCAAGTCAAAGAAGGATGATGATGATGATTCATAGGGTGACCCTAACTTACAGAAAGGGATTCTTGCCTCTTTACAATCAGGAGAAGTTGCTGAAGAAAAATCGGATGAAGACAGTTCTCAAGATAGTGATGATTCAGACTCTGAAACTCAGTCTGAATCAGAAAACGACAAAGAGGAAGAAGGTTATCAGTCACCAACTGACAAGGAAGTGCTTGAAATAGCAAAGGTTGTAGTTCATAAAGCGGGTGAATTAACTGATGACGAGCTTGATGTAAAACTATCACCAATTAGAGATCTTGATCAATCAAGTTTGGAAGAAGAAGAAGGAAAGAAGTCTGAGGACTTCAAAGAAAAGTTGAAACAAATTGCTTCCTCTCCTCTCAAAGAAATGAATTTAGTTGAGGTTGTTACAAGCACGCCTTAGATTGAAGCTGAGAAAGTACCTAGAGCTGAGAAAAGCAAAACTGAAGAAAAGGAAGTTGGAACTGGAAAGGAAATACCTACACAAGCTGAGACCATCAAATACTATTTTAATGAGCTTGTGAGGATACAAAAAGAAGATTTAAGTGTTTTTGGAAAAGTTCTAAAGTCCATGGAAGAAAACAAAAATGAAAGAATCAACATGGAAAAGAGAATGGACAGTGTCAAAGAGGACTGCCATAACACTCTGATTGAAATTCGAAAAACAACTATTGAAACTGACACGAGGAAAACTGAGACACAAGGAATATTGGAAGGCATTCTTAAAAATGTGCTTGACAGAATGATTATACTAGAGAAAGCAATGAAAGACTCAGTGATTGTACATACTATATTGGCATCAAATCAGCAACACCTGAATTCTTATATCAGGAGCCTGGTCAATAAAGATGATGTCAATAAGGGGGAAAGTCTGGACCTTTTAAAAGTCAATGCAGCTGATATGGCATAAGTTCTTGAAAGCATTGATGAGAAACTATTCGAACTCAAGAAAGCGGAGGAGATTTTAATGACGAAGAAATGGAGTGATTGCAAAATTCCCAGAACCAAGCGAGAAGAGACTTGGCTTGGATTCACAACTATACAATATTTTCAGAGAACTGCCAACAAAGAAAGGTGAATCAATGGAACAAGCCTAAGAAACTTTTCTGAGCATGCAAAAAGTTCTTGTGCATTACTGATAGTTGTGGGTCCAACTATGGCCCTGTACTAATCTGACCCACTTTACTATTTTGACCCCCTTTAGGCCCAAAACGTTCAATGAATGCTCATAACATTAGGGCTATACCTCATCAGGGGCGGCTTTACATTGGGTGTTCCGTGTGTGTCCGACCCTCTATTTTTATCCATTTCCCCATTATTGCATATATAGAATTGAATATGTATATATGTGTGATACAAAAAAAAAAAATTACAAATTTCTGATTCCAATGTCAAAAATCCTGCAGCCGTCCCCGTACCCATGTCAAATAAAATGTAGAGAGAAAAAAATTAAACATCATTCAATTGCGGTTCATATATATTGTTTGTAGCCCGGTCACAATCACATGTCTTTCGCAACAAAGATTATTATTATACAATATATAAGTGTCGGTCACTTTAGAGATAATGAGGAAGTAATCTTGCCGGCCATATGCCCGTAAAGAAGGTACTGAGGTACTGTGAGGGTACAAGAAAAGTACACGGAAAAGCTTGAAAATTACAACCCATATATATAATAAATTTTTTTTTTTTTTTTTGGACAGATACATATAATAAAAATTATAAAAACAATAATAAACCATAATAAAGGATACCACAAGAAGTACTGGGTCAATATTATGGACAAAAGAAACAACAAAAGAAAAGATATTTAACTGATACTCATTGTACCTAACATGGAAAAGTACATAAACCTCAATATCAAACGTCAAATTGTGCCAAATAAAAATTAATCATCAATCTTGTAGTTTACGTAACCATATGTACTTGCCTGATGGAATCAAATAAAATTAAAAATTAAAAATTAAAAAATTATAAAGCAAATGGTAAATATTTTATTGTATTTATGTCGTGCTTATCCTATAATAATGCAGGCACAAACAATTTCTATTATAAGAGCACAAAATAGAAGGTTCCATTTCACCATATATAGTTGATGTTTAGTACTGGAGCCTTGCAGTTTAATTTAGGGGCCAAATTATTTTTCAGACATGATGAGGAGAGTAAGAATATGCAAGATGATAAGGCGAATGGTCGGCGGGGTCGTGGATTTGAAGCTGTTAATTAGAGGATCAGCAGAAACGACTCCGAGAGGATGTGTTCCGATCACAGTGGGAGTGGATGAAGATACGAAACGATTCATGGTTCATACGAAAGCATTTTGCGATGCGAATTTCTTGGAGTTGCTGTGTCAGCTGATGAATATGGTTTCACGAACCATAAAAGCTGAAATTTACTTCCCTTCACATGAATTGTATTTTAATACTTTGTAACTCAGTAATCAATAAAATCTCAGTTTCTCAGTTTTTTGTGTTTGTTATAATTTTGTCCTTATTTTTTTTGCATTGTTTTTAAGGAGGGTATTGACATCATCAAAAAGGAGGAAATTGTTAGAAATAAAATTTATGTTTTGATGATGATTCATCAGTTATTTAATTATTGTTTTTAACCCCGTTGATGAAGTGTCACAAATAACTGTTATAGTACAAAGCAAAAAAATGTCTAGTTATTGATGTATAGGATTTAATAGAGTCTGATAATTGCATAAGTAAATCAGACAAGCACTGTAATAGTTCTAGGTTCAAAACTGAGAAAACGAGAAACTAACTTGCTGAGTTTATGAAACTGAGTTCACAACTGATTGAGAAACTGACTCAGAGCACACCAAAAGAAACTGAAGAAGGTAAGTTCACTAAGGGACACAGACTCGGTTGACTTATCTAAAAGCTGAAGAACTGAGGAACACAGAGTCAGTTATCGAAGATTGAAGAACCGAGGGAACAAACTCCGTGGATAAAGAACTGAGGGATACAGACTCATTTATTGAAGATTGAAGAACTGAGGGTTCAAACTCAATTTCTGAAGATTAAAGCCGAGACTATAAAGTTAGATTTCAGGCAAGATTGTGATTACCTGAACTGATTTTATGGATCCTGTATGAAGACCTAAGATACATAAGGAAAATGATATCTTAGATGATTATGGTGTACTCTGATTAAGTCAATAATGATCAGATGAAGAATATAGAGTATTGAGATTTTGAAGAAGAGTAAAAACTCAGTTAAAGCTCTTAAAGCTGAAACTGACTAGATCACAAAAAACCAGTTTCAAGCTGAAGTTATGAAAGCAGAAGAAACATTCATCAGATTAAGCAGGACCGCCAACGGACATAAGGATTCAAATTCAAACGTTCAAATTCATTTTACCGTTGGAGAAAACCCTATAAATAGGTCACTCCTACCACAAGAAGAAGAGCGAAGTTCTAAGAATTAAGATATCAAGAAAGATTTTAGAAAAGGGAAAGTGAATTAAAAGAACTCCTGCTGAATACCTTATTGCAAGATCAAGAAATTCTCAAGTGTTCTCTAAACATTCAAAGAAGTATCAAGATCAAACACTTAAAGAAAAACAGAGCCTAAGCATATCGTATACATTCTGAAGAAGAAGCTCAAATCAAAAGTTGAATCATAGTCATTGATTCAAGTCTCAACTATGATTTTATCAATGGTTTTAGAGTGTGAAACACCAAGAAGGTGTGAAGGATAGTTGAGCTACAGTCAGGAAGACTGTGTTTGTAATGAGCCGGTGAAGAGGCAATACAACCCTTCACGGAACAGTGGTTCAAGCAGTTGCAGAGCAGCAATTCTACTTGTTCTATAGTTGCTTAGATAGTGAAGCTAGGGAATATCCAAGGACTATCAGTTTAGGACTTTTCGTAACTAAGCTACCTCAAAGAGTTCTAGTGGAATTTTCCTCCGCATCACAGGGGAAGAGAGGACTGACAGGATTACACCACCAGGAACCTCTATAATTTCTGCCTTACTTAGTTATTTAGTATATGCACTTACTTACAGCTTTATAATTTGTATTACATCAGATCACACACACTCAGCAAAAATAAGAAACTGAGTCAGCACAACATTGCATTTTAACTAGACAAACTGATAAACTCATGTTTTATAGAAAGGTTTAATTTAATCCACTGCCAGTTCACTCAGTTAAGCATAAGTCAGTCTTGACTTATACTCAGCTAAGTTAGCTTAACTCCACACAGTTTTAGATAGAACTCATTCTGGTTTAAGATTCAGTTTTTGGGGTTTTTGAGGACAAGTTTATTCACCCCCCTCTAAACTTGTCTCAGCCATTTCACGGGACCACCATCCTTATCATTCACACCCTAAGGACAGTGTTTCATTTATAGTGGGGGTGGTAGGCTTGGCTATTTGCTGTGCCTCATCGTTATTTGAGTCTTTGTGTTGTTTTCTTATCGTTTGGTCACTTCGTTAGTAAAATTGAGCCATTTTTAAAATTTTCCATGGTATTGATGTTGCATTTGTATGTTGAGCCTTCACATTTATAGGATAAATGATTTAGTAAATGTTTAAATGCATGTTACATGGCTTACTATCTTATCTTGAAAACGAGATTTTTATGCACATATAGCTTCAATTTCATGAACCGTGGCAACTGGTGACCGATTATGGTAGACTTAGGCACAATTTGGCTACCTAGAACTCATATCATTAACTTCGAGATGAAATAGAAAAGCCGACCTTGGTAAAGTTTAGGATGACAGTTATGGCATTTCTTTGACCCGGCCAGAGCCAAATAGCCATCCCGTAACATATTCCACAGTAGCCCTCTAAGCCTTGATAGGATGGTTAGACCCCTATTTGACACTTAGTCGTTCGTTATTTAGCCCATAATTTCCCAAGCCTTAAGCCTTATTTGTGGTCTACATTCTTTTGAACACCCTACGAGTTGAGCTTAATCGTTTCTTTTTATCACACTTGCTTAGGCAAGTGTGGGGTGGTAGAGTGGCGTGTATGTTGAGAGGTGTTGGCGTTTTACGAGCTATTCCATGATATTAGAGGGTAGGATCTCAATTCATATTATGTATATGTGATGGCCTTTGACTCAACCCTAATAAAAGTCATGTATAGTGCATCTTTCTAAGTTCAAAGTTTAAATTCAAGTTTTAAAAAAATCAAAATCTAAAGCATCAAACATTTCAAAGAAAGCATGCAAATAAAGTTTTAAAAGTAAATAAAAGATGAGTCAAAGAAAGCCAAGTGTGTTGGGACTCATGTATTTATGTTTTATGTGACGTTGGTGTTTGGGACGAGTCCTTAGTGTAGAAACATGATTTCTATTCATTTGTGCCTAGTTATGCTTGTGACATAGTGTGATACTGCACATTATTTCATGATCCATGTTTCTATAGTCATTTTGAGCTAGAGAAGGGTAGTGCTAACTACATTTTGTGTTGATGCACCCCATGGTTAAGCTTGATCGTTTCTCTCTTTTCTTGTTTATCCTTAGAAATCCCTTCAATTAGCCCCGTCCCTAATAACGCCCTAAATGGTACCATTAATTATACTTTTTCTCACCCTGAATTCTGCTCGAGCGAGGATAGATAGGTTTGTTATAGTGTGGAATATGTGTTAAAAGCTATGTGCGTGTTTCTGGGATCGTAGTTCTACATCTATGTTATTTTCCCAAGGTTTTGGTACTGTTTGGTCTCGTTTTGCATGTTTTGTAGGATGTACCAAATCTAGAGCATTGGTGAATGGATTTGGACCAAAAGAAGTGTACAAGGCCAAGTGATTGAAGTCCAAGAATAAGTCTGCTGAAGAAAACGGAGAAAAGTCGGCCCGGTTTACCGCTGTCTAAGGCCGGTAAACCGAGGACTTGTTGGACACAAAATTGATTCTACCGCCTCTATTAGGTTGGTTAGGGTTTTAGAGAGTCATAAGCCAGTCACTGTATCTATATAAGGCCGCATCTACAGATTATGACATAGTTCCTCAATAGTTTTCTATTACATTATACAATTTCGATGAAATAAAGTTATTCCAAGCTCTTGAGGAGTTATTTCTGGTTTTCGCCCTTTCTCCATCATCTCTAGCTTGATTAGATCAAGCTAGATCACCATTGTTGAAGGTATGAAGCTTTGAACATTCCTTTTTGTCTTCAATATGGTTGATTTGTTCATATTTATGTGTTTTAGTTAATCTGCATGTTTAAAGACCCCATGATTTACTTATTTTAATCGTATGTGAGCAATGTAGATCTAGGAATAGGAAAAGCCGACCCCGGTAACCCGGTGGTCTATACTGGTTTACCGAAGAATTATTTAAAAAACCTAAAACTAGGATTCACTACAGCTACGTTGATCGGCAAGTTTAATTAACCAGAGGTTAGATCTCGCCAATCTGCTTATTGTAATCGAATGGCGGCATGAAATACGAATAGTGAAGTGCTATTTTTGGACATAGTCTTGAATGGACCCTGAGAACGTGTTAATCAATGTCGACAATCGCTCAGGCGGAGTTAAGCGGTATGAGTTATCGCTCGATATCGGCAATTCTAGTTCTTTATTCGTATGGGCAATTACGGACCAATTAAGGAGCGTAGCTTGCGTATAGATTGTCTACTACCATTGTCGGAGTAGATAGGGTTAAGAGTTGCACCCGTAGCTGATGATGATTAAATTAAACGATCGCTCGATTAATTTAAGGAAATTATGTGGGGATTAAACGTAACGATTAACTAATCCAAGTTAGTAGATCGGTGAGAAGAGGGGAATAAATACCAAGTTTGTTTTATGTTCATTGTTGGTCCATGACCGCCTCTATGTTGCTTCTTAATTAGGTTAAAATCGTTTATAGTTAAAGTTGCATTGTCTCTGTGGGATCGACCTTTACTCGTATTTACTATACTACGATGTACCTAGTATTCTTGCTAGTAATATCGACGTTATTGACTTACACGCGATCAAGATTTTTTGGCGCCGTTTCCAGGGCAATGGCCAATTATAAATATAAATGTTTTAATTCTGATTAAGAAGTTGTTTTATTTTATTTTATTTTATTTTGAGTCTTGAGTTGTTTCGGATCAAACCTACACTTGTTAAACTGCCAGAAGGAGAAATTTCAGGGCCGGTTTACAATGGTTTATCCCCGGGTTACCGAGGCCTGGAAAATTGAATTTTGACAGCCTCTGTTATTCTGTGTTATTCCCTATTGATTTTAGTTAGTAGGTCCGCTACAGTTGGGATCATACCCAACTGAAGCGGAAGTTGCTAACCTTTTTTTGTTTTATTTTGTCTTTTCGCAGGAAGATCAGAACACTTCAGAGATTCGATCAAACCGGAGTTGAAAAAGAGCAATCAAGTCAAGCAATATGCCTAGAACGATATTGAACGTCACACCGATTTCTATGTACCCCGGATCTGAAGCTAGAGAGCATTGTGAAGCTATTAAGAAGCGGTTGGAAAAAGAGAAAGAAGCAACCAAGCAAGATCCTGGAGAGAACTTAAGGAGTATAGCACGTATCGTCCAGGTGAGTTCCCTATTGAGCTAATTGAAATATCGTCTTCGGATTATGATTCTGATGATCCTGAAGAGGATCCTGACACAATGTTCTCTAAGCCTAAGGATTACCCAGACTCAGACACCATGGTGAAGTTAGGAGACCCTGGCACGTTCCGACTTCTACTTTCTGTTAATGGTATATCAATAGGATTAGGTCTCTGCGACTCTGGCCCGAGTTGCAACATTCTACCTTTTTCCCTCTACCAAAAGATTAAGCTTCCGGTCGTTATGAATCAAACCAGAACCATGACTTTCATCAATTGGATTAGAGATATGCATGTTGGGCTGCTTAGGAAGTGCACGATTTAGGTATGAAGGTGCACTTATCCAATTGATTTCATGGTTATCGACGTACCAGAGGACCCAAGTGCCCCAATTTTTTTAGCAAGACCTTTCTTAGCCACAAGCAGAGCAGTCATAGATTTCGATAATGGAGAGATTACTTTGAGGTTGAATAATGATGCAGTATCTTTTAAAATCTTAGAGCCCTTAGGAAATAGGCCGGAAATTTGCAAGATGGCTTATGATTTAGGAAAGGTGGAAATTATGGAGATAGAGGGGCATAAGTGTAGAGAGGTTGTAGTGGAAACCGTTGAGCAAGAATTCATGAGGTTAATTCAGAGGGAGAGAGAGAGAGAAGAGAAGGACCACAACAAGATGCTCACGGAAGCTAGTCCTTCCGTGTTGCGTAGTGAACGCTTTGAGCTTAAAGTAGGAAATGTGGAGTCCTTGGGTCTAAAGTCTAAATCTCGACGTAGAGGCAGACCTAGTATGCAAGCTAAGAGAGAGGCATGCTAGGAGGAGAGCTCAAAAAGGTTCTACCAAGGTGCAAACCCTCGGAGTGAAAGTTTGGCGAGTTAAAGCTCCAACCCACGAATGATCGGAAATCAAGAAAGTCGAAAGTGGCGACTATAAACTCGAACTATTTTCTCATACCCTTAGGTAGATTAGGAATGAATAAATGTATTTGGATCTTTGTAGTTTGCACGCCATCCTGGCGTCATTGGTTGTGAAACCCTCAGGCTGTGTCATATACACCTCCTCAGACAGGTTCCCGTTAAGGAAAGCTGATTTCACATCCATCTGCCAGATTTCATAATCTTGGTATGCTGCAATAGCAAGCGAAATCCTAATGGATTTTATCATGGCAACGGGCGAAAAGATTTCATCATAGTCAACTCCTTGTCTTTGCTTATAACCTTTTGCCACTAACCTAGCCTTGTAGGTAGTCACATTACCGTCCATGTCAGTCTTTCTCTTAAAGACCTATTTACACCCTATAGGAACTATTCCTTCATGTGGATCAACTAAGTACAAACTTGGATATATTTCAGAATATGGCTTCTAGCCATTTCTCTTTGTCATGCCTTAATAACACCTCCTTATAAGTTCTAGGGTTCTCATCTTCCATGAGATACATGCCTGTGTACTTTTCAGGTTCACGACGTTCCCTGGTGGATCTTCGAGGCGCTAGTGTGTCTACGGTAGAGGCTGGTATCACATCTGTATATGGTGTCTCCTCTACTTTCATCAACTGACTGTTATCCTTAAGTGGTTCTCGAATTTCTTCAAGATCAATCTTACTCCCACTGACCCTATCCAGAATAAACTCTTTCTCCAGAAAATGGCCAGTCCTGGCAACAAATACCTTTTGTTCCTCAAGAAGGTAAAATTGGTACCCTTTGGTTTCCTTAAGATAAACCACAAATAGACATTTGTCAGATCTGGGTTCAAATTTGTCAGGCATCATCCCTTTCACGTAAGTCGGATAACCCCAAGGTTTTAGATGGCCCGGACTCGGAATCCTCTTAGTCCATACCCCGTATTGTGTAGAGTCAACCGTCTTTGATGGAACTCGGTTCTGTGCATAGGATGCAGTTTCTAGAGCATACCCCCAAAACGATTTTGGAAGAACTGTGTAGCTCATCATGGATCGCACCATGTCTAACAAAGTGCGGTTCCTCCTCTCAGACACGAAATTCATTTGTGGCGTTCCGGGAGGGTTCCGTTCAGGTAGAATCCCATTCTCCTTTAAGCTATGATGCACCGACACTTCAATATGGGCGCCGTGCGCCGTGTCCGACACAAGACATGACACGACACCCTCCGACACGCTCCGACACTGTGTCCAACACGTGTCGGCCGATTAAATTAATATTATTTAAAATTTTAATATCCGACACGGCGCCGACACCCCTGAACACAATTTTTCAATCTTTTTTTTATGAAACCTGAAAATATACAATTTCTATCTTGATTACTATGTATTATACTTATTTTTTTTTGTTATAGACAATCGTTTTTACACTTAATTTGTAATATTTTGAAAGTCAATCATAATTTTCTTTTTACTTTTGACACCGTATAGATAACAAATATCCATTTTAGATATTGATAGAGTTTAAGTATTACATATCTTATTTTGTCTAGTTGTTTAGACTTGTATGCATATTTTTTTTTGATAAATTTGAATATATATATATATATATATATATATATATATATATATATATATATATATATATATATAGAAGAGAGAGAGAGAGAGAGATGTATATATAGATGTTAGGCAACATTGTAACCCCCTATAATCATGTTTTTGCTGCATAATGAATCTTTCATTTCCGGAAAAAAAAAATGTATATATATATATATATATATATATATATATATAGATGTATATATACATATATATGTGTTGGTCCCTTGAAAAGGTTTTGGTTAAGTTGAGAGGGGGGGTGAATAAACTTAACACTTAAAACTTTTGGAGTTAACAAACTCAAGAACTTCAAAGACTCTGCGATACTTGATAGTCTGCGACACTTCGATAGTCTCATTGATCGTTGAGTTTACTGAATTTGTGCAGCGGAATTATATCAAAAATTAAGCCTTATTACTTGTTGTTAAATATGATACCAAGTATTAGATACTCAGTAGTGTATGTGTGTGATTCAGTTGCTAGATTGATGTGTTAGATGAACTAAGTGCAGAATATAAATACAGAAAGTAAGTAGCCAGATTTTATAGTGGTTCCAGGTGGTGTAATCATGTCAGTCCACTCTTCTCCTGTGATGTTGGAGGTAATTCACTAGAGATCTTTGAAGTAACTGTTACAAATATCCCTATGTTGCTTGTCCTTCACCAATAACTATGGCTTCACAAACTGAACACTTGGAACAGGTAAGATTGCTGCTCCAAAGTCTTCAACCGGTACTTGAAGGGTAGAATTGCCTCTTCACCAACTCCACCACAAACAACAGTCTTTCACACCCAAGGATGCTTCACTGTCTTCAGTAGATTTCTTGTAAAAGAAAGATTGAATCAAGTAAGTAAGTAATTGACAACAGGCTTGATCAGGATGATATGATCAGCAGCTTGATGTCTTCAAGTGTGTAAACTTGATGCACCTTGAATGCAGATTACACTTGAAGAATATTTACGGATCGGTGGATTAAAGCTCATTAGAGGTCGATGAAGGTCTTTTTCTTGATCAGAAATAGAAGCTCGTGGATTTATCTCTTAATGTTCATCAATTTTCATCACTTGTATCTGAATTAGGAGTCCTCTATTTATAGGTAGGAATCCTTGTGACTTATATTTGAAATTCAAACATAGCCGTTTCAGATTTTGTCCCATTTGACTTGCTTTCTTTCCTTTGTTCATAATGATCGACACAGTCAGATCGCTTTTTTGAATGCTTTTCTGATCATCCACCCTTTTACTTGTATACATTGGATAATCCTCTGTATCTTTCCAACGTCCATTTGATCTTAGCCATTGATTTGTTTGATAAAATCAGAGGTTGTTAGCTGTCCCTTTCTTGTAATCTTCCAATGTGTGTCCAGCAGGTTCCTGAGAACATAAGTCTGTTGATATACACATCAGTACGCTTATCCTTATTATGTTGTGTTTAAAAACACTTCAACTTAATGTCTTTTATCTAACTTTTCTTTATGAAGTTAGATTACACCTTTTTGCATATAACTAAGTTCCAATCACCACTTAATTTGTGGAACTTAGACCTTGTACACAAGGTATATGTAATCAGTTTAGGTCATCACAGACTTCCCTAAATTCTGATTCCATATCCTTGACTTTAATTACTAAGTTTGATACCTTAGCCTTCAATAACTGAGTTTGAGCCCTCAGCCTTCAATCTTCAGCTACCCTACTGATCTAGACTAGTCTGCTGATGTAAGTCCACTGACCTTTTACAGTGCTTATTTGATCAAACCAATACAAGATCAAACTCTAATAAACCTATACATTTGATCTAGACATCTTTTTGTCTTTGCTCTATAACAGCTAGTTTGGCACTCATCACTAAAACTTAAAAATAAGTCCAACAATTTCCCCCTATTTGGTGATGATGCCAATACCCTCCTAACAGCAAAGCAAAAAGATTAAAAACAAAAACAGAACAAAGTGTAGTCATATCTCATTATAATCATTTGTTCAAGAGTATTACAGTCTAGATACAGCAAAAGATAAAACAGAGTAAAGTGTGCTGATCTACTGTCTTCTTTCTCTTTCTTCCCTTGCTTTCTCCACTTGTTCTTGGTAAGCTCTTATCTCTCTGATCATATCTCTCATCCATTCATTTTCAATCAGAGAGAAGTCAATATGAGGATTCACTTGTTTCCACCAATGCCATGCTTCAGGTAGAGTAAGATTGATTTGATGTACTATAAAACCTAAACGCATGTATACTTCTTTAAACTCATTCTGTGACTCCTTTTCTTTAGTGGTAGGTAGACTCCTTCCACCTCTACCACCTCTTCCACCTCTACCACCTCTGTGTGTTGCCCTCAAGGCTTTGACCCTTGTTTCCCAAAACTTGAGTCCAAGAAAAGAATTGAGTCCCTCATGGAAACCTTTATCATGATAAGGTCTTCTTTTGCAGTTGTAGACTCTCTTGTATTCCTTGAGAAGATCATCAGTAAGTGGAAGTCTGCCAGGTGCAGGCTCCCTAAAAGCATTAGTATCATCTTCCCATCTTTTCTTAGCAAAGATTCTGGCAGCCTCTTTTGCTACTGCTATTTGGCTCTCTTCCCCCTTATTGACATCATCAACAAAACGGGACAGCAGGCCATGTACACTCTCCTGTGTGAGCACTAGGTTGTTTAGTTGACCTTCCATAATTTCAGTCCTAGTGTCAACAGCTGTGATCCTTCCTTGCAAAGTTTGCTCTAGTAGATTTATCCTCTCAGTAATTTTAGCATCCAGTACAGCAGGTTGCAGTGTTCCAGTAGGTTCATCCACAGCAGGCTTAGGTGTCTCAGCAAGCTTATCAAGTTTCTGATGAATGGATGCAAATTGGTCTTTCAGAAACTTGTCCTTCAGTGTATTACCTTGTCTGATCCCCTTTACATCTAGAGCAAGGTCAGCAAGAGCATACTGAGTGGAGGTTATATTGGAAGCAACAGTTTCAGTGATTCTTCCTATATTCTCCACTAGGTTCGTTAAATCTTCAAATATCTGCTCTTCCCTGTCAAGTTGAGTTCTTAAATTTGCAATGTCATTTCTGACAGTCCTCAACTCATCCAAAACATATGCTGGTACCCCACCAGCCATTCCTCCATCAGCTCCATTAGCAGGCTCTTATACATTATATTGTTGCCTTTGTCTGCTGATAACCAAAGCAAAGCTCATATCCCTTCCATCAGGGTTAGGTCCTTGGAATTTTTCCAGAATGGGATCAAGAGCAGGCTCTTCAAAAACTGGTACAAATTCCTGTTGAGGTTCTTCATCAATAGGTTCTTCCTCAGGCACTTGAAACTCCTCATCATCAGAGTCATAGTCCACCAGTTTGCTCCTCCTTATCAATTACAAAGAATCTGTGACTATCTTTCCTTCAAATGACCTTTCCTCCAAAGAGCTCCACTACAAGACTGCTGACTGTTTTCAACAACAATGAGGGTTTCCACCAAACCCAAAGATGGTTCCAACCTTTGTCCAGGTGCTGTTTGTACCTCAGCAACCCGTACCTCCTGTTCCAACCTTTGCTCAGGTGCTGTTTGAACCTCAGCAACCTGAACCTCCTGTTCCAACCTTTGTTCAGGTGTTGTTTGAACCTCAGCAGCCTGAACCACCAGTGCCATAACAACTTGTTCAGCAAATACATCCATATTCTCATTTTGAAATTCCCTAATATCAGGAATCCTTCTTATAAAATTTGCAGCCCTGGTTAGAGTGTCCTCAGTGTCAATCTAGTCTTGATATTGAATGGAATCTTCAGAACTGACATCAGGCTCACTATGGTCAGTATTCCTCTCATCATCCAAATCTACAGGCTGCTGATCATTAGTATGTTCAGCAGGTTCTTCAATAAATAAGTTGTCTATTTCACCAACCATCCTGTTTGCACCAATGTCTATTCCTTCATTGATTTGTGCCTCTATATCATCCATGGTGAGATCCTCCAGATCCTCATCCATCTGTTGATTTCCTTGTCTTTCGATAGATCATCCAAAGATCGATGAGATCGCTGCTCCACTCTTGGTTCAATTATCATAGCAGTTCTATTGGTTCCTCCTGGACCAGAGGGATAATTACCTCCAGAATCAGATGATGAATCATCACTGTCTGATTCATCTCTGGGGTCTCTGAACTGGATACCCTCCTCCTTCTATTGTTCATCAAAGAAATCCATCAATCTTGATTGCAGTAAGGAGGTATCAACCAGATCCAGCAAATTTTCCACTCCTAATTTCTCAAAAGCCCATTCTTCAAAGTCTGTCATTGGTTGTGCAACAGGCTTTTGTCTCTTATAAAATCCAAATTTCCATTGGAAATAATCAGCCACTTGCTGGAGTTTAGGATCTACAAACTCCTCTTTCTTCTTCTTCTCATGTCTCTCAAAAGGCATGGTTGGCTTTCTAGGAGCTGGTTGTTCACTCTGCTGACCTTCAAAGGTCCCAACTAGCAGAGTCAGAGTTTCTTCAACAGATGCCTCTAGGTCAGTAGGTTGCTCAGATTGTATATTTGTTCTTACTACCTCCATTTGTACTACACTTGGTTCCCCCTGACTTACATGCTCATCAGCAGGGTTAGCAACAGATTGCTCTTTCCCCTAAACTATTGCAGAAATTGCAGGGTCTTGTACCAACTTTTCCACTTCCACAACAAGTGTAGACTCAGTGGTTTGCTGTGGTTCTTCTACAATTTCCTCAACAACAACTTGTGCAATTTCAGTAGGCTCAGCAACCTTTACTAGGGAGGATTCAACAACTTCAACCGCAGGCTCAGTTTCAGTAGTCTGCTATGATTCTCCAGCAGGTTGCTCAACAACAACCTCTACATCCTCAGTAGGCTTAATAATTGTTAAGGGCTTAGCCTCAATAGCCTCTCCTACTTCTTCTTCTTCTTCTAGTTGCCTTTGAGCCTCCAAAGTTTTCAATTCTTTTCCTTTGCCATGTTTCCTTTTCTTGGCAATCTCTTTCATTCTTTTGGAAAGATATTCTTTTTCAATTTCAGCAACTTTCCTCTTTTTACTTGCTTCCTTCTGTTGCTCCTTCAATATTTCAGCAACAGTCTTCTTTTTAGCAACTACAGCAGGGTCAGTAACCTCAATTTCTACTGGTCCCTCAGTAGACTCAGCAGTCTCTGCTGTTTGCTTTCTTATTTTCCTAGGCTTTAACAATTCTGTAATTTTTCTTGTGTCCGCAGCCTTCCTCTTTTCAGTAGTCTTCTTAGGTGCAGCAGGTTTAACAGCTTTCTTAACCTGCTCACCACCAGCATTATCATCTTCATCCTTACCATCACTTTCAGTAGCCTCATCATCTACATCTTCATCATCATCCAGTCCAGGGATAGGATTACCAACTTCTGGCATGAATCTGGACTTGTTAATCTTTTCAGATAAAACATCAGGTATCTGAAAGTGATTCAGCAGGGTTTGAATCATTAGAGCTAAAGGCTTGACCTTGGACTTCCTTGTCCCATCTCTATCTTCAATACACACTTTCTTCATGTAGTGTATGAAGAATCCAGCCCAATCAAACTTCATACTTATGCAGATGATCATCAGCAGGTCTATTTTGGTCCTGATAAAGTATCCAGGCTTCCAAAAAATCCCAAAATGGTTTTGGCAATCAATTTGCTCAGCAGGTTGTACTCAAAACCAATATACCTCACATTGATGCCCAGATTTGAAGCAATTGTATCATCTGTTTTTATTGAATCCACAAACTTCATTCTTGGTAGATTCATTGCTTCTGGATTGGTGGGTGCATTATTTCTAGGTGCAAATCCAAATACCTCTCTTAGTAGGTCTGAGGATATTTCAATCTCTCTTCCATTAACAGTTGTAGTGAAGGCCTCTCTACCTTCATGTATGACAATGTTCTTCCAGAATTCCAACACATTGACATAGGAAATTCATTCCAATCTTCTGTTTATAACACCTTCTAGCCCAGCAAACCGTCTGATTCTTCGTCTAATATTAATGGCTAACTCAGTGGAGTTACAGTCAGTAACATATCCTCTTACACTCTGACTGGTTCCAATATGAACCTCATCCTTCTTTGACATTTTTGTAAGAAAAATATGAAGAAGATAGCTCTCAAATCTATGTTCACACAGTGTATACGCAGAGAAAATCAATCTGAGATTTTTGTGAGTAGCCTCTGTAAATAGGTCTGTATATATATAGACAGATATGGTTGAAACTGTCAGAACATGTACTGTGCATTAACCACGATTAAATTTGAGTGAATGTTGTCTTGACACGTGGCCCATTACTTTTCCATAACATTTTGTAACCGTTCGATCGTGTTAACTGTGGTTAAAAGGATAAGATAAATATCCCGCCAATTGCTTTTTGACTTTAATAAGTTTGACTATGTAATGTTTCCTTCAGCAGCCTTGTTATCAGTAGACTTGGCTCAGCAGCCTGCTGACAGAGAAGTCTCATCAGCCTGCTAATAGAGCCACTCTGCTGATGTTTAATTCCTTTTGTATTGTCCAACTGATAATACAAGATGAAGTTTAATACCAATGACTGATCTGTCAAATGAGCTCACCCAACATGACAAAGACCAATCCCCTTGGCAACTTCATTTGCTCAATTGTCCAAACATAAGTACATGGAATTGTTGATACCAATGACTAATCTGCTAAGTGAGCTCACCCAACATAGCAAAGACTAATCCCCTTGGTGAATTTCAGTACACTGCTGATTAAAAATATATCAGTCAACTTTTATAATTCCAAGTTCAGTCCTTAGTTTAGCAAATCTTTCACTATCCAATGGTTTAGTGAAAATATCAGCAAGTTGATCTTCAGTCGGGATATAAAGAACCACCACATCTTTCTTTTCAACATGATCTCTTATAAAATGATGTCTCATATCAATATGCTTGGTTCTTGAGGGCAAAACATGATTTTCTGTGAATGCAATTGCACTTGTGTGGTCACACATAATTGGAATTTCTCTTTCTTCAATTCCATAATCCCTTAATTGTTGTCTTAACCAAAGTATTTGTGCACAATGACTTCCAAAGAAATGATATACTCACTTTTCAAAGAAGGAAGTTGATATAGAATTTTTTCTTGCTAAACCAGAAACCATCTGTTTTCCTTTAATCGATGTGTTCTGTGGTGCTTTTTTTTATCAATCTTGCAAGCAAAGATAATCGTAATCTGAGTATGATATATCTTTGAAGCTTCCATCTTTTGAATACCATATCCCTACTCCCAAAGTCTCTTTTAGATACTTGAGAACTCTTTTGACTGCACCTAAATGAATTTCTTTAGGTTTTGATTGGAATCTTGCACAAACACCTACAACAAAGGATATATCAGGACTGCTGGCAGCAAGGTACAACAGACTGCCTATCATCCTTCTGTATAAAGTCTGATCAACATCTTTGCCTTCTTTGTCTTCATCCAATCTAATGTTTGTACTCATAGTTTTGATACCTTGGTGCTGTTTTACATACCAAACTTCTTCAGTAACTCCTTAATATACTTGGTTTGATGAATGAAGATTCCATCTTTCATTTGTTTGACTTGTAAACCCAAAAAGTAGTTCATTTCTCCCATCATACTCATTTGGAATTTACTCTTCATTACATTTGCAAACTTTTCGCATAGCAATTCATTTTCAGAACCAAAGATTATGTCATCAACATAAATCTGTACCAGCAGGGTGCTGTCCCCTTCATTGATTCTGATAAGAGTCTTACTAATGGTCCCTTTTGTAAAACCATTGTCTACCAAGAATTGAGATAGAGTCTCATACCATGCTCTTGGTGCTTGTTTCAAACCATAAAGTGCTTTATTGAGTCTGTACACTTTATCTTCTTGATCTTTAACTTCAAAACCAGGAGGTTGCTGAACATACACCTCCTCTTCCAGAATGCCATTCAAGAATGCACTTTTGACATCCATCTGATATACTTTGAAGTTTTTATATGCAGCATGTGCCAGGAATAATCTGATAGCTTCCAATCTTGCAATAGGGGCATAAGTCTCATCAAAATCTATTCCTTCTGCTTGAGAATATCCTTTTGCCACTAGTCTGGACTTATTTCCCACAATGGTACCAGATTCATCAAGTTTATTTCTGTATACCAATTTTGTACCAATTATATTTGCATGATTAGGCCTTTCCACTAGTGTCCAAACTTGATTTCTTTCAAATTCATTCAATTCTTCTTGCATAGAAATTATCCAATCTGGATCTGAAATTGCTTCTTCAACAGCTTTAGGTTCCACTTGAGATAGGAATCAAGTAAACATTGCTTCTAATTGTCTTATAGTCCTCACATATTGCTGTATATTGCCAATAACATGTTCAGCAGGGTGATCCCTTAACCATTGTGGATTCTGGTTAGATTGATTCTCAGGAACCTCATCTTCAGTAGGGTCTGTTGTTTCTTCAACAGGGGGTTCAGCAGATCCTTGAACTGCCTCAGTTGTTGCATCAGTAGTATTACCATCAGGGTGTTCAGCAGGGGCAGAATCAGAAACCTTTAAGTCATTAAACCTTTCCAAAACATCAACACAATCAGGTTCACAAGCTTCATCTTCCATACCAGTGAACTTAGGTTCATCAAACACAACATGGATTGTCTCCTCATGTTTCAGTGACCTTTTGTTCAAGATCCCGAATGCCCTGGTCGATGTAAGAGTATCCCAAGAAAATTCCTTCATCTGATTTTGGTTTGAATGTCTTCAATTGTTCCTCATGATTTAGGATAAAACATTTTCTTCCAAATGGATGGAAATAAGATATATTAGGTTTTCTTCCATTCCAAATCTCATAAGGTGTCTTCAGCAGCTTCTTGTTCACTGAGGTTCTGTTTTGTGTATAGCATGTTGTATTAACTGCTTCAGCCCATATCTTTCAGGTAGCAATGGTTCACAAATCATAGTTCTTCCTGCTTCTTTTGGAGTTCTATTTCTTCTTTCAGCAACCCCATTTTGCTGAGGTGTACCAGCAGCAGCAAGTTGATGTAGTACACCATTCTGTTCACAATATTCTCTTATAACTTTTTTGGGAAATTCAAGACTTTATATGATCTCGATTTTTACTCTATCACAAACTTTTCTCGCTTTGCAATCTCTTCAAAAGTTCGGCATCTTTTGAAGTGTTTCACTTTTCTTGTTCAAAAATATCACCCAAGTGTACCTTGAATAATCATCCACAACCACCAAGGTGTATTTCTTTCCTGTTACACTTGTTGGTGTTACTGGTCCAAATAGATCCATGTGCATCACTCCAAAACTCTTTTTGTTGGATCAGATAGTCTTTGACTTGAAGCTTGACTTTGTCTCATTTACTTGGCCGACATGCATCACATATAGCATCCTTCTTGAATGTGATCTCAGGTAAACCAATCACCAGTTTCTTCTTCACCAACTGATTGATATCATCAAAATTTAGATGATTCAACTTCTTATGCCATAACCAATTGAGTTTTGACTTGGTATGCACAATCAGACATGTTTCTGGAATAGCAGTAGACCAATCCACAACATACATGTTTTGTTGTCTTCTTCTAGCCAACACAACTTGATAACCACTCTCACTAATGACAGTGCAAGTGTTTTTGTCAAAAGTGACCTTGTATCCCATGTCACAGAATTGCCCAGTGTTTAGTAGGTTGTAGTCCAGTCCTTCCACATATGCAACATTCCTGATTGTTAATCCATTTCTCACAAGTGTGACATATCCTCTTGTGTATCCAAGTGTATTCTTGTTGCCAAAATTTACCCTTGGACCATCCTTTGCCACATAACTTGACAAACAGTGCTTATTCTTCATCATATGTCTAGAACATCCACTGTCAAAATACCAGACACCCTACAAAACAAAGTTAATGCATTTTAGGTACCCAAAACTGTTTGGGTCCATAATGGTCAGTGGTAAGCATGACCCCTGGCATGTTTCCATAAGGTCTTCTCCTAAAAGTGTCATACTTTGGTTCATACATGTATTATACACATCCATAAGGTCTAACAATTGGTTGTGTAGGATTCACATATGCTTTCTGGCCTTTTGGTATGTAATGTTGTTTGAAGTGATTTACATCATAGGAGAACTCTATAATATGGAGTCTCATTGAGGTCCTCTTTGAGGTCTTGTATAAGTCCTCTGCTTGATTCCATTGCTTAGGTTTTACCCTAGCAAAGATGGTTATACTTGTTGTTTACGGCGGGCAAAAGGGGAATATTCCAGTCATCATCAGTATGGAACAGTCTACCTTTCCCCCTAGAATGATTAACATTTTTGGGTTTAGGATTCTTATCCTTGGAATATTTCTGGTTTTTTCCTTTTTATGGTCCAAGAGACTAGGTAGCAGTGTCGCTTATCAACAGTCTAGAAGGTCCAGCAATTCTACCTTTGGATTTACCCTTTTGTTAGGTAATCGATGTCCTTTTAGACTTCCGATTTTGCCTTTTGAAGCATTCTCGTGAGGCTTCACCGCCTCAAAGAACCCTTTTGGGAGTTGGATCTTGTGCAGGCACAAACTTATGACCAATCCTGGTACTAGGTTCAGTGACCTTACTGGATCCACTCTTATTGGATTGTTGAGTTCCAAATCCAAGCCATGTTCTATCACCATAAGGCTTTCCAGATTTGAATGCAGTGGAAGAACAAGATGGTTCAGAGACTCGTAGACTCATGAATGTACAAAGCAGCTTATCTTGATTTCTGTCTAACTTCTTTTTCCTTTCCTTTGAGGATTCTTAATTCAGCATTTAATCTTTCAACTTCTGATTGAAGAGCGTCTTTTTCAGCCTTCACAATCTCATAACCAAATTTTATTATCCTTAGTTGATTAAGGATGGCATCCAAAGTTTCTTCATTGTCAGAGTTTTTAGGATTTGAACCACAAGTTGATTCACAATCACTTCCAGCAGGAGTGTATATGGATACAGAATTGTATACCTCCTCTGTTTCATCCATATTTGTTGGTCCCTTGGAAAGACTAACACAAGTTTAGAGGGGGGTGAATAAACTTGTCACCAAAAACATTTACCGAACTGGAAAAGCCCCAGAGGCGAAGTTTTGCCAAACTCAAAAGCGATACTCATTTCGCTTTTGTTCTGTCCTTTAACTTGTGCGGAGTTCAGCTAACTTAACTGAGTATAAGTCAATACTGACTTACATTTGGTCTTGTTAACTGGCAGCTGATATAAATTAGCCTGTAGTGCAATAGATGTGTCAATAAGAATCTAGACCTTCTATGTATCAGTTATGTGCTGACTCAGTGTCTGGTGTTTGCTGAGTGGTAATGCAACAAATAAAACAAACATAAGTGCATAAAGTAAATCAACACAAGATTTGTTTATGGAAGTTCCGGGTGGTGTAATCCTGTACGTCTCCCCTTCTCCTGTGGTGTAGGAGGTATCACTAGAATTTGAGATAACAGTTACAAAATCCTAGCACTATGACAATCCTTCACGACACCCTAGTTTCACTGTCTACACAAAATGAAGAAAGTGGAATTGCTCATTCACCAGCTCACCACTAACACAAACACAGTCCGCAGACTGCACCAACAGCTGTGGCAACAAAGTTGCAACCGTATGAAGAAAGGTGGAATTGCTCTCTTCAAACTATGCATAGCCAACCCTTTTTCAAAATGGTTAGGTTTAGAATTAATCAAGAGATTAATTCAATGAGCTGTCTGATTCTTCTGTATGTGACTTTGTAGCTCCAAGATGCCTTCTTTCCCCCTTAATGGGTTACTGGATCTTTCTTTGAAATCTTCAAGGCAATTCCGTTGGCTTCCCCTTTTCTAGATATATATGATCTGATTTTCTGGATCTGGATCTTTGGATATGTGCTTCAAAAGCTCTTTTTCTGATCCTCTTCTCTCTCTCCTTTAAGTGATTCTCTTGTGTATTTATAGGGTGATGTAACGGTCACTAGCTCTTGTAGCCGTTACACTTGTCGTTTAGCCAACGTTCATATGTACGATCTTTGTCGTATTGTCAGTTTAAATTCAGCAAGGCCTTAACTCAGTTTTCTACTCTTTTTCAAAACAGAGTACCTTGTATACTTGACATCTGACTTGAATTGACTAAGTCAGAGTACACCATTCAGTTTCTTCTTTTCTTGGTAACAGATAATCTTTGTCCTTAAGATTATTCAGTTTTACATGATCTATAGTTCAGTTTCAGGTCACCACAGACTTGCCTGAATCCTGACTTATAGTCACGACTTAATCAGCTTCTAACTGAGTTTGCTACCTCAGTTCTTCAGTCTTCTGTAACTGAGTCTGTGTCCCTCAGTTCTTCAGTCTTCTAGATAAGCCAACTGAGTTTGTGACCCTCAGCGAACTTATCTTCTTCAATTCTTGCATTACTGAGTTTGAACCCTCAGTTCTTCATGTGCATACTCAGTTTTCTTGTTGTGACTCAGCTGTTCGCCTAGTTTTTATTCTATTGCAATGCTTGTCTGAAACAGCCTATACAAGGTTCAGACTCTAGATAGAACTTATACACTTTATCTCTAGACCATTTCTTGCTTCTTCTTTCATTATGCACTATAACAGTTAGGTATGACTTCATCATCATGGGTTGTAAGTGATTTGTCTAATTACGTGACAAATCATCATCAAAAAACAAATAATATTTCCAACAATTTCCCCCTTTTTGATGATGTATCATAACCCTCCCTAAAAGCAGTAATAGAAGAATAATGCAAGAAATCATAACAAATCAAGTTAGGATAACAAACTAGAACAGATGAATTCATTAAAAGATTATGTCACAATAAACTGAGTTACACAAAAAGATTACAGATTTTCTGTTTCCAAATTCAACATTTTTTCTCCAACAAAGATACTCCTTTCTGTCTCTAGGAGTCTTCTTGCCTTCCCTTCTTCTTCTGTTTCACCATCTCTAGGCTTGATCTCTAAATATTCATTTAGCAATTGATTTGCCTCTTCATTGTTACCAGCTTTAAACTTTACCAAGATCTCTTTGATTTCTTCACTCATCACCTTCTCTTCTTCCTCTAAAATAAGACTAGATTCCATCCCTTTAGTCTTTCCCCCTCAGTTCTTGTCCATCCATCTTTTGCTGCTTTTAGAGAAGCTTTCAATCTGACACAGATTGCAAGTTTCTTCCCGATACTCAAAGACAACTTTAATCGAGGTTTCTTCATCCTTTCGCCTCGCTTCGTGAAGGTCTCTTCTTTAATCAACTCCTCGATCAGAATGTCAATTGCTTCTTCATTCCGTTGAATAGACAGTAGATCAATAGTCTGTAGATCAGTATCTATTTGTTCATCTTGTTCTTCAATTAGACGTTTGGCATAGGCCTCTTCAGCTTTCTCTTTGTCAGCTTTACCAGCATCACCTTCGATTTTATCTTCATTGCCAGCATCACCTTCAATTTTCTCTTCCCCCGTAATTGAAGATATGCGAAAGCTTTCTTCAAATAATTTGAGTAAGGTGATGATGTTGGAATATTGGTATAGGCCTGAGTAATGTGTTCTTCCAATGAAATCATGTAAGTTAAAGAGCTGCTGCTGTAGAGTTTGCATCACACTTTCAATGATCTCTTCCCAACCTTTCAGTTTATCTTCAGTTTCTTGATGCTGAGATCCTTCAGTTTCCGATCTACTTGTAGATGCTTCATGAACTTGAGATGAGGAACTGGCCATAGGATAATAAAAATGAACATCATGACTTGTCAGTTCCTTTTCACTACTCGGCCAAAATTCATGGCCTCCTCACAACTTCTCTTTCTCTTGATGTACTCTTCAAACATCTCGATTGAAATTCACTCTCTTGATTTCTTCACGTTCACTTTCTTTGATTCATCGCCTCGCTTCTTCGCTTTCTTTGATTTCACTTTCCTCATTTTCATTCTATTCACTCTTGATTTCGCCATCCTCAATTTGAATTACATTCTCGATTTTGATTTTCTTTGCATGAAGCTTGTTACACATCCTTTCTCTGCCTTCGAGAGTTCTGTCATCCAATCTTTCAGTCTCACTTGAACTAGAATATGAGATTTCACTTGATTCTTCTACAATAATCTTCCTTTTCTTCACTCATGTGGACACTGGCTTGTGTTCCACTTCTGTTTGTGTGGATTTTGAAATGAAGAAATGATCTAGTATCCTTTGAACTAGATAAGTGAATCCCTTTTTCAATAAAAGCTTTTCTCCAGTAGCGTTTCTTTCTTTGGCTCTCTCCTTCTCGTCTGAGATTTGCTTTATCAATTAATTGAGAACAAACTTGTTCCAATCCGATCTCTCTTCAAACCAAATAGCATAGATCAGCTTTAGTTTATCTGTTGAAAGAGTGTAGAAATTCCGAGCATGACCAATGACATTTTTGGTTAGAAGGATCGTCAAAAATGCAAATTCTCGTTTCTGCTGATAGATTGATCCACTAAGGTTCTTCTCATTCTTGTTGATTGCAGTGACGTCCCAAAGTTTGTTCTTTTCTTTATTTCCAAAGGTGAGGATGAAGAGCCTCCAGTTATGTCTAGACCAAACACTGTGGAAAGCAATTGTTCATCAACGGTGAAGCTTTTATCTTGAACAGTTGTCCTGAAGCTTTTTCCCTCATTGGTGATTACTGCATTCTTGTAGAAGTCTCTGATGGTTTCTGGGCATAAAGCATCGATCTTTGTATCAACCAAGTTTTCGAGTCCCCGAATCTTTTTGATTTTGCTAACAATTCGAGTTGAGAGAGTGGAGTGTGAAAATCTTTGACAGAAATTATCCAGGCTTGTGGTGATTCCTTCGTCGATGTTGTATCGATCCATGATTTTTGAGTTAGGGATTCTTTTTGAAAATCTTGAATGCTTTCAATTTGGATGAGCAGGATTTCGTCAAGATTTTGTTTTGCAATCGTTTTCAAATAAGAGTCGTGTCACAATCAATAGGATTTTGTAGGGATGTACATCTAATTTTTCTCCCTGATTGACACGTGGCTTCGAGTGATTTGTCATGTCAGCCCAAGCGTCAGATGGTAGCTGGAAAGTCTTTAGTTTTTGACCATTTTGTCCTTCATCAGCTTTTGTTTAAAGGTCAGTTTTCTCAGGATTCAGCATTGAGAACTGACTCAGCCTGCAAAACAGTTTTAAGTTTTCTTCGGTACCCATATCTTTTTGGGTCCGGTTGGATTAGTTACTGAAGTATTATTTTCAGTTTCTTCGATGAGAGAATTAAGCTTTCTCATCTCCTTTCTAGATAAACCATTACGTTCAATCTTAGTTGATTTCACAAGGATTCTTTTAGATTTATCATTATTAGTTTCCTTGTGTAATCCACTAGGTCTTCCAGTAATTTGATGACCAGAATTTCCATTCTTTGAAATCTCAATACTGGGTAGGGGTGGGGGATTATCATTTCTTTTTTCAAATTTACTAGACATTAATCTTTCAGCAAGATTTGACATCTCAGTTTCAAGAAACTCATTCCAATCTTTTTCTTTGTCAAGTTCTCTGTCTTTTAATTTCGGCCCAATGTAAGTTTTTGATTAACTTGACAAGATCGTAGTTTTTTTGACTAAGTCAAAACAAATGATAACTGAGTTGAAGAATGTACCATTTCGTGATGGTTTGATATAGTTTTAAGATCTAAGTGTACATCCTTTTGTTGCTCTAATGAATCTTTAGTAGTAACTTGCAACAGCTTCTTTTCTTCTTCTTCTAAGAGAACTCTTTGTGATGGGACTCCTCTGCATTTGTCTATATAATCATTAATGTTTGTATCCACATCATCACTGAGTTGAAGTTCTGGATTTTTATTCAAGTTTGTCTCATTGAACCTCTCTGATAATTGATCCTGAAAATCAGATACATTTTGCAAGCAATTAGTTAGGGGGTGAATAAGCCAACTCTTAATTCTTGATGTAGTCATTGAAATCAAATTAAGTGCTTTTGCAACTGATACAGTGAGGGGTCTTCAACAACTGGTTTTAAAAAAATATCGGTAATAACTGATGCACAGTTCTGGATCTCTTCGTAACAGAAGCACTGCTCCGATACCAATTGTTGGTCCCTTGGAAAGGCTAACACAAGTTTAGAGGGGGGGTGAATAAACTTGTCATCAAAAACTTTTACCGAATCGAAAAGCCCCAGAATCGAAGTTTTGCCAAACTCAAAATCGATACTCATTTCGCTTTTGTTCTGCCCTTTAACTTGTGTGGAGTTCAACTAACTTAACTGAGTATAAGTCAATACTGACTTACATTTTGTCTTGTTAACTAGCAGTGGATATAAATTAGCCTATAGTGCAATAGATGTGTCAATAAGAATCTAGACCTTCTATGTATCAGTTCTGTGCTGACTCAGTGTCTGGTGTTTGCTGAGTGGTAATGCAACAAATAAAACAAACATAAGTGCATAAAGTAAATCAACACAAGATTTGTTTATGAAAGTTCTAGGTGGTGTAATCTCGTACGTATCCCCTTCTCCTGTGGTGTAGGAGGTATCACTAGAATTTGTGATAACCGTTACAAAATCCTAGCACTATGACAGTCCTTCACGACACCCTAGTTTCACTGTCTACACAAAATGAAGAAAGGTGAGATTGCTCCCTTCACTCTGCACACTGATCTTTCGGAGGTGGAGTTGCTCCTTCACCAGCTCACCACTAACACAAACACCAATCCAGATTGCACTAATAATTTGTGGCAACAAAGTTGCAACCGTATAAAGAAAGGTGGAATTGCTCTCTTCAAACTATGCACAGCCAACCCTTTTTCACAAAGGTTAGGTTTAGAATTAATCAAGAGATTAATTCAATGAGCTGTCTGATTCTTCAAACTATGCACAATTCCACCGTATGAAGAAAGGTGGAATTGCTCTCTTCAAACTATGCACAGCCAACCCTGTTGGCTTCCCCTTTTCTAGATATATATGATCTGATTTTCTGGATCTAGATCTTTGGATATGTGCTTGTAAAGCACTTTTTCTAATCCTCTTTTCTCTCTCCTTTAAGTGATTCTCTTGTGTATTTATAGGGTGATGTAACGGTCACTAGCTCTTGTAGCCGTTACACTTGTCGTTTAGCCAACGTTCATATGTACGATCGTTGTTGTATTGTCAGTTTAAATTCAGCAAGGCCTTAACTCAGTTATCTACTCTTCTTCAAAACTGAGTACCTTGTATACTTGACATCTGACTTTAATTGACTAAGTCAGAGTACACCATTCAGTTTCTTCTTTTCTTGGTAACAGATAATCTTTGTCCTTAAGATTATTCAGTTTTACATGATCTATAGTTCAGTTCCAGGTCACCACAGACTTTCTTGAATCCTGACTTATAGTCACGACTTAATCAGCTTCTAACTGAGTTTGCTACCTCAGTTCTTCAGTCTTCTATAACTGAGTCTGTGTCCCTCAGTTCTTCAGTCTTCTAGATAAGCCAACTGAGTTTGTGACACTCATCGAACTTATCTTCTTCAGTTCTTGCATTACTGAGTTTGAACCCTCAGTTCTTCATGTGCATACTCAGTTTTCTTGTTGTGACTCAGCTGTTCGCCTAGTTCTTATTCTATTACAATGCTTGTCTGAAACAGCCTATACAAGGTTCAGACTCTAGATAGAACTTATACACTTTATCTCTAGACCATTTCTTGCTTCTTCTTTCATTATGCACTATAACAGTTAGTTATGACATCATCATCATGGGTTGTAAGTGATTTGTCTAATTACGTGACGAATCATCATCAAAACACAAATAATATTTCCAACAATATTAGCCATTAAAGCATAATCTTCCATCTCAGCAACAAGTGCAGTATCATCAGATTCATTTCCCTTTTCTGATTCTACTTCATATCCTGATTCATCTTCAGCAACCATAGCCTTCTTGCCATGTCTTCTTTGTTGACTTTTGGTCTTCAGTAGGTCTTGACAATCAGGTCTGAAATGTCCAGGCTTTTTGCAGTTGAAGCAAAGATAATCATGTTCCTTACTTTGTTTTAACTCAGGACAGTCAGGTTTGAAGTGTCCTGGTTTATTGCATTGAAAGCACAAGTAATCATTGTCTTTCCTGGAATCATCCTTCTTCTTTTCACTAAATTTCTTAGTGAAATTCCTTGGAGAACCCTTTCCAGTTTTCATCATCCTGATTTTCTTGCTCAATAGTGCAATCTGCTCTTGCATCTCATCTAGTAGATCATCTTGAGCTCCTGATGTTTCTTCTTGATGTTTGGCAGCCAATGCAGTGGTCTTTGGTTCTTCCTTTTCAGTGGTAGGTGCCAATTTCTTGCTGAATTCATAAGCTTTAAGATCTGAGAATAATTTGAAGGTATCATCTTCATGTAGTTTTCTCATTTCTTCTATGGCAGTAACCTTCATCTCCCAAACTTCTTTTTCAGGTAATGCTTCCAAGATTTTTGAGTTGATTTCTTCTTTTGAGTAGCTTACACTCAGTAAGGTGAGTTCATCCAGGATTGCATTGAATCTTGATTCCATTTTCTAAATGGTTTCATTTGGTTGCATTTTGAACTTTTGAAACCCTTTTTTGGCCACACTGATTTTGTTCTTCTTAATTGCATCAGTGCCTTCACAGATTAACTGTATCTTGTACCAAAGTTCCTTTGAAATCTTGCAATCTTTCACCTTCATATACATATTGCTATCCAGAGTTCTGTATATGATATCAATAGCAATATTGTTAAGATTTTCTCTCTTTCTATCTTCAGCATTCCATTCTCTTTTTGGCTTTGGAATGTACTGTGTCTCATCTCCCACTCTTACTGATTTGGTAATCTTCAGTGGTCCTTCAGTCAGTACATCCATCATTTCGTCATGTGTTGCAGCTAGATAAGCCTGCATACGACGTTTATATTCATCAAAATGATCTAAAGAACACATCAACATTGTTCTAGCATACTGGTTGTTATCCATGATGCAAAGCTTTGAAAATCAGTAACTTGAAAAAGTTTTCAAAGTATTTTCACAAGCACAACATGTAGGATTACTTCATAATGTAAACCTTTGCTCGATACCAGTTGTTGGTCCCTTGAAAATGCTTTGGTTAAGTTTAGAGGGGGGTGAATAAACTTAACACTTAAAACTTTTGGAGTTAACAAACTCAAAGAACTTCAAGACTGTTGATACTTCAAGATGGTCTGCGACACTCGATAGTCTCGCCGATCGTTGAGTTTACTAAATTTGTGCGGCGGAATTATATCAAAAATTAAGCCTTATTACTTGTTGTTAAATATAATACCAAGTATTAGATACTCAGTAGTGTATGTGTGTGATTCATTTGCTAGATTCAGTAGATTGATGTGTTAGATGAACTAAGTGCAGAATATAAATGCAGAAAGTAAGTAGCCAAATTTTATAGTGGTTCCAGGTGGTGTAATCCTATCAGTCCACTCTTCTCCTATGATGTTGGAGGTAATTCACTAGAGATCTTTGATGTAGCTGTTACAAATATCCCTATGTTGCATGTCCTTCACCAATAACTATGGCTTCACAAACTGAACACTTGGAACAGGTAAGATTGCTGCTCCAAAGTCTTCCACTGGTCCTTGAAGGGTAGAATTGCCTCTTCACCAGCTCCACCACAAACAATAGTCTTTCACACCCAAGGATGCTTCACTGTCTTCAGTAGATTTCTTGTAAAATAAAGATTGAATCAAGTAAGTGATTCAGCTTTCAGCAGCTTGATCAGGATGATATGATCAGCAGCTTGATGTCTTCAAGTATGTAAACTTGATGCAGCTTGAATGCAGATTACACTTGAAGAATATTTCTGGATCAGTAGATAAAGCTCAGTAGTGTCAGCAGGGTCTTTTTCTTGATCAGAAATAGAAGCTCAGGATTTATCTCTTAATGTTCATCAATTTTCATCACTTGTATCTGAATTAGGAGTCCTCTATTTATAGGTAGGAATCCTTGTGACTTATGTTTGAAATTCAAACATAGCCATTTCAGATTTTGTCCCATTTGACTTGCTTTCTATCACCATTCATAAAATCGACACAATCGATCGCTTTTGACGCTTTCTGATCATGGTCCACCCTTTGACTTGTATCCAGTGGATAATCCACTGTATCTTTCCAACGTCCATTTGATCTTAGCCATTGATTTGTTTGATAAAATCAGAGGTTGTTAGCTGTCCCTTTCTTGTAATCTTCCAATGTAGCATCTGATTAAATCGAAATATGTGTCCAGCAGGTTCCTGAGAACATAAGTCTGCTAATACATACATCAGTAAGTTTATCCTTATTATGTTGTGTTTAAAAACACTTCAGCTTATTGTCTTTTATGTAAATTTTCTTTCTGAAGTTAGATTACACCCTTTTTCATATAACTAAGTTCCAATCACCACTTAATTTGTGGAACTTAGACCTTGTATTATTAAGGTATATGTAATCAGTTTAGGTCATCTGCACTTCCCTAAATTTCGATTCCATATCCTTGACTTTAATTACTATGTTTGATCCCTTAGCCTTCAATAATCGAGTTTGAGCCTCGCTTCTCCGCCTTCAAAGCGGGTTCTGATCGCCCATCGACTCAAACTACCCTCTTGATCTAGACTAGTCTGCTGATGTATGTCAGCTGACCTTTTACAGTGTTTGTTTGATCAAACCTATACAAGATCAAACTCTAATAAACCTATACATCTAGACATCTTTTTGTCTTTGCTCTATAACAGCTAGTCTGGCACTCATCACTAAAACTTAAAAATAAGTCCAACAATATGTGTGTGTATATATATATTATATGTAACGTGTCGGGGCCGTGTCATGTCCTTAAGTTTTAGAATTAGTTGTGTTGCCGTGTCTGTGTCGTGTCGTGCGGCGTGTCCGTGTCCGTGGCCGTGCAACATAGCCTTTAAGTAATCTTGAAACTCTCCATCTACGTATTCTCCACCTCGATCGGATTGAAGTGTTTTGATTTCTTTACCGTGCTGTTTCTCCACTTCACTTCTGAATTCCTTATACTTTTCCAAGGCTTTAGACTTATACTTCATTAAGTATATATAACCATATCGAGAATGGTCATCAGTGAAGGTGATAAAATAAGAGTATCCTCCCTTGGCTTGAATTGACATTGGGCCGCACACATCTGTATGTATGAGCTCAAGTAACTCACTGGATCAAATATCTTTGCCACTAAAAGGTGACTTTGTCATCTTGCCAAGTAAACAAGCTTTGCATGTATCAAATAATTTGTAATCGAATTGATCCAATATTCCAACTTTATGGAGTTTTGAAATGCAATTCTTATTTATATGGCCAAGTCTACAATGCCATAAGTAGGATTCATTCAAGTCATTTATTTTGGCTTTCTTGTTGTTTATATTAAGTACGTCGACATTCATATCTAATATGTAGAGACCTTTACTAAGCATGCCAGTACCATAAAAAATTTCATCATGTGAAAAAGAACAACATTTATTCTTGAACGTAAAAAAAATCCTTCAACATCTAATGCAGAAATAGAAATAATGCTCTTTGTAAGAGCAGGAACAAATTACAAGTTATTGAGTTCTAGTACTAGCTCACTGGGAAATGAAAGAAAATAAACTCCTACGGCTAGTGCAGCAACACTTGCTCCATTCCCAACGCTTAGGTCCACCTCGCCTTTCCTCAGTTCTCTAGTTCTTCTTAGTGCCTCTGATATTCAGACAAATATGAGAACCACAACCAAAGATCTAATACCCAGTGGTTAGACTTAGAAGAAGCAATATTGATCTCAATCATAAACATACCTGAAGTCGAAACATCACAATGCTTCTTCTTGGTACTCAAGAAGCCTTTACAGATTCTCCTCCAATGTCCGGTCTCACCGCAATGGAAGCAAGCATCCTTGGATTTGTCTTTAGCTATCTTAGGCGTTGGCTTAGTTGCAGCCTTCGCCTTCTTGGACTTCTTTTGGAATTTTTCCTTGCCCTTTCTTGAAGTGACCAGCAACACTTGCTTTCCCTTCCCCACAGTGCCCTCAACAGTTTTCAACCTATTTAATAACTCTGCAAGGGAGCAATCTATCTTGTTCATGTGATAATTCATCACGAACTACGAGTATGAATCAGGTAGAGATTGCAAAATCAATTCAATACTCAACTCTCATTCCAAATTGTGGCCCAGCTTCCCAAGCCTCTCTATGTACCTAAACATCTTAAGCGCGTGCGACCCCACAGCAGTCCCGGATCCCATCTTACAACCAAACAGGGCCTTCAAGACCTCGTTCCTCTCAATGCAAGACTGAGAATCATAGAGTTCCTTTAGGTGAACCATAATTGAGTAGGCATCCATAAACTCATTATTTCTGCAGTTCAGGTGTCATAGAAGCAAGCATGACACATGTAGCATCAGTACTGTCAGAACAGTGCTTGTTATACTTCATGAAAGCATCTGCAGCCGAGCCCTCTACGGGCTTTTCCGGTAGGGCTTCGTCCAAGACATAGCCAATCTTCTCGTGCCTCAAAACGATTTTGAGGTTTCTTTCCCAATCGAGAAAGTTGGTTTTGTCAAGCTTATTGTCGATGATAAAATGAAGGTTCAATTTGTTTGACATTTTCTACAATAATAAATAAAGATAGAATAAGTAATAATTCATGTATCAAAACCCTAAAATTGCACTTAAAATTTTAATTAGGTTTTGCTCCCACTAGCCAACTACTCCCAATTGGCTTTCAAAGAAAAATTAATTCCTTTAGTGGACAAGATCCCATTAAATCACCTCGACCCCCTGCTTTGGCTGATGGCCGAAAATAATCCAATAGGTAGACAACAATTTGTCGATCGTATCTTATACGACTCTTGTTGTTTGACTAGTCAACTCTTTGACAATTTTTCATCTCATGAAATAGTCAAACCCTTGCCTCTAAAATCCAAATGACCCCGCTTTGGCTGGTGGCCGAGAGAATTCTTAGTCAAGTCATAACCCCAGTATTCGTGTGATCTCTTATGATCATATGACGATAACGATGATATCCCGAGGTAGGTCAACCCCCTGCTTTGGCTGATGAGTTGGATCCGAATAAGGGCTCTTCACCGTCGTTATAATATGGGGAGGCAATTTCGAATTGATTCTTTTGAGGTGGGAGTAATTTTAATTAATTCACTTAATTAATTTTAATTAATTACGGTCTCATCTACTTTGTGCATATTACTACTACATCATATAAAGTAAAACATACACAACATTCTGCGCACAAAATAACGGTATGATCATGGATTTTTCCTAGGTGTGGTTTTGAATACAAACTGACAAAACCGCGGGTCACAATCTAAGGGTAGTTGCAACCGCCAATAGGATCTTTATTGATGTACGCCAATGGGTTCTTTATCTCTTTTTGGTCTTCTTCTTCTTGCTCCATTCTTGTTAAATAATAATCTATCTAATAAATCATGACACCCGCCCGACGTGTGGGGGCTAACGGGAAAGGGATAAATGCAAAAAGTAAACTAAGTCACGTTCTTCATAACGGCCTAGGACAATTTGAAAAACCAACATAAAGTAAAACATTTTCATCTATCCTATTGGTCGAGTCCATGATCAATCGGGGTCCATATAATCACATTATATCTACACATCTAATCCATACAATTACATCTTATGAAAAAGATCAAATTAAAATTTAACTACTTATGCGTCTTATTTTATCACATCAAATAATTTATTAACTTTTAATTAATTAAGTGACTTAATCGAAAGTAAAATTAACATTAATTTTAAATCGATTCTAATTTCAATTTTATTAATTTGGAACTATTCAAAATTAAAATTAAAATTAAAAGGGTCTCTTTTGTTTCCTTTCATTTTGGTTCTTAACCAAAAGGGATGCCTTTGGTTTTCTAAACCAAAAGGCATCTTTCCAAACCAAATTTGGTTGATGCATGACCACTTTTCAAAATCAAAATTTTGAAAGTGGCCTAGGCTTAGGCCTTTTTCCAAATCAAATATTTGAAAAGGGCCTAGGCCTATTCCAAACAAAATTTGGAAAGGCCAGTATTTTGTTAATATGCCACAATGGTTTCCCAATGGCCCAAACTATTTGAACCATTGGTCAGCCACATGACAGAAATAAACAAAGGAGATATCAATGCACAATAAATATCACAAAATGAAAAACGAATTGATCCTCCTCTTTGGAAAAACCGGCCGATGCAGGAAGCTCAGAGAGCCGCCGCCGATGCGCGGCCTTTTGTTTTTGTTTTTTGTTTTAATGTTTCGTGAATCAAGATCTTGCATCTATCGATTAATTACTACGCAATTAATTAGTGATTATTGCTTACGCTCAAAGTTTGTCTCTGATACCACTGTTAGGAAATCACTAGTTTAACGCAGCAGAATTTAAAATTTTTATTTCCTTTTACAAGATCGTCTTCGTTTAATACAATAAACATGTTAAGTAGTTTGATGGAATATACCTTGGATGCTCTACAAAATCGTCGCTTTGACCATCAAGGAGAGTAGTACAGTGCATAAGCCGTCCACGCGTCTGGCCTCTATCGATAATCCACGCGAACTCCCTGCCGGAATCCTCCTTGGATTGCTATCAGAAAAATCGGGCTGTTAGACCGGCCTTTTTCTCTATCTCTAACTCTCTACTAGAAGCTCTCTATTTTACTCCAGAATTATTAGCTCTTGGAATTATAATGTACAAAAGAGCTAGCCAACACCATTCTTATATAGGGTGAGAGGCGCCCCATGTCTCCCTAATCTGATTAGGAGAAGCATCCTAGAAGATAGATGAAAGAGAAAAACTTTTTCCCAATGAAATAAGGAAAATTGCTTTAATTGATTTATCTCTTTTATTATAATAAATTTTTCCAATATCGTATATTGATTATATTTATCTTGTTACCATAAATCTATTATCTCAAAATCAATTAATATAAAATATTAATATTATAGCAATCATATTAATTAAAGTGCACAATCCAAGTGTATCTTATACCCTTGAATGTGGCGCCCCAAATTGCCAATATTTGGCATCCGGAATATTCTTAAATTAATATAATTTATGTATATTTAATATCTTGTATTTTATTTATTCATAATAAATATATAACACAATATTAATTTACCGCCATGACATTTACAGTCTAAGGATAAACTTTCCTTATTTGGTTATCAACTATAACCGCATTTTAATCCGACTCGATGTTCATATGTGTGTGACCCGATAGGCTTCTGAATATGTTGGGCATAGACATAAAGTCCAAATTATGAAAATGCCCTTAATGCCTAACGATCACGGGATAGCATCTAGCAACACACCGTGACCCCCAATCATCGGAAGAGTCAAATGAAATGACTACTACCTTTCATGTGAAACAGTTACCGTGTAAATTACAATCCTATCACAATAATAATATCCATACGATCGTATCTCGAGTGTCAATACATTAACGATCGTATCTTATAGTCTGGATATCATGCTCTCTCGGAATAACACATTTACTCCTACTTTGCAAAGATTCACGAGAGCTAGACATTCCTTATAAGAAGGCCATTTTGGATATTCAATCCCAATCATAGGATATGCGATTCCAGGATGAACTAACATGTATACTCTACATGCTTCAGTATCACACCCAATCACTACTGCATGATCGCCCCGTAGATAGGGGAAATCTCAATAGTGTCAAAGCATGACAATCCACACCGTGATGCCATGAAGACTCCAGTCTTTAAGGATAATTACACAACTACCACATAGTGCGACACTTAATGTAAGTGGGTCAATCTAACGTACGCATTCTCTAATACACATCCACATATAGTCCAAGTGTCTCTACACTTCGATAGACAAGATCTATCCATATCTTCACTAAGATAGAAGACATACAATACGTGCTAGCCTAATCATACTATCAATGTTTCATTTGACAGTACATACGACTAGAGACCTTTGAGTATCAAACTCATTAAAGTGATTAGAGATCTCATCAACCATAATCACTACCATGGTTTCTCTATCACAGTTTGACACTAGGGATGTTACTATATATATACAATCATTAACATGAAGATAAACAATATATAATAACAAAGTGCTTTTATTAATCATAATAAAGTTATTACATGAACTAAAATAGATTGTAAATGACCCGACCCGGTCGGATTCGGTCCAACCCGATTGGGTTTAGGACACCTATTCAACATTTGTGAGCTGCAAATGCCATGAACAGTCTGATTGCTTTTAATCTTGCCACTGGTGCAAATGTTTCATCATAGTCTATGCCTTCTGCTTGTGAATAACCCTTTGCTACCAGTCTTGCCTTGTTTCTGAAAATTGCTCTTTGTTCATCCATCTTGTTTTTGAACACCCATTTGGTTCCAATTATGGTTGCTAGATCTGGTATGTCAACCAGTTCCCAAACTTCATTTCTTTCAAATTAATTGAGTTCTTCTTGCATCGTTGTTATCCAATCAGCATCTTGAATTGCATCATCTATGGTTTTAGGTTCAACCTGTGATAGAAAACAAGTTATCATTCTTTCCAATTACCTTCTGGTTCTGACACTTATGTTTACATCTTTAATGACTTGCTCAGCTGGATGATCTATGAGCCAGTTAATATCATGTTAAAGTTGTGTCTATGTTGTTTCCTCTACTGGAGTAATAGCTGGTTCTTCTTAGTTTTCATCCGTAGCTTCATCCAGTAGTGCAGATGGTGTCTCTGCTTTTATATAAGCTAGGCCAGAATCTTGTTTTTTTGTCTCTACTTTTTCTTGAGTGTGTAAATCTTCATAGCTAGTGTTAAGTTCATCAAACACTACATGAATTGATTCTTCAATCACCAAGGTTCTCTTGTTTAGTACCCTGAAAGCTTTGTTGGTGTCAGAGTATCCTATAAAAATTGCTTCATCGGCTTTTTCATCAAAAGTGTGTAATTGATTCCGGTTTAAGACAAAACATTTAGCTCCAAACATGTGTAAGTGAGATATTTTAGGTCTTCTTCCATTCCACACTTCATAAGGTGTGTTTCCATGATGTTTGTTGATGATTGATCTATTATGTGCTTAGCATACTGTGTTTGTTGCTTCTGCCTAAAAGCTTTTGGGTAAGCCTACTTCTGCTATCATTGTTCTAACATCTTCTTTTAGAGTTCTATTTCTTCTTTCAGCTACTTCATTTTGTTGTGGAGTACCTGCTGCTGATAGTTGATGCATCACTCCATTTTCCTCACAGTAATTTCTTATTACTTCATTTAGAAATTATGTTCCTCTTTCTGATCTGATCTTGATGATCTTCAGCTCTTTCTCATTTTGCAGTCTTCTGAGTAGATCGGGTAGTTTCTTGAGTGTTTCTTTCTTCTTGTTCATGCATATAGTCAATGTATATTTGGAAATGTCATCAACCACCAATAGAGTGTACTTCTTGCCACTTACACTTACTGGTGTGACTGATCCAAATAGATCCATGTGTAGAAGTTTCAATATTCTTTCAAATGACTGGCGTGGCTTTGATTTGAATGAGCTCTTGATCTATTTTCCATTCTGGAAAGCATCACATAAGATTTCTTTCTTCAATGTGATCTCTAGTAGGCCTTCCACAAGTTTGCACTTTGCAAGTTTGTTGATTGTCTTGAAATTCATATGATTGAGTCTTCTGTGCCAAATATAGCTTGGTCATAGTTTTCGTTTGACTATGAGACATGTTTACGCTTTTCTTTGTCGCCTTCCAATCCGCTACATACATGTTGTCTTCTCTTTTTTCCTACAAGTACAACTGTGTTGGTTTGTTTGTGAATCACTTTGCAACTTTCTTTGCTTAAATGCACATTGTAGACTTTGTCACAGAATTGGCTAATGCTCAAAAGATTGAAGCTAAATCCCTTGTCATATACCATATTATGAATCTTCAAGTGGTTCTTCAACATTGTGCCTTCCCCCTTAATCTTGTCAGGTTTTTCTTTGCCTCCAAAGGCGACTTTAGGGCTATCAAAAGCTTTGAAATCAGTCAACCAATCCTTGTTACCAGTCATGGGTCTGAAACATCCACTATCTATGTACCAGACATCTTACAAAACAAATTAAGCATTATTAGGTACCCAACATTGTTTGGGTCCATACCTATTAGCAGTCATGCCTCCTACCCCAAGTGTATATCCAAAGGATCTTTTTCTTGGAGGATTGAAATCATCAACCTCATATGTAAAAGGCATGACAGAATAACTTTTAATTGCATTACTAAAAGTATTCTGATATACTTTCTTACTTTTTGGTATTTGTGCATTTTGTTTTACTCTCCAATAAGTACAAAGGTGACCTAATTTCATACTGTCTCTTGTATCTAGGGCCAGGCTTTTGCTGGTGTTTCCTAAACACATTTGACAGTTTATGAGCTGGTCTTCTCTTATATGTTGGAGGTGGAACATTCCAATCATCTTTTGAAGGGTAAAGTTTGTCCTTACATTTCAGTATGCCTTTGCCTTTAGTAGGCTGGAGGTAAGATGATTTACTTAGCTATTTCACTGCACTGGTTTTTGATTTCACTGGTACAAGATGAAGGTTTTCGGTCTTGAACCGGCAACTCTAGAACTTATTGCGTATGAAATAATGCAACCAATGAAGGAGGTTAGTTGCATATAGATTGTATGTTGTCCTTACAGTGGAAGTAGATAGGGTTAGAAGTTGCACCCGTAGCTGACAATGAATTAAAATTTACCAGCGGGGAGGACTATTTCTTATGTGGGGGAATAACTAATCACTCAAAATTAGACTAATACATTATAAACTCTTGTTGCTCCGTTTGAACTTGCATAATCTTGCTAGTTTATTGTTACCAAATTTACTACTGTCTAGATTATAGTTGGTCGTGGACCGTTGTCGTGACAATATCAATCTGGATAAATTGCATTATTATGATTCTCTGTGGGATTGACCTTGACTCGCCAGTACTATAATATGATAGACCTAGTCTTATTGCTAGTAAGTGATTTTCACGCGATCAAGATTTTGTGGCGCCGTTGCCGGGGACTCGTGTCAAGAATACTTTTTATTTGAGTTTGAGTGTCTTTATATATTCGAGTCTATTTTATAGAGTCATTTTATAGTCTGTTTATATTGGTGTAAATGCAGAGTCGGGATTCGTTTAAATTTGGAAAAAAATTGCATCCGATTTATCGAGGGTTAACCGCGGTAAATCGAGGCTCCCAAATTTGGCAAAATCGGTTCTGAAAGTTTAGCATCGAGTCGATGAGTCGAGTCCAGATTTTTGAGTCCGCCAGTGAGTGTAACAAATTACGAGGCAAGTCACTAACTTTTATTTTTTTTTTGTGTCTTGTATTACACTACACGAAGTTCAGCAGCCAAACTCGAGAGATTCATACCTGAGATCGAAAAGTTAGCTAGACAAAAGAGAAAGAAAGCTAGAGAGAATACGGTTAGGCTGGTGGATGACGTGACTTCACATGAAGGAGATCACAACGAGAAGGAGGAAGAAATTCCACCTTTGGAGGATACAGAAAACAACATGGCGTAGAATGGACAAAACGGTGTCAACGGAAGAGGAAACGGAGAAGGAGTTGTGGTACAAGCAGATAGAAGAACTCTACAGAGTTATGTGATCGCATGTAAGTCACTAACGTCAATATTACTAGCAAGAATACTAGGTCCATCGTAGTATAGTAAGTGCAAGTCAAGGTCGATCCCACAGAGACAATGCAACTTTGAGTATAAACGATTCTAACCTAACTAAGAAGACACATATAGGTGGTCATTGACAAACAATAAACAGAAAAGAAACATGGTATTCATTCCCCTCTTCCCACCGATCTGCTAACTTGGATTAGTTAATCCTTACGTTTACTTCCCCACAAAATTTCCTTATACTAATCGAGCGAGCTTTTAATTTAGTTTTAAGCTACGGGTGCAACATTCTTAATTGGTAGTAGATAATCTATAAGCCAGCTATCATTCTTAATTGGTCCGTAATAGCCCATACGCATAAAGAACTAAAATTGCCGGTATCGAGTGCTAACTCATACCGCTAACCCGCCTAGACAGCTGTCGACACTGATTAGCACGTTCCTAGGGTCCATCGAGACAATGTCCTAACTAACACTTCACTATCAGTACTTTATGTTAATTTATGAATTACGAATACTAGATTGGCCAGACCTATTACTCATTTTAGTTATTTCTGTCGATCAACGTAGCTGACGCGAATCCTCCAGATTAAGTTTCCTAAATTTTGCCTCGGTAAACCGGTATAGACCGCCGGTTTACCGGGGTCATCTTTTCTTAATTCTGGATCTACATTGCTCAATTTCGATTAATCTAAGTAAAGTATGGGGTCGTTAAACATGCAGTTTAACTAAAACATGTAAATACAAACAGATCTACCATACTGAAGACAAAAAGGAACGTTCAAAGCTTCATACCATCAACAATGGAGATCTAGCTTGATCAACTCAAGCTAGAGATGGTGAAGAAGGGAGGGAAACCAGGTAATAACTCCCCAAAATCTTAGGAAAACATTATTTCATCAAATTTTATAATGTTTATATAAAAAGATGGAATATCATTGAATGCTTATAAAATAATCAGTATATGCGGATGTTAGGAACATTTTATTATGTTTTGATGATTGCCATACTAGCTGTTATAGCAAGCCTGAAATAAGTTAGAAATTCTCTGTATAAGTCTTTACTTAGAGTCTGACATATTGTATAAGTTAAGTCCGAAAAGTATTGTACTAGTTGGTAGGACGGCACAGTAAAACAGACATTCGACAGAAAAGCAGTGAAGATTTAAGGGTATGACTTATAACCAAGGAAGTCTGTGATGACCTTGGATAAGTCTAAGTATGTTTCAAGTGATGAAATTCAATGTTCAAATATGGTGTACACTGATCTCACCCAAATCAATGATCAATGAAGTACAAAGATTCTCCTTAAAACTGAAGTGATGAAGGAAACAGTGAATCGGCAGAGTAAACTAACTTTCGGCAAAGTGAAGGCAATAACGGTGAAGGAAGACCTAAACGGCAAAGTCAGATGGATCACTCGACCGTTCAAAGAACGGCGAAGTAATCCTTATCAGAACTGAATTGAAAAATGATGAAGATTTAGAGGATCATGCATTTAATGCACAATCAATAGAGGATCAATCAAGGACGGATTTTCTGCTATACATTTGAAGGAAAAATCCGATCACTGAATTCAAGGAGAATATAATTAAGGGGGAATCAAGAATAAAATCAAGGATTATTCCCCTCATAAATATAACCAACGGACGGAATTTCAAATCAAGGATACTCAAGGCTATAAATAGAAGGCATTGACAGACAGAGAAAAACAACGATCAGAAAAAGAAAATCAAGTAGAAACTCTGTCAAATTGAAAAGCCTTATCTATGAACTTACAAAGATTTATCTAGAGATCAACTCAGACATCAGAACTACAATTTCATATTCAGCACTGAGATTGATCAATCAAGTTTGTGAATCTCATTCACAATAAATCAAGCAAATCGAATCGAAGTCATCCGAGAAGGAGTTGTGCTTGTGATAGCTGCTGAAGGATTTGATCTCAAGGAGCAGTGAAATAGACTGAATCATTGAAGCTGTTGCAGTCAAGGAGTGATATTTTTGTAGATTGTGAAGCTTGGGAAGTCAAGGACAATCATACTATTATATCTGTGAAAACAATAGTGAATTCCTCCAATCATCACAGGAGAAGAGTGGATTAAGGGATTACACCACCCTGACCACTATAAGCCTTGTGTCAATTTACTTTCTGAAATTTACTTTACTGAATTCATTTAAATTACCTAGATTATAATCTATATCTGTGACTGTTTAAACTGCTTTGAAACAACTTAGTAAGAAGGGACTTATCCGCTGCCCAAAAGCTTTTAAACACAAGAAATTTTTTTGAAACTCCACTATAGTAATTCGTCCCCCCCTTCGACTATAGTTTTACCCTTCTCTCGGGACCAACAATTGGTATCGGAGCAAAGTTGTTCTAGTATCGTAAACTGTTCGTGTCCAATTTCGTAACAAGGAGATCACATACTTTCAAAGTAGTTTTCAAATCTGAGTTTTCTATTCATTCACATATAAACCTATTACATGTGCTTATGGATTCCTCAAACTTTATGTCAAAAGTACCTGTTTTCAATGTTAATAATTTTGATGAATATAAAATAAGAATGCTATCTCATCTTGCCGCAACTCATGTTGAGATGCTGGACGTAATCAATGATGGACCAATCATGATCATGACTGTGGTATCCACAGGAGCAGATCAAGGAAAGGAGATAGACAAACCTAAGAAATATTGGACCAATGATGACAGGAGAAGAGCAAATGTAGACTTTGTTGCAAAAGACGTGATTTTGAAGACTCTAGATAGCAACATGTTCATGAGAATCAAAGATTGCAAAACAGCAAAGGAGATGTGGGACAAACTAGCATTGATAAATGAAGGATCTGAAGCAGTTAAAGAAAACAAATTATCTGTTGCAAAACAGAAATTTGAAAATTTCAAAATAAAGACTGGTGAATCCATTGATCAAATGGACAACAGATTCTCCAGCATCATTAGTGAACTGCAACAGCTTGGACACACATATCCCCAGAAAGAAGTATGCTTAAAGATCTTGAGAGGCTTACCTGAAAGATGGAAGATCATAACATCAGTAATCAGAGGAACCACAAACCTTGCAAGCACTGACACTCTGACACTGATGTCCCAACTTAAAGCTCATGAATTCGAACTGAACGGTGAAGATGGTGCTCCGGCAAAGACACAAAAAGCCACTGCACTGATTGCACCCCAGCAAAGTAACTTTGCCAATTGTATCAGCAAAGAGACACGAACTTAAAGAACAGGTAGCTTTATTAGTTAAACGTTTTAACAGGTTTAGCAAAAATAAGTCATTCAAAGGAAATTCATCATCAAACAAGAGGTCAAGCTCAAACAAAGACATGAAAAATAAAAATGATGAATACAGATGTTTCAACTGCAATAAGAAAGGTCACTTCAAGGCTGATTGTCTTGAAGAAAATGATAAAGATGATGAAAAGAAGAAATACAAAGCATCTGAAAAGAGGAAAGGCAAGAAAGCACTCAAGGTTGAATCTAGCAGTGAAAAGAATGAAGAATCATCTGATAATAACTCAGATAACAGTGATGAAGAAGACAGCTCAGACAATGAAAAAGCATGTCTATGCCTCATGACCAAAGAACTAGATGAAGATGAAGGTGACAGCTCAGACATTGAGAATACAAGCCTATGTCTAATGGCCAAAGAATCAGATGAAACTGAGGTAACATCTAGCTCTTACTCTTCATCAAATGCATCCACATCTAACATCGCACAATCTTCTATTCTTCCTTTAGATCCAAAGAGACCTAGTCCAAAATCTCATGACTAAATTTGATGAAATTGAGATGAATCATGAAATTCTGGAAAAGGAATGCAAGGATCTAAGAAAGGAAAATAAAAGATCAAAGAACTGGATATAGCAAAAGCTGAACTAAGCAGTAAGGAGATCTACTCAAATGATCAACAAACAGCAGAGGTTCATACACCTGTTGTTGACAGATCAGTTGAGAAAATCCCCCTGCCAGTTAAGATAACAAATGAACCAGTTTACAAACCCTTAAAAAGGTTTGGATCTAGATCTGGTCTTGGCTACAATAGTCAAGATGAGAGTAGAAACAATGGTCAACACAACTCTGAATTCAGGACTAAAAATAAGCCAAAATTCAGAAAGGGACAGACCATAGTTTCAACCATTCATCCTGTACCGGTGAAGTCAAAACCCAATGCAGTGAAACAGGAGACTAAATCATCAATCAAGTCAATCAAAAGCAAGGACTTTCTAAAAGGTAAAGGAAGACTTTATCCTTCAGAGGATGATTGGAATGTTGCACCTCCAAAATACAAGAAGAAACCATTCCATAATATGCATCATGTGCTTAAGAAAAATCAAACTAGGTATACTTCTAGACACATGATGCAAGTCAGGTTTCCCACTGCATATTGGAGAGTGAAGAAGGATGCAAATGCACCAAAAAGTAGAGAAAAGTATCAGAATAACTTCAGTAGAAATATTAGAAGTTATTCTACCATGCCTTATATATATGAAGTTGATGACTTTAACTATCCAAAAAGAAGATCATTTGGATATACACTTGGAGTATGAGGCATGATGCTATGAGCATGGACCCAAACAAAGTGTTGGGTACCTAAACTTAATTAATTTGTTTTGTAGGATGTCCGGTACATAGATAAAGTGGATGTTCCGATACACATGACTGAAACAAGAGATGGCTCACTGACTTTAAAGCTTTTGATGGACCCAAAGTCACTTTTGGTGGCAAAGAAAACCCTGTCAAGATTAAGGGGGAAGGCACAATGCTCAAGAAAAATCTAAAAATTCAAAATGTGGCATATGTCAAGGGACTTAATTTCAATCTGATGAGCATCAGTCAATTTTGTGACAAAGGCTACAATGTACACTTCAACAAGGAAGGATGCAAAGTCATTCATAGTCAAACCAACACAGTAGTACTTACAGGAAGAAGAAAAGATAACATGTATGTGGTGGATTGGAAAACAGCCAAAGCAGAAACATGTTTGTTTGTCAAAAACAAACAGTCCACTTGCTGGTTATGGCATAGAAGATTAAATCACTTAAATTTCAAGACCATCAACAAATTATCAAAGAACAAGTTAGTTGAAGGCCTGCCAGAGATCACATTCAAGAAAGAAAGTCTATGTGATGCATGTCAGAATGGAAAACAAATCAAAAGCTCCTTCAATTCAAAACCCTGTCAATCAACAACAAGAATTCTACATCTGTTGCATATGGACTTGTTTGGACTAGTCACACCAGAAGTGTAAGTGGTATGAAATACACCATAGTTGTGGTGGATGATTACTCAAAATACACCTGGACCATTTTCATGAACAAGAAGAAAGAGACACTCAAAAAGCTTCCAGATTTGTTAAGAAGAATCCAAAATGAGAAAGAACTGAAAATCATCAAGATCAGATCAGATAGAGGCACTAAATTTCTTAATGAAATTATCAGAACTTACTGTGAAGAAAATGGAGTACTGCATCAACTATCTGCAGCGGGAACCCCACAAAAACAAAATGGTGTAGCAGAAAGAAGAAACAGAACTCTCAAAGAAGCAGTCAGAACAATGATTGCAGAAGCATGCCTACCAAAGAGATTTTGGGCTTAAGCGACAAAGAAACGAGATGCCATACACAAAACAGATCAATCATCAACAAACATCATGGAAAAACTCCATATGAAATATGGAATGGTAGAAAACCTAATATCTCATATTTGCATATGTTTGGATCAAAATGCTTTGTTTTGAACAGGAATCAGCTGCATACCTTTGATGAAAAGGCTGATGAAGCAATCTTCATGGGATACTCAGACACCAGCAAGGCATTCAGAGTACTCAACAAAAGAACATTGGTGATTGAAGAATCAATACATGTAGTCTTTGATGAACCAAATACGAATGGTGAAAATCTTCAAGAACAAGAAGAAGAAACAGCACAAAGGCAAGTGTATATGAATACAATAGTACCAGCAACTATTCTGCATCACAATTTTGGAAATCAAGATGAGCCACAAGTCAATACAACAGAAGAAGCACAAGATCCTGAACTCATGTACAACATGAAATTACAGACGCACCAAGTGAAGAACAACTTCAACCTGACTTAAATTGGCTAAGAGATCATCCTGAAGAACAAGTTATTGGAGATATTCACACAGGAGTAAGAACCAGAAGACAACTGGAGCATATGTTAACATGCTTTCTATCACAAGTGGAACCCAAGACAATAGATGATGCAACTCAAGATGCAGATTGGATCACAGCCATGCAAGAAGAACTAAATGAATTTGAAAGAAATGAAGTCTGGGAACTTGTTGACAGACCAGATATGGCCAACATCATTGGAACAAAATGGGTATTCAGAAACAAGATGGATGAGCAAGGAATTGTTGTCGAAACAAAGCAAGGCTAGTGGCAAAAGGCTATTCTCAGCGGAAGGAATAGATTATGATGAAACATTTGCACCAAAGAGCAAGATTGAGGCAATCGACTTTTTCTAGCTTTTGTTGCACACAAAGATTTCAAAGTCTATCAAATGGATGTCAAGAGTGCATTTCTGAATGGATTTTGGAAGAAGAAGTATATGTGGAACAGCCCCCTGGTTTCCAACTCAAAGGAAAGGAAGACAAAGTATACAAACTAAAGAAAGCTCTTTATGGACTCAAACAGGCACCCAGAGCCTGGTATGAAACACTATCACAATTTCTGATCAAGAATAGCTTCAACAAGGGAACTATAGATAAGACTCTATTCAAACTAGAGGAAGGAACAAGCACATTGCTAGTACAAATCTATGTTGATGACATCATCTTTGGATCAGAGGATGAAAAGTTATGTGAGAAATTTGCAAATCTGATGAAGAACAAATTTCAGATGAGCATGATGGGAGAACTGAATTATTTTCTTGGCCTTCAAGTAAAGCAAATGAAGGATGGAATTTTCATCAGTCAAGCCAAATATACAAAAGACCTTATACACATGTATGGTATGGACACAAGTGGCACAACAGATACACCAATGTGTGCAAGAGTTATTCTTGGAAAAGATGAAACTGGAAAGGATGTTGATCAGAAAATGTATAGAGGAATCATTGGATCCCTACTATACTTAACTGCAAGCAGACCTGATATAGCATTTGCAGTAGGAGTGTGTGCAAGATTTCAAGCTCAACCAAAAGAATCACATCTTCTAGCAGCCAAAAGAATAATCAAATACTTGAAAAACACTATCAATGTAGGAATTTGGTATCCAAAAGATGGAGGATTCAAGTTGATATCATATTCAGACTCTGACTATGCTGGATGCAAAATTGATATTAAAAAAAAAGCACATCTGGAACTTGTCAAATGCTAGGCAGCAGACTGGTTTCATGGTTTAGCAAAAAGCAAAACTCCATATCTACATCAACAGCAGAAGCAGAATATATAGCAGCAGGCAGTTGTTGTGCACAAGTACTTTGGATTAGACAACAGCTAAGGGACTATGGAGTGGAGGAGAAAACAATTCCAATCATGTGTGATAACACAAGTGCAATATCTATTACTGAAAATCCAGTGTTGCATTCAAGAACAAAACACATTGATGTGAGACATCACTTCATCAGAGATCATGTTGAAAAGGGAGATGTCATTCTAAAATACATACCCACTGAAGATCAATTGGCCGACATCTTTACTAAACCACTCAGTCATGAAAGATTTAGCATGCTGAGAACTGAGTTAGGAATGATTGAAATCGACTAAATACCAAAAGAGCGGCTAACTGGAGTAATCAGCTAAGTAACTTCATCAGCTGTTTAAACCTTTGCCATTACAGGAGATGTAGCAGCTAAGGCATTGGTACTCGGTGAAGTTAACTTCACTGATTGTTAGGAACAGTCAAATAAAGCAGCTCAGTGAAAAAGTCACCACACCGGCTAAGTGGCCAGCCAAGGCACTTCACCGAAATAAAGATTGGAATCATGGGTAAATTAAAATGTGAACATAATCAACTTTTAGACATGTGGAGAACAAGGGAGTTATGGAAGATTATTCTGTGGATGATTACACACGTGGAGATCAATTTATAATTATGGGGGTAATTATATTATTCTTTTTGAATTACAAACGCCTCGATTCCCGGGCTCTATCATTACTTACCACAAACCACTCCCCTTTTCACTCGAATATCGTGATTTACATATACAAAATCATGCCATTATGTCATAAAATCCTTCCATATTCAAACCACGTTCACACTACCCAAATCACCCTATATAAACGGTACTTAGAGATTTTCAGAAATTTTTACACTCCCTTGCATATCACACATTCCTCTGCAAATTCGCATTTCACCCTCAAAAATTCTTTTAACTTCCAACAATGGCTTCATCCTCCTCAACCACCGAATCTGGGTATGAAAAATCGATTGCCACTGGATCATTCTTTCAAGAAGAACACTACTTAAAGCTTTGTGGAGATGATGAAGAAGCAAAACGACTGGCAGCTGGATGCAAAAACAGAAAACTATCAACCTTTCTCAATCCCCCAGTAACCGAAGTCTGCTATGAAAGTCTAATTTCTTTCTGGAAATCTGCAAAATACGTCTCTGGTCTCCTTGCAGAAGAAGGTGACGGGGGTGAATAAACTTAACACTTAAAACTTTTGAAGTTAACAAACTCTGCAACTTCAGCAGCCTGTTGATACTTAAGTAGTCTGCTGACACTCAGTAGTCTGCTGACTGTTGATTTTACTGAATTTATGCAGTGGAAATATATCAAAAATTAATCCTTATTACTTGTTGTTAAATATGATACCAAGTATTAGATACTCAGTAGTGTATGTGTGTAATTCAGTTGCTAGATTCAGCAGGTTGACGTGCTAGATAAACTAAATACATAATATAAATGCAGAAAGTAAGTAGGCAGATTTTATAGTGGTTCCAGGTGGTGTAATCCTGTCAGTCCACTCTTCTCTAATGATGTGGGAGGTAATTCACTTGAGATTCTTGATGTAGCTGTTACAAAAATCCCTAAGTTGCTTGTCCTTCACCAATAACTATGGCTTCACAAATTGAACACTTGGAACAGGTAGGATTGCTGCTCCAAAGTCTTCCACTGGTCCTTGAGGGGTAGGATTGCCTCTTCACCAGCTCCACCACAACCAACAGTCTTTCACACCCAATGATGCTCCACTGTCTTCAGTAGATTTCTTGTAAAAGAAAGATTGAATCAAGTAAGTGATTCAGCTTTCAACAGCTTGATCAGGATGATATGATCAGCAGCTTGATGTCTTCAAGTGTGTAAACTTGATGCAGCTTGAATGCAGATTACACTTGAAGAATTGTACTGGATAAGTAGCCTTATGCTCAGTAGGGTCAGCATGGTGTTTTTCTTTATTTAATTCTGATTGCTCAAGACAGATCCTTATTCTTCTTTTTAAAAATCATCACTTGTATCTGAATTAGGAGTCCTCTATTTATAGGTAGGAATCCTTGTGACTTATGTTTGAAATTCAAACATAGCCGTTTCAGATTTGTCCCATTTGACTTGCTTTACATCATTTGTCAAAATGCTTTTGGACATCTCTATCTCATCCACCCTTTGACTTGTATCCATTGGATAAATGTCTGAATCTTTCCAACATCCATTTGATCTTAACCATTGATTTGTTTGATAAAATCAGAGGTTGTTAGTTGTCCCTTTCTTTGTAATCTTTCAATGTAGCCTTTTATTAAATCAAAATATGTGTTCAGCAGGTTCCTGAGAACATAAGTCTGCTGATATACACATCTATAAGACTGTCACACCTAAAGTGTTCTGGGCGCATTATTAGCAAATTAATCTTGAGACCCGTACTCAGATTAATAAACGCTACGGACTAAGTTAATTTTAAGTACATCTCACTAACTCAATCCTCTTGTGTATAGCCATACAGTGATTATGTGATTACATAAACGAGGTACTTAGGGTTTTCAGTAGTGTCTTAATTATAAGCATACATGCATATAATAAGATGAATTATTAATTCTGTCATAAAACAATTAGATCATTGTCTTTCGGCCACTACACCTAACAGAATGGACCCTAGGAATGTGCTGATCAACGTCGACAGCTGTCTAGGCAGGTTTGCGGTATGAGTTAGTGCTCAATATTGACAGCTCTAGTTCTTTATGCATATGGGCTATTACGGACCAATTAAGGACGGTAGCTTGCATATAGATTGTCTACTACCATTGTCAGAGTAGATAGGGTTAGGAGTCGTACCCGTAGCTGAACAATGAATAAATTTACCAATAGGGAGGACTGTTGCATGTGTGTCACTGTTCATAGGACTGACACTGTCAAAATGCTTTTGGACAGTCTACAGTCTGTCCACCCTTTGACTTGTATCCATTGGATAAAGGTCTGAATCTTTCCAACATCCATTTGATCTTAACCATTGATTTATTTGATAAAATCAGAGGTTGTTAGTTGTCCATTTCTTTGTAATCTTTCAATGTAGCCTTTTATTAAATCAAAATATGTGTTCAGCAGGTTCCTGAGAACATAAGTCTGCTGATATACACATCGATAAGCTGATCCTTATTCTACTGTGTTCAAAAACACTTCAGCTTACTGTCTTTTATCTAACTTTTATTTATGAAGTTAGATTACACCTTTTTGCATATAACTAAGTTCCAATCATCACTTATCTTGTGGAACTTAGACCTTGTACACAAGGTATATGTAATCAGTTTAGGTCATCACAGACTTCCTTAAATTCTGATTCCATATCCTTGACTTTAATTACTAAGTTTGATCCCTTAGCCTTCAATAACTGAGTTTGAGCACTCAGCCTTCAGTCTTCAGCAGGTTCCTAACTAGTCTACTGACTCAGCTACCCTTCTGATCTAGATTAGTCTACTGATGTAAGTCAGTTGACAGTGCTTGTTTGATAAAACCTATACAAGATAAAACTCTAATAAACCTATACATTTGATCTAGACATCTTTTGCCTTTGCTCTATAACGACCTAGTCCGGCACTCATCACTAAAACTTAAAAATAAGTCCAACAATTTCCCCCTTTTTGGTGATGATGCCAATACCCTCCTAACAGCAAAGCAAAAAGATTAAAAACAAAAATTGAACAAACTTAGTCAATTCTCATTATAAGCAGTTGTTCAAAAGTATTACAGTCAAGATGCAGCAAATGATAAAACAGATAAAGTGTGCTGATCTACTGTCTTCTTTCTCTTTCTTCCCTTGCCTTTTCTGCTTGCTCTTGATAGGCTCTTATCTCTCTGATCATTTCTCTCATCCATTCATTTTCAATCAGAGAGAAATCAATATGAGGATTCACTTGTTTCCACCAATGCCATGCTTCAGGTAGAGTAAGGTTGATTTGATGTTATCTGAAGCCTAAACGCATGTATTCTTTCTTGTATTCATTATGTGACTCATTTGCATTGGTAGTAGGTAAACTTCTCCCACCTCTACCACATCTTCCACCTCTACCACCTCTGTGTGCAGCCCTCATGGCTTTAACCCTTGCTTCCCAAAACTTGAGTCCAAGAAAGGAATTGAGTCCCTCATAGGAACCTTTATCATGATAAGGTCTTCTTTTGCTGCTGTAGACCTTCTTGTATTCTCTGAGAAGATCATCAGTAAGTGGAAGTCTGCCAAGTGTAGGCTCCCTAAAAGCATTAGTGTCATCTTCCCATCTTTTCTTAGCAAAGATTCTGGTAGCCTCATTTGCTACTGCTGTTTGGCTCTCTTCCCCCTTATTGACATCATCAACAAAATGGGACAGCAGGCCATGTACACTCTCCTGTGTGAGCACTAGGTTGTTCAGTTGACCCTCCATAATTTCAGTCCTAGTGTCAACGGCTGTGATCCTTCCTTGCATTGTTTGCTCCAGTAGAGTTATCCTCTCAGTGATTTTAGGATCTAGTACAGCAGGTTGCAGTGTTCCAGCAGATTCAGCCGCAGCAGGCTTAGGTGTCTCAGCAAGCTTATCAAGTTTCTGGTGAATGTATGTAAATTATTCTTTCAGAAACTTGTCCTTCAGTGTATTTCCTTGCTTGATCCCCTTCACATCTTGAGCAAGGTCAGCAAGAGCATACTGGGTGGAGGTAATATTTGAAGCAACAGTTTCAGTAGTTCTTCCTCTATTCTCCACTAAATTCATTAAGTCTTCAAATCTCTGCTCTTGCCTGTCAAGTTGAGTTCTTAAATTTGCAATGTCATTTCGATAAATCCTCAACTCATTCAAAACTTTTCTTTGGTACTCCATCACCATATGTCCAGCTAGACTTCATCAAAGAGGCTCTTCTACATTGTATTGTTGCCTCTGTCTGCTGATGACCATGGCAAAGCTCATATCCCTTCCAGCAGGGTTAGGTCCTTGGAATTCCTCCAGAATAGGATCAAGAGCAGGCTCTTCAAAAACTGGTACAAATGCCTGTTGAGGTTCATCATCAATAGGTTCTTCCTCAGGCACTTGAATCTCCTCATCACTGTAGTCATAGTCCACCAGCTTGATGGCGGTCAAATTATACCCGTAAAAGTCATCAACGTTGACCTTAAATCGAGATTAATAATGTATATTTCATATTGAATCACTCGTTTATATTTATTATTTAATGTTAAGTGATTATTAATGTGATATTGGGTATTTAACTGTTTTTATTATTAAAAGGCCGATTTATTGTGCTATAAATGTTTATTTTGCAGATCACAACAAATCGGGAGGATTAATGTTAATTAATCAATGGTCTCAAGATAATAGAGAAAGAAAATCGGAGCATTAAACGAAAGGTTAATTAGATCAACACGAAGCGTGCAGTGGGGAGCAAGACAGACGAAGAAAATATTTAAAATGTGCTAAAAATAGGTTCGGTCGACCGAGTGTGTCATCTCGGTCACTTATCGGATTTTTTTGTATTTACCTTCTAGATCCTTCATAAGTCGGCAGAAACTCCTATATAAGCAGCAGCTACGAGAAATTGTAAATAATCCCTTCATTCTTTCTTCAATCTTACAATTCATAATATAACTTTGATACAATGTAGAATAATTTGAGGGTTTCCAGCAATTTAAGGGCTGCAATATGTAAGCCTTTATTTTCTGTTTCTTTCTTTTAAGTAATTAATCCCTCCCAATTATGCTTTATCGTTTGAATTAGTTAATCATAGCTAGATGATGTAGATCTAGGCTATGACGTTAGGGATGTGGCGACTCCTTGTCTATGGGGATCCCATAACCTACGTCATACACTTAGTATTTATTCATGAATCTACTTGATTTAATTAAATGCATATCTATGTTAGTTTATATGAATATCTTGTGTGAATTCTTGCTTAACATTCGTATGATGAAAGCAGAGAGATATATTCTAAGATGTATTCGGGATGAAATCGTTCGGGTGGCCGAAAGGTGTCATTCGGTCGACCGAGGCCTTACACTCGTCGACCGAGCCCTGTTTCATCGATTATTTACGCCACGTCTTTATGGTAGGTTTAGCCTAGTTGAATTTTTTTATCGGTAGGTATGGCTATGGCTACGTTACTCGCTTAGTTTAATTAAAAGCGTGTAAAAGGAAATTTCAATATAAAACTCTTAGGTAGGCTTATGAATTGCTCTTCACGGACGTTCAGCGTTATCTAGGTAGGTTTATATTCGGGAATCGCATGCACCTGCTTATACGTACGTCGTAGATTAGCATGAGACTATAACTTGGTAATTGCTAGTTGGACAAGAGCCTGAGTAATCGCTTAGGAAGTACGCCTAATCATAGGAATGTTGCCTAGACGAGGTGTACGATTAATATCGGCATCCTTAGTGTCGTAAGCGTGTAAGTTATATGAGATGGATACCCAAAAGGTGAAGTCACGTAATGTAGCACAGTGATCTAGCAACCTAACCGGTGCTAAGTCAAGTTAAAGAGGATGACTCCGTAGCCAATCTAATATAGATACAAAGCGGATTGTGAGTTAATAAGTTCGATTTATTATATAAATTATCTAGGTCCAAACGATAAAGACTATAATTGAGGAGGTTAATTACATTGTGTCGAGTCGTGTCTTTACCTTTCTTGTCTTATGTTGGTCGTAGACCGCCTCTATGTCCTTGACATGTTTAATTAATTGTTTGTATATAAGATGATCCATAATTGGTTCCCTGTGGGATCGACCTTGATTCACTATAGCTATACTACGATGGGCCTAGTCCTCTTGCTAGTATTGGTTTATGGTGGTCAAGTATATTATAACCTGATTGACCCCAATCAAGTTTTTGGCGCCGTTGCCGGGGAACCAACGGTCAATTTTATATATAAATAATTTTCTTATTCATGTCGAGTTTTTTGTTTTAGAGTCTGCTTTTGAGTCCCTCTGGTTGTCTGCTATGTGTAAAAATTCCAGAATCTGGAATAGCTGGTTTCGCTCCCAGCGAGACTGCCTCTCGTTGCCAGCGAGCCTGGTTCTATTTTCTAGGACTTCACGTGTCTGTTTATCCCCGTATGTTTAATCCGTAGGTCTGATAGCAGCATGGGAAACCATGTTAAAATCAGTCTACGGTCTGTTTTGTTTTTCTTCATTTGCGAGAAACCAGGGAAGCAATAATCTGAGTCGATAATTTTCGCGGGACGTTGAGAAAATAACCCAGCAAACATGTGGAGCTACGAATCTAAGATGGGAAAAGCGATGGAATACCTTTAAAGCACAAAGATGGCTCTGAAAAAATTTTAAAGGCTTAAATTCTTCATGGTACAATGTTGAAGGCAAGGTATACCTTTTTGCTTATGTTTTACTACCTTTTGGTTTTTTATTGAGCATAAGTTATCCTATACATGAACCTTAGTATGAATCTTGGCCCGGAGTGGTTTGTAAGATTAATTCTATTAGTGTGGAAGGTTACGCCCCAAATCTGTCTCTCATCCAGAGGTGTAAGGAAACATGTAGTCGTTGAAAGGAAGCAGTGAATAAAGAGTTCCTCGTAGTTCTGTTAAAATCTCGTTGTCCTATGCATGAGATTGCTTCTTGATCGGGGTCAATCAGGTTATAATATACTTGACCACCATAAACCAATACTAGCAAGAGGATTCTTAATATAACTTTGATACAATGTAGAATAATTTGAGGGTTTCCAGCAATTTAAGGGCCGCAATATGTAAGCCTTTATTTTCTGTTTCTTTCTTTTAAGTAATTAATCCCTCCCAATTATGCTTTATCGTTTGAATTAGTTAATCATAGCTAGATGATGTAGATCTAGGCTATGGCGTTAGGGATGTGGCGACATGGGGATCCCATAACCTACGTCATACACTTAGTATTTATTCATGAATCTACTTGATTTAATTAATGCGTATCTATGCATATCTATGTTAGTTTATATGAATACTGTGCGAATTACTGTTTAATCTGTTCTGTATGATGAAATGCTGAGAGATATATTCTAAGATGTATTCTAGGATGAAATCGTTCGGGTCACCGAAAGGTGTCATTCGGTCACCGAGGCCTTACACTCGGTCGACCGAGCCCTGTTTCATCGATTATTTACGCCACGTCTTTATGGTAGGTTTAGCCTAGTTGAATTTATTATCTCAAGTAGGTATGGCTATGGCTACGTTACTCGCTTAGTTTAATTAAAAGCGTGTAAAAGGAAATACCAATATAAAACTCTTAGGTAGGCTTATGAATTGCTCTTCACGGACGCTCGGCGTTATCTTGGTAGGTTTATATTCGGGAATTGCATCCACCGCTTATCGTCGTCGTCGTAGATTAGCATGAGACTATAACTTGGTAATTGCTAGTTGGACGAGAGCTTGAGTAATCGCTTAGAAATACGCCTAATCATAGGAATGTTTCAGACGAGGTGTACGATTAATATCGGCATCCTTAGTGTCGTAAGCGTGCAAGTTATATGAGATGGATACCCAAAAGGTGAAGTCACGTAATGTAGCACGTTGATCTAGCAACCTAACCGGTGATAAGTCAAGTTAAAGAGGATGACTCCCGTAGCCAATCTAAGATAGATACAAAGCGGATTGACGAGTTAATAAGTTCGATTTATTATATAAATTATCTAGGTCCAAACGATAAAGACTATAATTGAGGAGGTTAATTACGTTGTGTCGAGTCGTGTCTTTACCTTTCTTGTCTTATGTTGGTCGTAGACCGCCTCTATGTCCTTGACATGTTTAATTAATTGTTTGTATATAAGATGATCCACGTTGGTTCCTCGTGGGATCGACCTTGATTCACTATAGCTATACTACGATGGGCCTAGTCCTCTTGCTAGTATTGGTTTATGGTGGTCAAGTATATTATAACTGATTGAACCCGATCAAGTTTTTGGCGCCGTTGCCGGGAACCAACGGTCAATTTTATATATAAATAATTTTCTTATTCATGTCGAGTTTTCTATTTTAGAAGTGCGCTTCGAGTCCCTCCGGTTGTATCAAGCTATGTGTAAAAATTCCAGAATCTGGAACAGCTAGTTTCGCTCCCAGCGAGACTGCCTCTCGTTGCCAGCGAGCATGGTTTTATTTTCTGGGACTTCGCGTGTCTGTTTATCCCCATATGTTTAATCCGTAGAGTCTCGATAGCGACATGGGAAACCATGTTAAAATCGGCCATACTGATCTGCTTTTGTTTTTCTTACATTTGCGAGAAACCAAGGAAGCAATAATCTGAGTCAGTAATTTTTCACGGGCGCTGAGAAAATAACCTAGCAAACATGTGGAGCTATGAATCTAAGAAGGGAAAAGCGATGGAATACCTTTAAAGCACAAAGATGGCTCCGAAAAAAATTTAAAGGCTTAAATTCTTCGTGGTACAATGTTGAAGGCAAGGTATACCTTTTTGCTTATGTTTTACTACCTTTTGGTTTTTTATTGAGCATAAGTTATCCTATACATGAACCTTAGTATGAATCTTGGCCCGGAGTGGTTTGTAAGATTAATTCTATTAGTGTGGAAGGTTCTGCCCCAAATCTGTCTCATCTAGAGGGTGTAAGGAAACATGTAGTCGTTGAAAGAAAGCAGTGAATAAAGAGTTCCTCGTAGTTCTGTTAAAATCTCTTTGTCCTATGCATGACATTGCTTCTACTTGTCTGAGGAGCAACAAATTGTTTAGTTTAAGCATTCACAATCTAAAGAAGACGTTGAGTTTTGAGAGAACACCATCTTCTGCTTTCGTTGAGTTTTATGGTGATGGCTTCTCGGTGAACCCACCTTAAACAGATTCGAGATTACGCTTCGGGTGACAATTTAGAAATCGGAGACTCTTAGTACATGGGTTCGGAAATGGTCTAACCATGGTCGGGCGAGTTCAACCCGAGCTTCGCTCAATCTACTCCCTCCACGTGTGATGTGCGTTCTACGATTCAACAAGACTTAGCATAGCCGATAAGCCTTCGGGCTAAACGGGGCTTAATCTTGACGGATTGGCTTGAACTGTCACATATGTTCCAACGAATAAGACGGCGTAGGCTTGCCTACAAACTTTTCGATCCTCTCACCAATCTGCCCCAACAGTTCACATTTCTAACCATTCTTTCATCGCCTCTCTTTCTTTCCATCCGTTTCACTCTCCCACCCAATCCCATTCCTTTAAACAATTCTCAATCCCAAAAACACAATTTCTTACCCACCCTTTATCTTTTCTTCCCATCCTTATGTGTATCTTTTTCTAAACCCATTATAGTCTCAACCTCCATTTTGTTTACACAATACCTATGTGTTGCGGAATTTGAAATATTGCTAAGCTTTAATGATTATCTTTTATCATTTTGATTTTCATGATACTAGTTGGGGTAAGTGTAGCTCTGACCCTAGCTAGATTTTAAGAGTTTTTGGTTCAATCAAAATACAACCTATCTTTCTACTGGAAGTTTTAAATTTCACACTTTTCCGACTATTCCGGCATTTCTAGATGATAAGTTTTGTTCTGAACTATCACACCGATCCGACCTTGTTGATGACGGTTATGACTTTTACGTTATACATTGGGTTATTAGTAATTTTGAGGAGTAGCTTCATCTCCCTAAGTTGTTGATATCCAATGCAAGCGAGAAGTTTCTGCGTTAAGTATTTGATTTTATCTTTAGCCAATAGGTCGCATTCAATCTGTTATACCTTACCAAGTTTCTCTTTTCCTGGATTGAATACCTTTTCAATCGAGTCACCCTCGTGTTTTCCCACGTCGGGTAATGCTTATTGATCTTTGTCTTCTTCACCCGGTTTTAAGAATATTTAGGCGGTGGTGGTTGTAGATGAAGACCACCATCTTTAGTTGCTTGTTTATTTTTCTTTCTATTTAGTATTTTTCTTTTTGGGTTTCCCTTGTCATTGGTTGTATAAAATAAAGTGGCTTAAACTGTTTTTAGGTATTTATACCTCATTACTGCCACATTATTTTATAACTTCCATAGACATGGTATTTGACGGTTTCGTGGAGTTTGTTTGCTTATACAGGATGTGTCTATCTCTCCACGATGTGCTGAAATTTACTCCGATCTTTTTCCTTTACTTGGACCCGTTCCAAAGCTAAGTCTTTTCTTAAATTCTCATTTAATTTTGTCATTGAGGACAATGCCATGTTTAAGTGGGGGGTAGGAGACTTAGCCATGTTATGTTATAATTGAAAATTGAATGAAACGGCACATGATTGAAAAAAATTGAATAAATACCATATTTTGTATCTCGTATACTTAGAATTGTGAGTTCCTAGCTAAGAATTGATAGGAAAGGAACCAAGTTTCATGAGTACGTGATCATTTTATACTTATGTTAAGTAAATTTAAGGATATTCATGCCCGTTTTGCATGTAGTTATTTATTATTCAATTACTCAATCTGTGAATCGAGTATACGCGCAAATCATAATAATCAAGAAATTATGTGTACATTGCATAGATGATTGGTTATGTGAACTTAGTATCAATATCGTCACTGTGATGCATTCTTATCTTTTAGCCATTAAAGCAGAGTAATAAGCTTGAGACGTACCTGTGTTTTAGCAAAATGTTAGACACTGGGCTTGTTGTGACATTACCAAAGTAGCCCCGCGCTTGTGGTAATATTCAATGCTATACATGATCTAAGATAGGGGGATACTCTAAAAAGTTTTCTTCCTTGAGATTGATAGTATTTGAAAAATATGAAGAATTGAAGAAATTCAACTTTTAAGAGGCTTTGAGTAGTACTCGGTCTCCAAGTCCAAAATCCCTATAGATACGCTCTTGCTTATTGCTCTAGTGCTCTAACCATTGCAAGGCATAAGAAGTATGAATGCTGAGGTTGGTAGGTTGAGATTGCGAAGTTAGCATAAACTCTAATCTTGCCACGAATATATAAAACTAAATGCACATGCACACATCACTTCGATTCATAGTAAGTAGTGAATAATGGATATCTTATGAGCATGACTAGTATGAGTTGACTTGAGTTTCTTGTGTAAGTATGATTTGACCCTAGAAAATGTTGTCTTGGGGAATGACTTATTGATGCTTTGTTCGGGACGATCAAAGTCTAAGTGGGGGGTAGTTGATGGCGGTCAAATTATACCCGTAAAAGTCATCAACGTTGACCTTAAATCGAGATTAATAATGTATATTTCATATTGAATCACTCGTTTATATTTATTATTTAATGTTAAGTGATTATTAATATGATATTGGGTATTTCTTGTTTTTATTATTAAAAGGCCGATTTATTGTGCTATAAATGTTTATTTTGCAGATCACAACAAATCGGGAGGATTAATGTTAATTAATCAATTGTCTCAAGATAATAGAAAGAAAATCGGAGCATTAAACGAAGGTTAATCAGATCAACACGGAAGCGTCGGTGGGGAGCAAAGGCAGGCGAAGAAAATATTTAAAATGTGCTAAAAATAGGTTCGGTCGACCGAGCCTATAGCTTCGATCGACCGAGTGTGTCATCTCGGTCACTTATCGGATTTTTTCATATTTACCTTCTAGATCCTCATAAGTCGGTGAAACTCCTATATAAGCAAAGACTACGAGAAATTGTAAATAATCCATTCATTCTTTCTTCAATCTTATAATTCATAATATAACTTTGATACAATGTAGAATAATTTGAGGGTTTCAAAGCAATTTAAGGGCGCAATATGTAAGCCTTTATTTTTCTGTTTCTTTCTTTTAAGTAATTAATCCCTCCCAATTATGCTTTATCGTTTGAATTAGTTAATCATAGCTAGATGATGTAGATCTAGGCTATGACGTTAGGGATGTGGCGACATGGGGATCCCATAACCTACGTCATACACTTAGTATTTATTCATGAATCTACTTGATTTAATTAATGCGTATCTATGTTAGTTTATATGAATCTTGTGCAAGTCATTGTTTAATACATTCGTATGATGAAACGCTGAGAGATATATTCTAAGGTGTATTCTGGGATGAAATCGTTCGGGTGACCGAAAGGTGTCATTCGGTCGACCGAGGCCTTACACTCGGTCGACCGAGCCCTGTTTCATCAGTTATTTCTGCCACGTATTTACGGTAGGTTTAGCCTAGTTGAATTTATTATCTCAGTAGGTATGGCTATGGCTACGTTACTCGCTTAGTTTAATTAAAACGAGTAAAAAGGAAATACCAATATAAAACTCTTAGGTAGGCTTATGAATTGCTCTTCACGGACGTTCAGCATTATCTAGGTAGGTTTATATTCGGGAATTGCATGCACCTGCTTATACGTACGTCGTAGATTAGCTTGAGACTATAACTTGGTAATTGCTAGTTGGACGAGAGTTTGAGTAATCGCTTAGGAAGTACACCTAATCATAGGAATGTTGCCTAGACGAGGTGTACGATTAATATCGGCATCCTTAGTGTCGTAAGCGTGCAAGTTATATGAGATGGATACCCAAAAGGTGAAGTCACGTAATGTAGCACGTTGATTCAGCAACCTAACCGGTGCTAAGTCAAGTTAAAGAGGATGACTCCCATAGCCAATCTAAGATAGATACAAAGCGGATTGTGATTAATAAGTTCGGTTTATTATATAAATTATCTAGGTCCAAACGATAAAGACTATAATTGGGGAGGTTAATTACGTTGTGTCGAGTCGTGTCTTTACCTTTCTTGTCTTATGTTGGTCGTGAGCCGCCTCTATGTCCTTGACATGTTTAATTAATTGTTTGTATATAAGATGATCCACAATTGGTTCCCTGTGGGATCAACCTTGATTCACTATAGCTATACTACGATGGGCCTAGTCCTCTTGCTAGTATTGGTTTATGGTGGTCAAGTATATTATAACCTGATTGACCCCGATCACAGCTGCTCCTCCTCATCACAAACAGCAGTCTGCTGACCATATTTCCCTTCAGTGACCTTTCCTCCAGCAGGCTCCACTGCAGCAGCCTATTCTTCAACAACAGCCGGGGTTTCCTCCAAACCCAAAGATAGTTCCAACCTTTGTCCAGGTGCTGTTTGAGACTCAAAGAAACTGTACCTCATGTTCCAACCTTTGTTCAAAGTCTTTGTTTGAACCTCAAGCACTGAACCTCCGGTTCCAACCTTTGTCCAGGTGATGTTTATACCCTCAAAGACCTCAGATCTTGCTGTTCCAACCTTTGTTCAGTCTTTGTTTGTGCCACAACAACTGCATGCGAGGAATACATCCATATTCTATTTTTGAAATTCCCTAATATCAGAAATCCTTCTTAGAAAATTTGCAGCCTTGGTTAGAGTGTCCTCAGTGTCAATCCAGTCTTGATAGTGAATTGAATCCTCAGAACTGACATTAGGCTCACTAAGATCAGTAACCCTTTCTTCATCTGAATCCACAGTCTGCTGATCATCAGCATGCTCAGCAGGTTCAACAACAAATAAGGTGGCTATCTCACCAACAATCCTGTTTGCACCAATAGATATTCCTTCATTGATTTGTGCCTCTAGGTCATCCATGGTGAGATCCTCCAAATCCTCATTCATTTGTTCAGTTTTTTGCCTCTCAGTGGATTTTCCAGCACCAACAGACTGCTCTACTCTTGGTTCAATAATCATAGCAGTCCTACTGACTCCTCCTGGACCAGAGGGATAATTAACTCCAGAATCAGATGATGATGATGAGTCATCATTGTCATCTCTTGGGTCCCTGAATTTGATACCCTCTTCCTACTGTTGTTCATCAAACAGATCCATCAGTCTTGATTGCAACAAAGAGGTATCAACCAGATCTAATAAGTTTTCCACTCCCAATTTTTCAAAAGCCCGTTCTTCAATATCTGGCATTGGTTCTGCAGCTGGCTTTTGTCTCTTGTAGAATCCAAACTTCCATTGGAAATAATCAGCCACTTGCTGGAGTTTAGGATCAACAAACTCCTCTTTCTTCTTCTTCTCATGTCTCTCAAATGGCATGGTTGGTTTTCTGGGAGCTGTTCCAGTACCTTGCTGACCTCCAAAGGTCTCAACAAGTAAATTTAAAGTTTCTTCCACAGATGCTTCTAGGTCAGTAGGTTGCTCAGGTTGTATGTTAGTCCCTACTACCTCCATCTGTACTACACATGGTTCCCCTTACTTATATGCTCATCAGCAGGGTTAGCAACAGATTGCTCTTCCCCTGAACTATTGCAGAACTTACAGGGTCTTGTACCAACTTTTCATCTTCCACAGCAGGTGTAGACTCAGTAGTTTGTTGTGGTTCTTCTACGAGTTTCTCAACAACAACTTGTGCAGATTCAGTAGGCTCAACAGCCTTTGTAGGGGAGGATTCAGTAGCTTTTACAGCAGGCTCAGGGTTAGTATAGTCTGCTGTGATTCTCTAGCAGGTTGCTTAATAACAACCTCTACATCCTCAGTAGGCTTGATAATTGTTAAGGGCTCAGCCTCAATAGCCTCTCCTGCTTCTTCTTCTTCTTGTTGCCTTTGAGCCTCCAAAGTTTTCAATTGCTTCCCTATGCCATGTTTCTTTTTCTTGGCAATCTCTTTCATTCTTTTGGATAGTTGTTCAGCTTCAATCTTAGTAGACTTCCTCTTTCTACTGGCTTCCTTTTGTTGCTCCTTCAAGAATTCAGCAACAGTCTTCTTCTTTGCATCAGCAGGGTCAGTAACCTCAATTTCTACTGAACCATCAACAGACTCAGCAGTCTCTACTGTTTGCTTCCTTGTGTTTCTAGGCTTTAATAATTCTGTAATTTTTCTTGTGTCAGCAGCCTTCCTCTTTTCAGTAACCTTCTTGGGTGCAGCAGGCTTAACAACTTGCTTTACCTGCTCACCACCAGCATCATCATCTCCACCATCATTATCACTATGTGTGGTCTCATCATCCACATCTTCATCATCATCCACATCTTCATCATCATCCAAACCAGGGATAGGGTAGTCAATTTCCTTCTTGTATCTGGATTTATTTAACTTTTCAGGTGCAACATCAGCAATTCCCAAATGATTCAGCAGGGCCTGAACCATCAATCCCAAGGGTAAAGCCTTGGATTTCCTTGTCCCTTCTTTTTCTTCTTTTGCTACCTTCTTCATGTAGTGGACAAAGAATCCAGCCCAATCAAACTTCATGCTTCTGCAAATGATCATCAGCAGTTCTATTTTTGGTCCTGATAAAGTATCCATGCTTCCAATGAGTCCTAAGATATTCTTTGCAATAATCTCGCTCAGCAGGTTGTATTCATAACCAATATGCTTCACATTGATGCCTGGAATTGATTTGATGGCATTATTGGTCTTGATTCTATCAACAAAATCCATTTTTGACAGTCCCATTTCCTCAGGATTTGTTGGAGCATCAATTACTGGTGCAAAACCAAAAGCTTCCCTCAGTAGGTTTGAGGAAACTTCAATCTCTTAGGAATTTACTGTTGTGGTGAATGCCTCTCTACCTTCTCTTATTACAATATTTCTCCAGAAGCTAACAACATTTGTATATGATATTGTTTCCAATCTTATATTGAGCACATTTTCCAAACCTTCATATCTTCTTATTCTTCATCCAATATTGATAGCTAATTCTGTTTGGTTAGCATCCACATCAAAGCCTCTCACACTTTGACTTGTTCCGATTTGAACATCAACCTTTTCTGCCATTGTTTTAAGAAAAAGATGAAGAAGATATCTTACAAATCTGTGTTCACACCGTGTATACATAGAGAAGATTAGTCTGAGTTTTGAAAGTAACCTCGTGTATAGTCTCAGATATATATATAGAGAGTAGTGGTTAGAAACTGTCAGACCACGTACTGTAGCATTAACCATGATTAAAGTTGGAATAAATGGGATCTTGACACGTGGCCCATTACTTATCCATAAATGTTTGTAACTGTTCGATCGTGTAACCGCAGTTATAAAGATAAGATGAATATCCCGCCATTTGCTTTTTGATGTTTGTAAGTTTGGTATGTAACGCGTTTCCTTCAATGACCTTGTCATCGTAGAGACTTGGCTCAAGCGACTCTTGCCGACAAAAGTCTCACTGACTCTTGTGAGTTACTCTGCTGATGCTTAAATCCTTTTGTGTTGTCCAATTGATAATACAAGATGAAGTTTAATACCAATGACTGATCTGTCAAGTGAGCTCACCCAACATAATGAGAGACCAATCCCTTGGCAACTTCATTTGCTCAATTGTCCAAACATAAGTACATGGAATTGTTGATACCAATGACTAATCTGCTAAGTGAGCTCACCCAACATAGCAAAGACTAATCCCCTTGGTGAATTCCAGTACACTGCTGATCAAAGATGTATCAGTCAACTTTTATAATTCCAAGTTCAGTCCTTAGTTTAGCAAATCTTTCACTATCCAGTGGTTTGGTGAAAATATCAGCAAGTTGATCTTCAGTAGGGATATACAGAACCACCACATCTTTCTTTTCAACATGATCTCTTATAAAATGATGTCTCACATCAATATGCTTGGTTCTTGAGTGCAAAACAGGATTTTCTGTGATTGCAATTGCACTTGTGTTGTCACACATTATAGGAATTTCTCTTTCTTCAATTCTATAATCCCATAATTGTTGTCTTAACCACAGTATTTGTGCACAGCAACTTCCAGCAGTAATGTACTCAGCTTCAGCAGTGGAAGTTGATATAGAATTCTATTTCTTGCTAAACCAGGAGACCAGTCTATTTCCCATTAATTGACAGGTTCTTGTGGTGCTTTTTCTATCAATCTTGCATCCAGCATAATCTGAATCTGAGTAGGATATAACCTTGAAACTTCCATCTTTTGAATACCATAACCCTACTCCCAAAGTCTGTTTTAGGTACTTGAGAACTCTTTTGACTGCACCTAAATGACTTTCCTTAGGTTTTGATTGAAATCTTGCACAAACACCTACTGACAAAGGATATATCAGTCCAGTGGCGAAGAGTCTGCCAGATCGCCTATCATCCTTCTGTATAAAGCCTGATCAACATCTTTGCCTTCTTTATCTTCATCCAATCTATTGTTTGTACTCATAGGAGTTGATACTTTGGTGTTGTTTTCCATACCAAATTTCTTCAGTAACTCCTTGGTATACTTGGTTTGATGAATGAAGATTCCGTATTTCATCTGTTTGACTTGCAATCCCAAAAAGTAGTTCATTTCTCCCATCATACTCATTTGGAATTTACTCTTCATTAGATTTGCAAACTTCTCACATAGCAGTTCATTTTCAGAACCAAAAATTATGTCATCAACATAAATTTGTACCAGCAGGGTGTTGTTCCCTTCATTGATTCTGAAAAGAGTCTTATCAATGGTGCCTGTTGTAAAACCATTGTCCACCAAGAATTGAGACAGAGTCTCATACCATGCTCTTGGTGCTTGTTTCAAACCATAAAGTGCTTTGTTGAGTCTGTACACTTTATCTTTTGGTCTTTAACTTCAAATCCAGGAGGTTGCTGAACATACACCTCCTCTTCCAGAATGCCATTCAAGAATGCACTTTTGACATCCATCTGATATACTTTGAAGTTTTTGTAAGCAGCATGTGCCATGAATAATCTGATAGCTTCCAATCTTGCAACAGAGGCATATGTCTCATCAAAATCTATTCATACGCTTGAGAATATCCTTTGCTACTAGTCCGGCCTTATTCCTCACAATGGTATTGCAGATTCATCAAGTTTGTTTCAGATACCAATTTTGTACCAATTATATTTGCATGACTAGGCCTTTCCACTAGTGTCCAAACTTGATTTCTTTCAAATTCATTCAATTCTTCTTGCATAGCAATTATCCAATCTGGATCTGAAATTGCTTCTTCAACAACTTTAGGTTCCATTTGAGATAGAAAACAAGTAAACATTGCTTCTAACTGTCTTCTAGTCCTCACACCTTGCTGTATGTTGCCAATGACTTGCTCAGCAGGGTGATCCCTTAACCATTGTGGATTCTGGTTAAAAAGATTATCAGGAACCTCATCTTCAGTAAGGTATGCTGTTTCTTCAACAGGGGGTTCAACAGATCCTTGAACTGCCTCAGTTGTTGCATCAGTAGTGTTACCAACAGGGTGTTCAGCAGGGGCAGAATCAGAAACCTTTAAGTCATTGAATCTTTCCAAAACTTCAACACATTTTGGATCAGTGACTTGTTGATTCTCTGTAGGTTCTGAAGCTTCATATTCCATTCCAGTGAACTTAGGTTCATCAAATACAACATGTATTGTTTCTTCATGTTTCAGTGTCCTTTTGTTCAGTACCCTGAATGCCTTGCTAACTGAAGAATATCCCAAGAAAATTCCTTCATCTGATTTTGGTTGGAATGTCTTCAATTGTTCCTTATGATTCAAGATAAAACATTTTCTTCCAAATGGATGGAAATAGGATATATTAGGTTTTCTTCCATTCCAAATCTCATAAGGTGTCTTCAGACTTCTTGTTCATCAAGTTCATTTTGTGTATAGCATGTTGTATTAACTGCTTCAGCCCAATATCTCTCAGGTAGCAATGCTTCACAAATCATAGTTCTTCCTACTTCTTTTAGAGTTCTATTTCTTCTTTCAGCAACCCCATTTTGCTGAGGTGTACCAGCAGCAGCCAGTTGATGTAGTACACCATTCTGTTCACAATATTCTCTTATAACATTATAGAGAAATTCAGTACCTTTGTCTAACCTGATCTTCACTACTGTCAAACTTTTCTCATTCTGTAATCTATTCAAGAGTTCAGGCATCTTTTGAAGTGTTTCACTTTTCTTGTTCATGAATATCACCCAAGTGTACCTTGAATAATCATCCACAACCACTAAGGTGTATTTCATTCTTGTTACACTTGTTGGTGTTACTGATCCAAATAGATCCATGTGCATCAGCTCCAAAACTCTTTTAGTTGATTGTTTAGTCTTTGATTTGAAGCTTGATTTTGTCTGTTTACCTTGCTGACATGCATCACATATAGCATCCTTTTTTAATATGATCTCAGGTAAACCAATCACCAGTTTCTTCTTCACCAACTGATTGATATCATCAAAATTTAGATGATTCAACTTCTTATGCCATAACCAATTGAGTTCTGACTTGGTATGCACAATCAGACATGTTTCTGGAACAGTTGTAGACCAATCCACAACATACATGTTTTGTTGTCTTCTTCCAGCCAACACAACTTGATCACCTCTCTCACTAATGACAGTACAAGTGTTTTTGTCAAAAGTGACCTTGTATCCCATGTCACAGAATTGTCCAGTGCTCAGTAGGTTGTAGTCTAGTCCTTCCACATATGCAACATTCCTGATTGTTAATCCCTTTCTCACAAGTGTGCCATATCCTCTTGTGTATCCTGGTGTGTTCTTGTTGCCAAAATTCACTCTTAGACCATCCTTTGCCACAAAACTTAACAGACAGTGCTTATTCTTTGTCATATGTCTGGAACATCCACTGTCAAAGTACCAGACACCCTACAAAACAAAGTTAATGCATTTTAGGTACCCAAACCTGTTTGGGTCCATAATGGTCAGTGGTAAGCATGACCCTTGGCAAGTTTCCATAAGGTCTTCTTTGAAAGGTATCATACTTTGGTTCATACGTGTACTCTACACATCCATAAGGTTTAACAATTGGTTGTGTAGGATTCACATATGCTTTCTGGCCATTTGGAATATAATGTTGTTTAAAGTGATTTCTTTTGTTAGAAGCACTAGGATAACCATAGGTTTGCTGTCTGTTAGGGACAGCCCTGTAATATGGAGTGTGCTGAGGTCTTGTATAAGTCCTCTGCTGAGCCCTCTTCTGATTCCATTGCTTAGGTTTTACCCTAGCAGCATGGTTATATATGTTGTTTCTAGCAGTAGGTGCCGGAATATTCCAATCATCATCAGTAGGGAACATTCTACCTTTCCCCCTGAGATAAGTATCCCTTGAATGATTAACATTTTTGGATTTAGGATTCTTATTCTTGGAATATTTCGGTTTTTCCTTTTTGTGGTCGGCCAGACTTGGTAGCGAGTGTCTGCTATCAAGAGTCTAGAAGGTCCAGTGATCCTACCTTTGGATTTACCCTTTTTGTTAGTAATCGATGTCCTTTTTGACTCGATTTTGCCTCTTTGAAGTATTCTCGGTGAGGCTTTTTCGCCTCAAAGAACCCTTTTGGGAGTTGGATCTTGTGCGAGCACAAACATAGGACCAATTGCGGTACTAGGTTCGATGACCTTCTTTGGATTCACTCTTATTGGATTGTTGAGTTCCAAATCCAAGCCTGTTCTATCACCATAAGACTTCCGATTTGAATGCAAAGTGGAGGAACTAGATGGTTTCAGAGACTCAGACTCATCGAATGTTCAAAGAGGCTTATGCCGATTCTCATCGACTTCTTTTCCTTTCCTTTGAGAATTCTTAATTCAGCATGTAATCTTTCAACTTCTGATTGAAGAGCTTCTTTTTCAACCTTGACAATCTCATAACCAGATTGTATTATCCTCAGTTGATTAAGGATGGCATCCAAAGTTTCTTCATTGTCAGAATTTTTGGATTTGAACCACAGGTTGATTCACAATCACTTCCAGCAGGAGTATTGATAGATACAGAATTGTATACCTCCTCTGTTTCATCCATATTTGCCATTAAATCATAATCTTCCATATCAGCAACAAGTGCAGTATCATCATATTCATTTCCTTTTTCTGATTCTACTTCATATCCTGATTCATCTTCAGCAACCATAGCCTTCTTGCCATGTCTTCTTTGTTGACTTTTGGTCTTCAGTAGGTCTGGACAGTCAGGTCTGAAATGTCCAGGCTTCTTGCAATTAACGCAAAGATAATCAGGTTCTTTTTTCTCTTTTAATTCAGGACAATCAGGTTTGAAGTGTCCTGGTTTCTTGCAATGATAGCACAAGTAATCATTATCTTTCTTTGATTCTTCCTTCTTCTTTTCACTGAATTTCTTTGTGAAATTCCTTGGAGAACCCTTTCCAGTTTTCATTATTCTAATTTTCTTGCTCAGTAAGGCAATCTGCTCTTGCATCTCATCCAGTAGATCATCTTGAGCTTCTGATGCCTCTTCTTGATGTGAAGCAGCCAATGCAGTGGTCTTTGGCTCTTCTTTTTTAGTCTCAGGCACAAGCTTTTTGCTAAATTCATAGGCCTTAAGATCTGAAAACAATTTGAAGGTGTCTTCTTCATGCAAACTCCTCATTTCTTCTATGGCAGTCACCTTCATCTCCCAAACTTCTTTTGCAGGTAATGCTTCAAAGATTTTTGAGTTGATTTCTTCTTGTGAGTAGTTCACACTCGGTAGGGTAAGTTCATCCATGATTGCATTGAATCTTGATTCCATTTGTTCAATGGTTTCATTTGGTTTCATCTCTAACTCCTGGAACTTCTTCTTTGCCACACTGATCTTGTTCTTTTTGATTGCATCAGTGCCTTCACAGATTAATTGTAACTTGTCCCATAGTTCCTTTGCAGTCTTGCAATCCTTCACCTTCATATACATATTGCTATCCAAAGTTCTGTATATGATATCAATAGCAATATTGTTGAGATTTGCTCTTTTTCTATCTTCAGGAGTCCATTCCCGTTTTGGTTTTGGAATGTACTGTGTCTCATCTCCCACTGTTACTAACTTGGTAATCTCAGTGGTCCATCCACAAACACATCCATCATTTCATCATGTGTTGCAAGCTAGATAAGCCTCGCATCGACGTTTATACTCATCAAAACGATCTAAAGAACACATCAACATTGTTCTAGCATACTGGTTGTTATCCATGATGCAAAGCTTTGAAAATCAGTAACTTGAAAAAGTTTTCAAAGTATTTTCACAAGCACATCAAGTAGGATTACTTCAGAACAGAAGCACTGCTCCGATACCAATTGTTGGTACCTTGAAAAGGCTTTGGTTAAGTTTAGAGGGGGGGTGAATAAACTTAACACTTAAAACTTTTGGAGTTAACAAACTCAAGCAACAAGAATGACCTACGATACTTGATAGTCTGCTAACACTCGATAGTCTCATCATTTGTTGAGTTTACTGAATTTGTGCAGCAGAAATATATCAAAAATTAAGCCTTATTACTTGTTGTTAAATATGATACCAAGTATTAGATACTCAGTAGTGTATGTGTGTTATTCAGTTGCTAGATTCAGCAGGTTGATGTGCTAGATAAACTAAATACATAATATAAATGCAGAAAGTAAGTAGGCAGATTTTATAGTGGTTCCACGTGGTGTAATCATGTCAGTCCACTCTTCTCCTATGATGTTGGAGGTAATTCACTAGAGATTCTTGATGTATTTGTTACAAAAATCCCCAAGTTGCTTGTCGTTCACCAATAACTATGGCTTCACAAACCGAACACTTGGGCCCAGGTAGGATTCTTTGCTCCAAAGTCTTCCATTGGTCCTTGAAGGGTAGGATTACCTCTTCACCGGCTCCACCACAACCAATAGTCTTTCACACCCAAAGATGCTTCACTTGTCTTGATAGATTTCTTGTAAAAGAAAGATTGAATCAAGTAAGTGATTCGACTTTCAAGACTTGATCAGGATGATATGATCAAGCGACTTGATGTCTTCAAGTGTGTAAACTTGATGCGGCTTGAATGCAGATTACACTTGAAGAATTGTCTTTGGATCGATGAGCCTTATGCTCGTAGGGTCGGCACAGGTGTTTTTCTTGATTTAATTTTCGATTGCTCAAGGCAGATCCTTATTCTTCTTTTTTAAAAATCATCACTTGTATCCGAATTAGGAGTCCTCTATTTATAGGTAGGAATCCTTGTGACTTATGTTTGAAATTCAAACATAGCCGTTTTGATTTGTCCTATTTGACTTGCTTTACATCCTTTGTTCATAGGATGACATTTGTCAAAATGCTTTTTGATGATCTACTGATCATCCACCCTTTGACTTGTATCCATTGGATAAAGGTCTGAATCTTTCCAACATCCATTTGATCTTAACCATTGATTTGTTTCATAAAATCAGAGGTTGTTAGCTGTCCCTTTCTTTGTAATCTTCCAATGTAGCCTTTGATTAAATCGAAATATATGTTCAGCAGGTTCCTGAGAACATAAGTGTGTTGATATACACATCTATAAGCTGATCCTTATTTTGTTGTGTTCAAAAACACTTCAGCTTACTGTCTTTTATCTAACTTTTATTTATGAAGTTAGATTACACCTTTTTGCATATAACTAGTTCCAATCATCACTTATCTTGTGGAACTTAGACCTTGTACACAAGGTATATGTAATCAGTTTAGGTCATCACAGACTTTCCTAAATTTCGATTCCATATCCTTGACTTTAATTACTAAGTTTGATCCCTTAGCCTTCAATAAGCGAGTTTGAGCCTCAAATTTGCCGATCTTCAAACAAGTTCGACTAGTCTCTTGACTCGGCTACCTCTTGATCTAGATTAGTCTACTGATGTAAGTCAACTGACCTTTTACAGTGCTTGTTTGATCAAACCTATACAAGATCAAACTCTAATAAACATATACATTGATCTATACATCTTTTTCCCTTTTCTCTATAACAGCTAGTCTGGCACTCATCACTAAAACTTAAAAATAATTCCAACATGCACAATTACCGCCACCTTATTTTCATATTGCCCTTCGCATGTTACTCATAGTTTTTGCAAGTATTTTGGAATGCAGTTAAATACTTGGAAGATGGAAGACCTAGGAGCCAATGATTATGCTCTAGGATTCTCTTTGACTCTGCCAACCAAGTCCATAGCTAAGTACCTTTTCTTTTCTTTATTATTAGTCATTGGGGACAATGCCTGTAATAAGTGGGGGTAGGCGGTCTTAGCTGGTTAATCGAAAAAGGGAATAATTTTGAAATTTTTTAACACTATTTTTTGCTTGCCAATTGCACGTACAGAGTAAGAAATCGGTAGAAAAAGTGCCCAAGTTCGATTTGAAGTTAGCTATAGCATATTCAATTTAGTATGGAAGAATGAGCATGTATTGTGTTGCATGAAGTAGTGACTTATTAATTGTTATTCTATCATTGCACTCAATTATTTGAGCACGTAATCTGAGTGAGAAGTGTTTAAGACTAGATGATAAGTTGTTTTAACCGGGAATCATTATTTTTCTGTCTATATACTTTAACAAATTGTTGTAAGACAAGGGAAGCAACTTGAATGCCACAAGAGGTAAACCGGGACAAAACGGGCTTGTGAGAGAGAAAGAGTGAGAAATTTGCCTGAAAAAAATGAAAAAAAGAAAAAGTAAAAAAATAGCAAAAAGAAAAAATATATAATAAAGGCAGTGAGGGAAACGAACTCGTAGCAAAAATGGCACGAGCCTCGCATAAAAAAGAAACAAATGAGGACCTAAGAGTAATAATCGGTCCCCGAGTCCGCCCGACCCAATTAAGGTACCATGTTGTGTAACCAAGTCTAAAAGCAAGATGAGCGAGTGTATGCGCAGGTAAGTTAAGATTGTGGGGTTAATACAACTTGATTCTCTTCACGAACACGCTATCACGAAGGATTCATCACACGACACATCGATGCACGGTAAGTAATGATTAATGGGGTGCTTATGGATTGTCGCTTGATGTATGTTCTGCCGGAAATCTTTATTGAATATGTGGTAGTTAATTGGGATTGATCTTGGAGGTACATTCCGCTTTGATACTCTGCTCGAGGACGAGCAAAGGGCTAGAGGGGGTAGTTGATGACGGTCAAAATAGTCTATCTTACGGCATCAAGATACTGTCCATTACGAGCTAAAAATAGTTGTTTCGACCTATGAATGTGAACTATTTGAGTTGAATATCATATGTCGGCTTCGTGAGTCAAGTATTTTGCACTTAACGTTTATTTTCCCTATTTCGTATTATTTCGTGCGTTATTTGATTATTTTCAGGAAATGAGATATTGGAATGAGCATTGTGGATTAATCTAGAGTGGACTGAATGAAAGGATTGGGCCTAGGGTATTCCAGAACCTTCCAAGATAAGTCGGCAGAAAGAAAAAGGCGAAAGTTCCCCCGATTAATCAGGGTATGCCACGGGTTTACCGAGGCTCCTGAATATTCCAAAATGCATTTTCTTGGACGAGGGGTAGATCTAGGTGTTTCTAAGTCGGTTTATGTAGCTATAAATAAGAGGCCTCACCTCAGAATTCAGTGTAACAGTGTACAATTTTCAAGACAAGTATTATGCAATAAAAGTTATTTATTTTATTTTATGAGTTCTGGTCGAGGAGACGATAGAGTCGCTGCCTAGGAAGAGATCTAAGGGAGATCTACACTCGTTTTCGAGGGTATGATTTTTTGTCTTTTCCAAGATGTAGTTATGTTGTTGTTCTACTTGACTAGTGTGTGCTAATTGTTTATTTAGTTTAATTATGTAGTAGATAGTTTATTTTACCCCATGTATGTATAGATCCAATTCGTTGGTGAAGAAGTCATGAAGTAGTGATTGCGTTCTTCAGATCTGCGACAGTCTATATTGCTAGATCTGAATACCTAGTAAATTACTAGTTCATGATAATCGGCGCCAGATATGTTGATCGACAGATTTAATTTACATGTTAGTAGCCTGATCAACTATTTGCATGTCATCGTAAATTAGCATGAAGGACTGTTAGTGAAGTGTTAATTTGGACATTGTCTTGATGGATCCCTAGGAACGTGCTAGTCATAGTCGATATCTGCTTAGGGAGGTTTTCGGTCTTGAACCGGAAACTCTAGAACTTATTGCGTATGAACTAATACAGCCAACGAAGGAGGTTAGTTGCATATAGATTGTATGTTGTCCTTACAGTGGAAGTAGATAGGGTTAGGAGTTGCACCCATAGCTGACAATGAATTAAAATTTACCAACGGGGAGGACTATTGCATTTGTGGGGGAACAACTAATCATATATAATTAGACTAATACCGTACAAACTCTTGTTGCTCGGTTTGAACTTGTATAATCTTGCTAGTTTATTGTTACCAAATTTACTATTCTCTAGATTATTGTTGGTCATACACCGTTGTCGTGACAATATCAATCTCGATAAATTTGCGTTCTTACGAGTCTCTATGGGATCGACCTTGACTCGCTAGTACTCTACTACGATAAACCTAGTCCTATTGCTGGTAAGTGCTTTGCAGGCGATCATCTTGTTCTAGAATTTCAAGATTTATTTGAATTTCTTCAAATTTATTCATGAGGTTTTGAATTAGTGCAGTGGAATCAAGAGGGGAAATAGAATATTGTGCAGCGTCAGAAGTAGATGCACTAGATGAGGATGCACTAGATAGTACCTCTGTCTATTCAATTTCTTTTTCCATCAGACATAGGCATGCTTTGTCATTGTGCATTTGGTGCCTCAGCGGCATCTCGAGTCATTGTCGGATGACTCTGTTGTCCGCCATCCATCTCTTCCTTTGCTTGTCTCAACTTTTAGTGCTTTTCTACTCTTATTTTTATCAGTTGAGTGCATTTTCTTGTTAGAAGATTTGTACTTTCTCTTTTCTTCATCTTTATCTTTATTTTCTTCAGGGCAATCAACTTTATTGTGTCCCTTCGTTTTGCTGTTGAAGCATCTGAATTTATCATCTCTCTTCTTAGTGTCTTTGATGGTTGAAGACTTGTTTTTGGATGATGAACTGCCTTTAAATTGCTTCTTCTTGAATCTGTCAAAATTTCTTATCAATAAATCCACTTTCTCTTTCAGCCTCTGAGTCTCTTTGCTAGCTGAGTCAGCTGCTTTACTCTGCTAGGGTGCAACCAGTACACTGGCCTTGTGTGGCTATGCTGGTGCACCATCTTCATTTTTTAACTAAAACTCATGAGCTTTTAGTTGTAACATCAATGTAAGTGTGTCAGTTTTAGCAAGATCTAATGTACCTTTAAGCACAAATATGATGATCTTCCATCGCCCATGTAAGCTTCTCAAGATCTTCAAGCAAATTTCTTTTTGTGGATATGAGTGTCCAAGTTGTTGTAGTTCACTGATGATGCTTGAGAATTTGTTGTCCATCTGATCAATGGATTCTCCTGCCTTCATCCTGAAATTTTCAAATTTCTGTTTTGTAACAAATAATTTGTTTTCTTTGATTGCTTTTGATCCTTCATTGATAAGGGCCGATTTGCCCCACATGATTTTTGCGGTTTTGCAATCTTTGATTCTCATGAACATGTTACTGTCTAGATTCTTCAAAATCATATATTTAGCAACATAATCCAAATTTGCTCTTCTTCTATCATCCTCTGTCCAATCCTTCTTAGGTTTCTCTATTTGATTTCCTTCATTTGGACCTGATGTTTCTGTTGTCGTGATTTGGATAGGACCATATTTTATAACATCTAGCATCTTCTTATGAGTTGCTGCAAGATGAGATAACATTCTTATTTTATATTCCTCAAAGTTATTGACATTGAATACAGGAACTTTAGACATAAATTTTGAAGATTCCATATAACAGATAAGTATGTATATCACAAATTTGAAAAACTGCTTTGAAAATATGTGATCTCCTTGTTACCAGAAATCATATCTGAACATGTTCTGATACTAGGAACACTGCTCGGATATCAATTGTTGGTCCCAGATAAGGGTGGGTATATAGTCAGAGGGGGTGAATGACTATGTGTGGAGTTTAAAAACTTTTCTTGATGAAAAGCTTTTGTCCAGCAGATAAAACCCTTCCAAATAGTTGTTTCAAAGTAATTAACCAATCACACACAAATAAATTAATGTTCAATAAGTAAATACTGACAGTAAATGAACATCAAAACTTATAGTGGTTCAGGGTGGTGTAATCCCTTAATCCACTCTTCTCTTGTGATGATTGGAGGAATTTTATTGTTTTCACCACTACAATAGTTATGATTGTCATTGGCTACACAAGCTTCACAATCTACAGATTATCACTCATTGGCTACAAAAGCTTCAGTGATTGAATCTTCCACACTGCTCCTTGGGAACAAATCCTTCAGCAGCTATCACACAAATTTGCAATTCCTTCTCAGATTGACTGATACAATTGCTTGATCCAAAATATCCTAAAGTTGATGTTGATTCAGGATTCACAAGTTTAATTGAATACTCAGACTGAATTGTCCCTTTTTTGGTCTGTATTCTGAGTTTTATTTTCTGGATGTATCTATTAAGAACAAAGATGAAGGCTTGCAAACTTTTGATAGAGTTTTTTTGCACTTAGAATTCTTAGATTGTAATATTATATATTTACACTTCTGTCAATGCCTTATATTTATAGCCATGGATTCCTTGATTTTGCATTTCCGTCCGTTGGCTATTTAATGCACAGAATAATCCCTGATTATGTCTTGATATAATCCTCCTTGATTTTAGTGATCCGGATTTTGGTCAAACGTTCATCATAAAATCCGTCATTGATTGATTTTGCATTAATTCCATGATCTTCCATATTTTCCACTTTTTTAAATAAGTGCTAGCATCTTACTTGACTTAGCTGCCTCTCCTTTATTTCACTGGCTATGTGACTTCACATGACTGCTTCCTCAGTTACTTCAATGGTCAAGTGACTGCTTTACTTGGCTGCTTGATCTTTACTAAGTCGTTGCTTCTGTGCTGTTATTTATCAGCTGATAATCATTTCCTCCACTGATCCTTAGTTTTGTAAGATCAGTGTATGCCATATTATAGAAAATTAAGTTTCATCATTTGTATTATATCGTAAACTTACCCAAGGTCATCACAGATTTTCCTGGTTGTAAGTCAGTGCATAGGTCTTCACCTCACTGTGATGGTGCCTTGACTGTCTTCACTGAGCTGGTCATATGTCTTTACTGAGCTGGACGAATAGTCTAGTACAATGCTTGTCTGATTGAAATTATACATTATGTCAAACTTCTAAGTAAAGCCTACACAATTCATTCTAACTTATTTCAGGCTTGTTTTTAACACCTAGTATGGCCATCATAAAAAAACTATAAAATGTTCCTAACAGTAGCTAAACATCTACATCGCTAAATCATGTGAAAGTTGATGAAATCCCCCTCTAATTAATGAAATTGAGATTGGGTAGCGCTTAATTGTTGTTGTATCGATGAATTCGTGTATTAAAACTTGTTCTTAATGCTTGAATTAGCTTATATGCCTAGTTCATGATCTCACACACCACTTTTATAAATGTATGTTGCGAAGGGGTGTAGAAGAAAGGGTTTTAAGATCGTTTATTATAATTGACTTACTTGTTTAGATTGGATTAGCAGACGAGGTATCGGTTGTTAATTGAGCAACTTTAGAGCTTTTATCTTGTTCCGGTCAGTTAAATCCTTAAAGGCGGACTGTTGAACCGGGCAAAAGGTACTAGGTTGCTGCATGGCCCTATATCTGTGTGTGTGTGTGTGTACATGTTTTGTTGGCATGTCGTGCCTTTAAATTTTAGCATTACCTACATGCAAAATATGTCAAGAAGAAATTTATTTGTGCCATATAAATAATAATCTAATGATTACAAAGAGCTTTTGTTACGTGTTTTTTCATTTGTGGTGTCCTTGTGACGATGCTCAAAATCGCCAGTGATGAAATTTGTTTGAAAATTGGTTAACTGAGCTTCGAGAAGATAACTTAAATACTAATATGGTGGTTGTGTTGATGATGGTTAGATAAGATTGATTGAATCCTACATACTCAAGTGTTTTGGGATCAAGCTAAAACATATTTCTGATTGTGAGGATGATGATCATTTATAGGTTTTCCTCGCGGGGGAGATGATTCAACTGACATTGAAGATGTGGTCATTGACATCGATCCGTAGTGAAGTAATAATGGTGAAATTATTGCTCTTAGTAGCATGAATATCGGAACAATTTCAAAATCATGGCTAATTCCATGTTCACAATATAACTCTCATTTAAGGTCGATGATGAACCATACCAAGGTGAGAATCCCAAACCGATGTGAACCTGCAACATGTCGGTAGTACGAGCTGGTAGATGTCTTACGTCAAGCTGACCATAGAAGACATAGGGCGACTTATGCAATGTCGGAAAGATGATGCCATGCGTCATGTCGATATAACATGGGTGACCTGCACTGCGTGAAGACTAGCTTTGCTGACAACCACATTTGAACTCCTAATATAAAGTTGATCTCATTCGGTCCATTTGGGGTGAAAGTCCAAATAAGAGTATTGTGTGCCACATGTATGAATTCAGGTCAATCCTATGTTAAATCGCCCAGACTTGACCTGGGATGTATACCGTAGTTTAGGTCTGTTCTGCAATGATGTGGCATGAGTAAAAAGGTTGTAGTCTAAGAGTTTATGACATTCGCGATGTATCACGGCATGTACTTTGAAATTTGAAATGCCGATTTCTTATCTTGAGAGACTGTATCTCATGATTACCAAGAGGATCCCATTGATCGAGCACCAGGACTCTTCGTCTGCACTATCCGGTTAACTATAAAAGCAGTGTTGTACTTCTTATTCAACTCTTTGCAATTTTTTGAGTCATATTAATACTGTCTGAGAGAGAGAGAGAGAGAGAGAGAGAGATGTGTGCCTTCTCCGAATTTCTCAATGTCCTAACTTAGATCTTCCAACATGTAAGTCTTTTTCCTTCCTTTGTATTATTTTTTTGATTTATTGTTGTAAAAACAAAACCTCTGTCAAGTGTCAATTATCTACCATGGCTACTGCTTCTGATGAGGCCCTTAGTATGGATATATCTAAAAGGTGCTTGGTTTGTTGTTGGAGGGATTTTGCATCATTAAACAAAAGAAAATTTATAAACCCTAACTACCATGCAAAACTAACTCCTAACCGGCCGAATACCGGGTAATTGATAGTATAGCGAAGTGAGTAAGGGGTCGATCCACAGGGAATTGGGATGTTGAATCTAATTTCACTAATTCCTTTCAATTGTTACTTAGGAAAAACGAATAAAAGAAAGAACAAATAAAATAAACGAAAGAGCAATTAAAATAAATCTAACCTACGAAATAAAATAACACAACCTAAACTAAACTAAAGATACATGGGATCAAACAGTGCACAAACCAAGTGATTTCAATCCTAGTTCATCTCATGATTTTAATTCAAATTGTGGTTTCACCTTTACACGAGATACAAATCCCTAATTCCTTAGTGAATTTAATCTCAAGCTATGGATTCCTAATTCCTTAGTGAGTCCAATTTATCAATCTCTCATCTTCCGAATGTTGAGATCGATTTACCAAACAAAACTCGGTGTAGATTCAGGTTAACTCTCGTATTTTAGAATCTAACAACCTAGATAATTAACCAATTAATTTGTCACATAATTAATGATTAAAGATCCTATCTTTCTATGGTGATCTAGTCTACGCAACTTCCGTATGTTGTAAGCGTATCAATAGCAAAGCGATCTCTCGATCTAATTCACATCATAGCATCAAAATCATAGAACGATACAAAATAAATTAAAGATCATAAAAAGCGAATAATGATTGAATAAATTAAATAAATAAACTCACGTAGTTTGGTACATGATTGAATCCATGAATCGAAAACGGAAGAAAAACGACATCCTAATCTAACCCGGATCACCCGAGCACAAGGCTCGGGTGACCGGCCTTGAAAAGCCAAGTTGCCACTGCTTTACTGTGAATAATGCGGCTGAAAAATTGTATCCATTAGGGTTGGGGCTGCTGCTGTTTAAATAGAGTTGAGAGGCGGCTGAAATAATTATGTATTTAGGAATGAAACTTCTAAAATTCATATCTTGAGTTGTAGACCTCCAAAAATTATGATCCGAATGTCCAAAAAAAGCTCTCGGAAAACTCTACAACTTTCATTAAGGACTCTTCTTCAGAAAACGCCTTTTTGATTAGCCCGTCGTATTACGAGTATATTTCAGGATTTTCCACTTACCCAAATTGATTACCCACTTGACCACCATTTGAGTTGTAGAAGTCCGATTGACGTAATTCAAAGTGCGTTGGAAATCTCTTTCAAAGATCTACAATTTTCATGAAGAAGTCCTCCCCTGAAAATGCCTCTAAGATGGGTCAAATCTCCGTCGAAAATATATAACGATTTAAGTACTTAGGAAAATTTGCTCCGTTGAACTCGTAAACTTGTGGCATCTTCTTCTAACCCTCTAAACACCTCTTTTAGACCGAAGATATGCATCTACAAGATATCCAAAATATTGCAAAGTGTAACAACATCCAAATAAACATAAAACCAACGATAAAAACACATAAATCAGCCACTTTTGCAATTTATTATCTTTAAAACTCATTTGCTCAATATTTCAATATAAGGCTCGATTATACAAATCATAAGAATATGGGGAAAATTGATATAAAATATATATATAAAAATCATACAATTTGACCCTAAACATTTGTTGCTCAGGAACTTTCTTCATTAATGCCGACATCCGATGGAGAGAACTCCCGGTCTCCATTTGGTTTCAGTTGGGGTAGGATTCATTTGGATATATCAAACTCAATATTTTATTCAATCCACTATCTCATTTATCATTATTTTATTAATTCTCTAAGTTTATTATAATTTCTCTCATCAATCATTTCACCATCAACAAATAAATAATATTAATTAATTCACTTTATTCACCCACTACACTATTTAACCAATACTTTATCAATATAATACTTCATTAAAATTTCTCTCACCAATCATTTCTTATTCTACACAAATTTCAGCAAAAAATTTCAACTTTATAATCATTATTTCACTTTATTTTATTTCATTAAAATTTGTCTCACCAATCAAATCTTCATCTACACAAATTTCAATACAAGATTTCAACTTTATAATCATTATTTCAATTTATTTTATTTCATTTTTTCTCTCCTGAATTCATTCTACTTCAACCTAACCCGAAACCAAACAGAGTCATATGGGTCTCAGGTTGTAGCCATGTCTGATTTGAAATATGATGAACACCTCCTTGTGAAAAACATCTCTATTGTTCATGCACTTGGGCAACGACCGGGTCTTGCCATGCATGGGAGGTGATACATCCAACGATAATATCTACACTCTGAACCCCGTTTTCAAATACGCATGCCAATACCTTTTAAAAAGGGGTTCTATTGGCACAACATTTTTAATCATCGCACCAATTACTTCCGGCACCACGATGATTTTTAATAAAGGGGCGTCGGTGCCACTTTGGTGTTCGTTGTTGAACGCCAACGTCAGTGACACTGACTTTCCACTGGTGTCACAACTTAGAAACATCAATCCACTGACTTTCCAATGGTGTTCATTGTTGAACACCAACGTCAGTGTGGTGTTCAACAATGAACACCAGTGACACCGACGTTTTTTTCATCCGAAAAAATAATCAAATAATGGTTGTCAATAGTAAAAAGTGGTGTGCCAATAGAACCCACCTTAAAAAACTTTAAATTATGGAACCATTAAATATTTATTTTTTTCTACAACAATTTAAAGAAACAGAATCCTAATGTTATCAACATAGATTGCTTTAAAAAAAATCTCTCCTAATCATCTCTACTCCAATCCAATGGTATTAAAGCTTTAGAAAATGCTTATAAACCTTTTATCACCAACTATCGGAGATACTCTAAATAATCTTTGTTGCAAAATGTGACCTGGCTACAAAGAATATGAAACGCAACTGAATGATGTCTATTATTATAGGAAAAGGTTGTGAAGGACCACTTTCAATCTAATATGAGTAAAAAGGACAATGAAAAAAGATGGTGGTTGTAATGGACAAAAAATAATGAATACTCAATAATACCCTTTAGTATTATTTTCCTAATATTTTCCTGAATTATTAATTGATATTCAATGATGTTCTTTAATTGCTATTCAATGTTGTTCAAACACTTTTCTTTTTTTTATAAATTTATTCATCATATATTTAATATAAATTAATGCTGCCATATTAATTGATCGAAATTAATGGTAAATCTTCTCCAAAAAATAATATAGATACCCGAAAATAGCCCATTTTATAAATAAAAAATAAAAACTCTTTTTAATTTACTACTTGTTACTATATCAATCTTTACTAATTATTATTATATTGAATTGTTTTTTGTGTAAATACATGTATTAGACTGACCGGTACTAATCTACTCTAATGCATGTTGCTATATGTTTTTTGTTGTAACTACATTCTTAGTATGTGTTACTGCATTTTTTTTTCCTGATTAGATTACTACTACTCATGTAGTAACATCAACATCCTGTAGCCCTTTTCATCATATAGTAACACCACAATGCACACTCCATACAAAGAATGTAGTTACGCTTAATATAGTATCACAGTGAAAGTCCACATATGAATTAACACGTATTTCACGTTGGTTCCATGAACACCCTCCGAACATAGTATAACCACTATGCAAACACCCTCAAACATAGTAACACATAATGTACACCCTAAACCCAAAACCCAAAACCCAAAACCCAAAACCCTGAACATTAAACCTTAAACACTAAACCCTAAACCAGAATCCTAAACCCTAAACCCTAACCCTGAACCTTAAACCCTAAACCCTAAAGCCAAACCCTAAACCCTAAAACTGAACCCTAAACCCTAAATCTGAACCCTAACCTAGCATTTAGGGTTCAAGTTTAGGGTTTAGGGTTCAGGTTCAGGGTTCAAGGTTTTGGGTTTTGGGTTTTGGGTTCAGGATTTGGGTTTAAGGTTTAAGGTTCAGGTTTATGGTTTAGGGTTCAGGGTTTAAGGTTCAAGTTTAGGGTTTAGGGTTTAGGTTTATGGTTTAGGGTTCAGGTTTAAGGCTTAGGGTGTAGGGTTTAGGGTTTTAGGGTTCAGGGTTTAGGGTGTAAAATACGTGTTACTACGTTTGAGGGTGTTTGCATCGTGGTGTTACTATGTGTAAGTGTGTCAATGAAACCACTGTGAAATACATGTTACTTTATTTGTGGACTGTCACTGTGCTACTACATTATGTGCTACTACATGTTGTTGAGCACAAACTTATGTTGGGTTGAAATTTAACGTAGAAAAATATGTAGTTAACATAGAAAAATATGTAGTACAGATCAACCAAATATATGTTGTTACACCCAAGAATAATGTAGTAATACCTATGAAACATGTTGTACCATTGAAAATATATATAGAAACAACTAATAAATTAGGTGTAGTTTTAGCAAAAAAATGTGTAGAAACACACATACAAAGAATGTAGTCACAACAAAAAACATGTAGTAACATACATTATAGTAGATTAGTATTAGACAGTCTAATACACGTAGTTACACCCGAAAAAAAATGATATATTAATAAGTAGTAAATTAATATACATGTGTATTAGTGCATGAGTTACTACACATGAAGTATGAACTTATATTAGGTTTAAATTTAACGTAAGAAAATATGTAGTTAACGTAGAAAAATATGTAGTACACCTCTACCAAATACATGTACTAACGCAGGACATTATGTAGTAACAACTAATGAATTAAGTGTAGTAGCAAAAAAAAAAGTGTAGTAACACACATAAAGAGTATATAGTTACGACAATTTAAATGTGTTAAAATCAAAAAATATTTGTACTTGTCACTATAATACATGTAGTTACGCCTAAATAAGATACTACTAATTGTCAACCCATTCATTAAGTATTTTCTTAATTTTTTTTCTTAATTTTTTCCTTCATTATTAATTATGAATTAATGCCTGTGAAGTTAATGCTGCCGAATTAATTATTTTCCTCCATCTTAATTATGAAGATATTGCTGTCGAAATTTCCAAAAGTAAAATAAAATAATATCCGCCAAGGATCTTTTTTTAAGTAAGGGTGTTTCTGTACATCTATATGTTTTTTGTTCCTTTCAAGCAGTGTCTTTTTTCTTGTCCTATTTCATTATTTTCAATCTTATCTTGTCCTTCTGGCCCACCGCCTATTATTATTATTATTATTATTATTATTATTATTATATTATTATTATCGGAGATGCTGTGAATAATCTTTGTTGCAAAGGACGAGTGAATGTGACCCGGCTACAAAGAATAAGAAACGCAATTGAATTATTATTATTATTATTATTATTATTATTATTATTATTATTATTATTATTATTATTATTATTATTATTATTATTATTAACGCAATTGAATGATTTCTATTATTATTATTATTATTATTATTATTATTTTATCATATTGAGCTTTTCTAATGCAACGCCCATGTCTTAGATGCCGAGTCATTATCCGGACAAGGAATGTTCAGCACGTGACATTTAGAGTAAACTCCAAATCCCACGTAGGCTCGTGTCATATAAGAGCAATTAAATATTCACGCGGAAGATAACAAGCTGAAGACTCGGGTAATAGACCCTCAGGGTCTTCAAAAACAACCACAACCAGAATGCAACTGTTGTCAAACTAGGTCATAAATAACTGAAAGCAAAACTATTATCCATTACAACTCACTTGTCTGAAAAGGATGAATAACTATAAAAGGAAACTAAAACATATACAACTCACATATTTATCTCTGTTTGATTCACTCCCCCTGAACCAAGCACCAATTTAGATCTTTCAAGCGCCGCATCCCAATGCTCTTCACCAGTCTTTCAAATGTTGCAGCCGGCAATGTCTTGGTAAATAAATATATCAGATTGTCGGTTGACTGAACCTTATGTGCATTATTCTCTCAACTCTTTTACATATAATAAGTATAGAATAACTTAGCTGAAATATGTTTTATCAATCCCCTTTAATATAACTTCACTTCAATTGAGATATTTAAGATGCATTGTCTTCATATAATACAGTTGGATTATTTTCGTTCTCATGTAGACAATGTCTCAATGAATAAATGATTGAATTGATTTTCTCGATTGTAGTTGCATAACGTATATGTCATTTACTATTAACTTTGCTAGAAAAATCCTATGGGAAAAAACTAGACAAGGTAAATAGTTCATGCCATATGCATTTCTATGAGTTGCACGGATTTGTCTCGTTAAAAACCTTTAACTAAGAAAACCATGTGGGGAAAAACTTGGTTAAAAGGAAAAGAGTACAATCATTGGTTTTAAGACCAAATGCACAAAGTAGTTTTGTAGTAAATCGCTCCCCTAACGACAACAAATAATAATGTACTAATTCTAATATTATAAATAAATTTATTCAAAATAAATGTAGGAAGAATCCCACTGAACGAATCTGCTAGATTGTCACTAGAGCGTACTTTTGTCTATCACTCTCTTCTAGAGTTCATGTAGATAATTAAATCTAGGGGCTAAAAATTTTCATGTCCACTACTAACTCATGCAACACATGCAATACAATCAATACTGTAATCATAAAACAATAGGGGTGTAATACAATCGCAGTTTGCGTGCATATATTTTCACTATCACGTGTCGTAGTACTATAAATTCATGAAATAAAGCATGAGTTACATATATATTCCTTCATCAATAGGAATATACTCAACTAGTCATATTGCATTCACCATTAAAGTTAACGACCTTTATAACTTAACAATATGCATGTTGCGTTTGTCATATATATATTATTGCTTTAAATGATGCATATAGTACCAGTCACATTCTCTTCGCGGAATGGACTGATCTCATCATTTTCCGACATTGCTTATAAACATTTCGTAGGGAAAATAGTATAGAAAGCAAATATTTCAATCTCAATATAATACCCATGTTACTCAAAAAATATTTTTGAGACTTGGGAGAGCGTAGTGCTTTATTTCAAACAATTTTGTTTCAATGACTCTTTCAAAACCTTATATAGCACATACATATTATGCAATTAACATTCGCTGCTCCCATATTTTATTTTAAGAATTTCACTTTATTATCCAATGTAACATGCGTTGTCGCACTACTGATTAGACAAACATCGTCATCGCCATTAATCGGTCTCAACTTTCTACTTTAAGATGAAATAAAATTATGACACATGAAAGAGAAACAACAACTTCCAAACAAATAATGTTCATGAACAATAAGTTTATTATCATTGAAGAAATCAATTATGAATTGGAATTATTCATTAGTAATGATGGTATAAAATTTCACACACTAATGATGCATTATAATCTGTTGTCATATTCATTCTTACCACAACTAGACAAACAATTTTGAATTTAATAATAATATAGAGTAATGCGCCTTACAATGAAAGACCATACACATGGTATCATTTTCAAAAAACCGCATGTTGAATATTTTCTTTTGTAAAAAAGATATGTATAAATAATCATATTATGATTATCATTATTACGACAATTAATCAGGCAATATAATATCATTCATTGAATGAACATATATGATTTTATTTATTAAATTTAATGCAAATACGGTTGCCAAAAATACAATGCATGTATCAATTACTGCAATGATCATGCAAATATTGTAAAGTTATGGTTGATATCAATCCAACAATTAAATGAAAATGATATGGCAATATCATGTGTTTTCTTTTTCATACAATGTCAACTTTCTGTGGGAAAATATATTGCTATATTATAAAAGCAAAAAAACAAATCACATGCCGTATCAAAATACAGATCATATATGCATTATGTAAGTGATTGACATAACTACACAATTATGTAAAACATAATCTATTTAATTTTAACAAATTAAAAAGATTTTATTTACTTACATTAATACGAATATGATTGCCAAAGATAATATATACACTAATTAATCCACCGTTTGAGAATCATATATTATTATTGTGGCCAATATCAAGATCTACTTACCAAAAATACATGACAATACATTTAATTTCCTTTTTTTCTTTTTAGAAGAAAACTAGCAACACATATCCATTATACACTATCGATAAAATAAAATTCAATATATATATATATATATATATATATATATATATATATATATATATATCACAAAAAAAAACTTTAGCCGTATCAAAATAAGGCCAAGACAAGAAAAAATTTATTTGTTAATAAACGATGCTTAAATTTTATATGCATCATATAAAACATTTCTGGAAATCGCCACTAAGTGACATGTGGCGTGATCTTCTAAAAGATCACTTTGTTTCTTATCATGAATATCATTATGATAGGTCACGTATTTTCCAATGACCGTGTCCATGACCACAGCCTCTACCACGGTCTCCACCAGGATCACGTCTTAAAGATTGTGTCACATTCACTCCAAGGAATGGACTGACACCAGAGGACAACACTAATTATTTTTTATGAACAACTTATAGTTTTTCTACCTCAGCCAGCAGTAGACGTGCGATGAGATCGGAATATCTCTTTAAAAAAATCTCGCATGGATGTGTCACTTTTTTACCACATAATTTCAATCGTGGTATAATAAAGATGATTGAATTATATTCAGTGACGGATTTAGAAGGTTGATCCTATCATGTATGGCAATCGGTAAAATCACCAACCTCAGGTGGTCGAACCTTTCTTTCAATTGGTTCCACAATTTGTGTGAATCACGAACTTTTCTTTCAAATAGTTCTACAATTCATACGGATCTTTCACCGTTGTTCAAATGTTTCCACAATTTATATGGATCTTTCACCGTTAAACACTTCAACCCCTCACCAAAATGATGACGGAGAAATATCTTGGTCTTTGCACAGTCTTGGTTTGTCTCAATATTATTAATGACAATTCCTTTACCAAGATCCATAGACTCCAAGTGCATTTCAACGTTCATGGCTCATGATAAATGATTTATCCCCAGTGTTTAGGGGTATGAATTATTGTTTGATAATGTTAGCCATAAAAAAGACTAGAAGAATGCAAAAATAAATATTTACCTCTTATAGGATTACCAATAAAATTTTACCTATTGTTCTCTGTTTGAAACACTTAATCAGTAGATCTGGTTTGGAACACTCAATCAGTAGATCTGGTTGGATACTCTATCGGTAGAATCTCGTGCTAATAACATGTTATAAAACTAAGAAAATATAATAGAAAGAACAAGAGGAAAAACAAAGATGAAGAAGAAGGCGAATAATGCTTGTATATTATTTCAATGGTATAAGAGGTATTTATAGTACATTCTAGGGTGTGAATACAATAAATGAATAGAATCGTAATATTGCAAAAGATCAGTCAGAATCAATCAATATCAATAGACAATCCACAATATATTATTACATGATATATGTGAAATTCTTCAATTATTTTTGTGGAACCCACTACATTGATTTTTTGGAAATATCAACTTAATCCTTCCCACATTTACCATTTTACTATCTCCTTCTTAAAATATAAGTCCCTTTAGCTTTATGGTTTTGTCCCATAAATTGAGGCAAAGGTCCAAAAGGACACATATTAGACTTAATTAGGCAAATAGAATACTAAGAAATCTTATTTGGTTATAAGGACACATAATTAGTACATGAACCAAACTACCCTATTTTTTTTTTTTTTTTTTTTTAATGATTTTTCTTCTTCTTTTTTTCCTTTTTTTTCATGGCATTTTATTTTATTTTAATTTTTTTATTTCGTATTTTTTCCGGGCCGTTTTTTTCTAGTCGTTTTTTTAATGGCGTCTTTTTTCTAGGCGTTTTTTTCCTGGTGACCATCTCGATGCATTGACGCCGCGATGCAGAGACGCCTCGATGAAGTGACACCGCGTTGCATTGACCATCCCAGATCCATTGACCACCTCGAAGTAATGACCACATCCGATGCAGAGACGCCGTGATGCAGTGACCACCCAAAGCGAGACACCGCGCATCGTGACCACCCCGATGTAGAGACAATGCGATGTAAAGATGCCGCATTGCAGAGACACCTCGATGAAGTGACACCACGATGCAGTGACCACCCGCGATGCAGAGACGCCTCGATGAAGTGACACCGCGATGCATTGACCACCCCAGATCCATTGACCACCTCGATGCAGTGACCACCTACGACGTAGAGACACCGTGATGCAGTGACCACCCCAGATGCAGAGACACCGTGATGCAGTGACCACCCCCGATGCAGAGACACTGCGATGTAGAGACACCGCGATGAAGTGACCCCGCGATGCAGAGACATCAGCGGTTCGGTACGAACGAAGAAATTTCGAGCGATGTTATAACATTTGACGATGCAGAGACATCGCGATTAAGAGACACCGCGATGCAAAGACACCGCAATGAAGTGACACCGTGATGCAGAGACACCACGATGAAGTGACATAGCAATGCAGAGACGCCGCATTGCAGAGACATCGCAATGTTATAACATTTGACAATGCAGAGACATCGCGATTAAGAGACACCATGATGCAGAGACACCGCGATGAAGTGACACCGCATTGTAGAGACACCGTGATGTAGAGACACACGATAAAGTGACACCGCAATACAGAGACACCGCGATGCAGAGACACCGCGATGAAGTGACACCGCAATGCAGAGACACCGCGATGAAGTGAACCGGCATTGCAGAGACACCGTGATGAAGTGACACCGCATTGCAGAGACACCGCGATGAAGAGACACCGCGATGAAGTGACACCGCGATGCAATGACCACCCCCGATGCAGAGACACCCCCGATGCAGAGATACAGTGATGAAGAGACACCGCGATGCAGAGACACCTCAATGTCTCTTTAGCGTTTAAAAAAATCACGTCCAGGAAAAGAAAAACGCGGCCAGGAAAAAGAAAAAAAAACGCGTCTAGAATAATTTAAAAAAATAAAATTATTCACGTCCAAAAAAATAAAAATAAAAAAAAAACATTTTTAGCTCCAGGAAAAAAAAAGGATAGTTTTGTCTAGTTACTCATTTTGTGTCCTTATAAACAAATAAGATTCCTTAATGTCCTAAATGCCTATTAAGTACTCAAACTAGTCCTTATAGACAAATATCCACATAATATAAGTCAATTTAGAAAAAACAATAAAGCATTTGTTGTATTTTTCTCCTCTTACCCCTCATTTATTATATACTCACCTACTTTTCACTACTATGCATTAATAATAGTCAAAGGTCATTTTAAACATTTTTATCAAAATTAATGACATCTAACCAATTTAACCAACTTTCTTTAGCTGTGTGAAAAAATCCAAACGGATTTACATTTTGGGACGGAGGTTGTATTTTACAACGCTAGGCCTTCCCATATTTTCGATGCCATTTTTTGCTTTTACCCTTACTATTGTATTTATTTATTAAGAAATTGATATGTCCTCAAATATATATTAGAGCCTTTAATTTTTTCATCTTTTATTTCTAACATATTCAAAAGTAGAGCCTTTGGATAATATAATTAGACAATGGTGGTCCTTTTTAAGCATTCTTTTCTTCAAGGGCTTCAACCCTGCCTTTGAAAAATAGAGGCTCATACACTTGCCCTTCTATTTCTAGCTTAATGTTTTTATTTTTTGGGACAATTATTCAAAAGGACACATATTGGACTTAATTAGGAAAAAAGGACACCCAAAACAAACACTTAGTTATAAGAACAAAAATTAAGTAGATAGACCAAAATACCCTTAATGAAGGAAGAAATAAAAAAATATAAAAAAAGGAGGAGCAGCGGCGCACATTGAAAGTTTTATATGGTCTTCCTGTTGTTATTTTTTTTTTTTTTAATTCATGGACTGTTGTTTTTTTTTATATATTTATAATTTCCTGAGCATTGAATTATTTTTTTTTTAACGGTGAAAGTTTTTTTTTTTTACATTGACCACCGTGATGCATTGACCACCCGATCGGTGTGACCATCGGGATCTGAATGACCACCACGCGCGATCTGATGACATTTTATGAAGCAACACCCGCGATGCATTGACCACCCTATGCAGTTACCATTGCGATTCATTGACCACCCCCGATCAATTGACCACCGCGATGCAGGGGCAACCCCGATGCAGTAGCCACCCTCGATGGAGAGACACCGTCATGCAGTGACCACCCCCGATGCAGAGACACCGCGATGCACTAACAACCGCGATGCATTAACATCGGCAATCATATATGCAGTGACATCGACAATCATATATGCAGTGACATCGGCAATCAGATATGCAGTGACATCAACATTTTATGCAGTGACATCAACAATCATATATGAATGACGTTAACAATATGTAGTGACATCGGCAATCAAATAAACAATGACATCAATATTTTATGCAGTGACATCACGATGCATTGACACCGCGATGTAGTGGCCACTACGATGCTCTAACAACCACGATGCATTGACCACTACGACGCATTGGACACCCCCGATGCAGAGACACCGCGATGAAGTGGCCACCCTCAATGCAGAGACACCGCGATGCAGTGATCACCGCGATGCGTTGACCACCGGGATGCAGTGACATTTGATAAAGCAACACCGTGATGAAATGTGATATTTTTCCGACTTAAATTCATAAAATCGATTTATTTTCTTCATAAAATCGACTTCAAATTGCTATATCTTTTGATATAAAACTACGATCAACATAAATCTTTCACCTTAATTCATATTTTTATGCAGTGACATCGACAATCATATATACAGTGATATCAACATTTTATGCAGTGACATCGACAATCAGATATGCAGTGACATCAACAATTTATGTAGTGACATCGACAATCATATATGCAGAGACATCGCGATGAAGTGACACCGCGATGCATTGACCACCACGATGCCGTGACCACCGCGATGCAGTGACATTTTATGAAGAAACACCTGCGATGCATTGACCACCCTATGCAGTGACCATCGCGATGCATTGACAACCCCGATCCATTGACCATAGCAATGTAGGGGCAACTCCGATGCAGTAGCCACCCCTGATGGAGAGACAACGTGATGCAGTGACCACCCCCGATGTAGAGACACCGCGATGCATTGACCACCACGATGCATTGACTTCGGCAATCATATATGCAGTGACATCGACAATCATATATGCAGTGACATCGGCAATTATATATGCGTGACATCAACAATTTATGCAGTGACATCGACAGTCAGATATGCAGTGACATCAGCAATCATATATGAATGACATCAACAATTTATGTAGTGACATCGGCAATCATATATGCAGAGACATCGTGATAAAGTGACACCGCGATGTAGTGGCCACCCCCGATATAGAGACACCACGATGAAGTGGCCACCCCCGATGCAGAGACACCGCGATGCAGAGATCATCGAGATGCAGTGATCACCGGGATGCAGTGACATTTGATGAAGCAACACCGTGATGACATTTGATATTTTTCCTACTTAATTTCATAAAATCGATTTCTTGTCTTCATAATATCGACTTCAAATGGCTATATCTTTTGATATAAAACTACGATCAACATAAATCTTTCACCTTAATTCATATTTTTATGCAGTGACATCGGCAATCATATATGCAATATCAACAATTTATGCAGTGACATCGGCAATCAGATATGTAGTGACATCAACATTTTATACAGTGACATCAGCAATCATATATGAATGGCATCAACAATTTATATAGTGACATCGGCAATCATATATGCAGAGACATCGCGATGAAGTGACACCGCGATGCAGTGGCCACCCCCGATGCAGAGACACCGCGATGAAGTGGCCAACCTCTATGTAGAGACTCCGCGATGCAAAGACCATCGGGATGCAGTGACCACCGGGATCCAGTGACATTTGATTAAACAACACCGTGATGACATTTGATATTTTTTCGACTTAATTTCATAAAATCGATTTCTTTTCTTCATAAAATCGACTTCAAATGACTATATCTTTTGATATAAAACTACGATAAACATAAATATTTCACCTTAATTCATATTTTTATGCAATGACATCGGAAATCATATATGCGTGACATCAACAATTTATATAGTGACATCGGCAATCAGATATGCAGTGACATCAACATTTTATGCAGTGACATTAGCAATCGTATATGAATGACATCAACAATTTATGTAGTGACATCGGCAATCAAATACGCAGTGACATCAACATTTTTGTTGAACTTTTTGTCCCGAAATTAAGAAGATTTTTCAGGGGAAATCGAGCTTATGAGCCACGTCGAGCTATATCAAGTACTTAGCCAGTCGAGTTCGATGTTGCCTTTTTATGTCTCAATCGAGCCCAAACTTTTTTAGTCGATTCAAGCTCGAGCCTAGGGAGTATCGACTCGACTCGGATCGATTACACCCTAATGTGAATGACACTACACTTATTTTACAAAGTTACCAATTTTTGTATGAAATTGTATATGCAGTGACATAGAGATAATACATGTCCCTTGACAAGCAAATCGTGCTTTTTGGAATTATTCGTAACTATTACTACTAAGATAATATATTATCTTAGTAGATATACATAAGTACTTGATTGTTCTTTTTTTGATTGTTTATTCGCAAATGTCTCTTGATTGATCTTTTTTGTTGTTGAATAGAAAGAAGATAGAAAACTATATCAGAGAAATGTGACTGGTGATTGTGTTAGATATTTATGAATCAATCGCTCTTTTGTTCTTCAATCAGAGGTGGGGAAAAGAATTGAAATATAGATCCAGTGATTCCGGAAAAGAAAAAAAAGATAATCATATGTAAGTGTTGAATTAATCACTTCAATAATAAAAAAACAAACAAGCCTTGTTCTCGACATTTCTCAGGAGGGCCACGTCAAGAATTTGGCAACAATCTCAATACACTTGCTTGATGCCCATGTTCTAGCAGCAACTGAAAACTTGGTTACTTCAATATGCATATGCCTTAAATGCCTAGATTTCATAAAAAACAATTCAACTGCGGCAGCACTAATCCTGTAGCAAAATACTAAATTCACCACTTCCAATCTTGCAACAGCGAGTCAACGACATCAATTCATTGCAAACCGAAATATGAAGGGGGCTTGGGCTTCCGTGATATATCTTGTTTTAATATAAAATCCATTTAAACAAACAATCATGGAGGATTTTGATGAACCTAAACTCTTTATCTAGCAAGCTTTTTAAACAAAATATGTTTCCAATTGTTCCCCAAGGGTAAGAAAACGTTGTAATTACAAATCAAATGACTTACAAATGGAATCTAATGATTGATGCAAATTGATGAATCAAATCATTTTCAGAAAATGTAATTGAGATGAGAAAATGTCATTTACAGCAGCAATGCAACAAAAAGCTAAAACACATAGTTCATCTAATAAGATTTAAGAGCTATTATTGGGCACTGAAGATAATTAGTTCTACATACTAAATTCAGCACTGATCTTGTTCATACGACTCGCAACTGCCTTTAGTCCTTACCCTGTAACAAGACAACAACTTTGGAATAACATCGACAATCATATATGCAGTGACATCAACATTTTATGCAGTGACATCCACATTTTATGCCGTGACATTGGCAATCATAAGGCGTCACTGCATCAACAGCTTTGCTGTGATTTGGGCTTATGAATGGCTGTGATTTGGCAAATGGCTTTGAAGGTTGCTTGGCTGATCAAATATGTTAACTTGAAGGTTGCTTGAATCAAAGTTGGGAGCAACAGGTTTTTGCTAGAGTTTAGGTCTTCATCACAATGGAAAAGAAAGCTTAGTGCTTCAAAAAAAAAAAAAAAACGTACTCCCTTGATGATGAATTTGTTCTTCATATATATATATATATATATTTATTTATATATATAAATGTACTTAATACATACATCTTTTTTGACTTTGGACAGATAACATGATAGAGGCCTTGTTATTCCTGTCACATTTCATGGGAGATATACATCAGGTCTAATAATATATATATATATATATATATATATATATATATATATATATATATATATATATATATATATATATATATATATCACTTTCTCTAGCTAGCTATTGTTATTTTTGGCTTAATTATTTGTTGATTTGAAGTAGTTGTGTCCTGATAATATAATCGGTTGATTTGTATGAATGTCACAGCCATTGCATGTTGGGTTTACAAGTGATGAAGGAGGAAACACCATAGACATCAGCTGGTTCAGACACAAATCCAATCTTCATCATGATAGGCTTGAAGCTTAGCTTCATTTGGTCATCATCAACATAATACATACATACAATAGAGAGAATTTTAAACAATAATACATACATAATACAAACACACACATTCACAAGGCTTTGAACAGCTTTCCGTCCAGGGAATTCGGAAGGGAAATAGCCAATCAAACTTAAAGATTCCATATCATCAGGTTCAAAAACAACATTGCTGAGATCAACAAGATTGCAAGTCATACTAGTAAAATCTTCTCTCAATTTAATGACTTCATTAGTGAAAACTCTGTTTTGTTGGAACAAATTAGCCAAGGAAACAGCTTTTTCAGCAATAAGAACACTATCCTTAGCAGCAGGAGCAGGTTCATTAACAATGTCCTTATCCAAATCAACCCCAACAAGTACAGAATTTAAAGTAGCACTAAGAAGCTTACCATACCCAATTTCATTGGAGAAGAAGCATGTGGAGCAGTGTAATCAAGCACAACAAAGCATCAGAAATCCCAGAAGAACGAGCAGCCAATTCACTAGCAGGAGCCGAAGAATTCGTGAATAATACCTCAGATGAAGAGTTCAGAGCTGAAGAATCCAACTTGCCGGTGGAGGAAGTTCCAAAATCAGCTGTGGATGCAACATTAACAGCTGAGAGGGCAAGAACGGGGGTAATTTCAGTGGAAGGAGCCCTATATTTCTTTCGAGAATTCTTACCCATGAAGCAAAAGCAAGCAACGAAGCAAAAAAGGAAAGACGGAAGCCCAGAATAGGTGAATTGTTGGCCGGAATGGTGCAGGCACCATGGACGCTTGCCAGAGAAATTAGCTCTACTGCCTAGGGGGTAATATAGAAAAATTAAATAAAATGTGTCCTTATAAACGATGGTCTTTTTTGGTTGTTCTAAATGCCTAATTAAGTCTCAAAACACGTCCTTATAAACAAATAACACTTTTTTATTTTTTACTTGCGCTTAAAGCCCCGGATATAAAGAGTTTGACCCTCGTCGTGCCAATAAGTCATTTCTCAATTTAGTTGGGTTTATTATAGAGAGCTAAATAAGTACAAGCTTAAAAATCAGCAAATCAAAATATAACCAGGAAACTATATAATATATAGTTGAGTTATGGAATCTTAACTTTATTTAAATATTCCTGATACAAATGCAATCCTTTCTGAAACTTCATTTCATGTTTCTTTAACAATTCAAATTGCTTCAACTCTTTTTCCTCAAAACTTACCACATTCCTATCAAACTGTAAATCCAATGGGCAACCTCTGTCGAGCAGCTCAAAACCGTTCATCTTTGCATCACCATTGCATTCTCTCTCCTTCCGTTTTAGGAAAACAAATTTCGTGCAACCCTTCGTTTCACTGGTGGTGGTTCCACAAGGCATCATATTAGACCGACCTATTCCTCCATCAAATGAGGGTTCATGAAAAAGAAGTTGCTGCAACTTTATTGTGTTTTCAGAACAATCTTTCAATTCATCTACTTCATCAGATAGTGAAACCACATGGTCTTCTTGAAACCGAGAGTCAGCCTGTATGCATGACCCGGTTACTTCATTAGCCATCTCTGTTACCCGGCAGCATTCGCGTTCAAGTTCCTCATCTGGGCTTGTTGCATTCCTTTCTTTATCACAACTGAGACTACGGAGATTAATCAAGAACTGAGGAGGAACAAATGAATCCCCAAGTTCATCCAATGGAACTTTATGTGACAGTTTCGTTGGGTAGGATAAAGGCTTCCGGAAAGGGAATTGTAGATTACCATCAGAATCGACTATGAATTTGAGAATACCAAGGAATTCCGGTTGGCAAGAAAAGAAGGAACGTAAGCCTGCAAATATACTCCTAAGAGCAATCTCTTGTAGACTAGTTGGCAAGTTGATATCTTTGAATACCTCTCTTTTTTCATGCAATACCTGAGAGCCTTCTTCACCCCCATACTTAACTGGGCCAGTATCATGTATCTGCCTAATTTTCTTCAGAATGATATCATCAAGGTTACCGTTCAAATATGCATCCAAAAAGGGAAGTTCCAAGTACTGAAATATCTTTTTTCCTTGGTAGTCATTGTTGCTGTTTTCATATAAGAGATTATTATCCTGGCAATTCCATTCATCGGAATGATTCTCACAGTTTTTAGGAAATTCCCATGCAGCATGATAACTCTGAGCTTCTAGCTTCCCAGAGGACATCAACCGGATAAGTAAAAATCCGCTATTGGCTTCTACTTCTGACAAACCGAAAAAGTTTTCTCCATGAAGGATGCCGAACCCCAAGACTATATCTTTCTTACGCCTCCAATCAATCCAATCAGGAAGAGAATCCTTAAATGCTTCTTCTCGAACGAGACACCAGCCACAATAGCAACTGGTGTTGAGTAAAGACAGCTGTGAAGGGATACTCCACGCATACATGGAGTTGCAAAATTTCGAAATTTCAGAAATAACAGGATTCCTGTTTGTGTTTGGTCCAAATACAAAGAGATGAAATTCACAATCCCAAAATGATCCTAACAAAACACAAGAGCCCGCTTCCGAGGCCCATTCGTACTTATCATCTTTAGCATTTGACCGTAACTCAGACAATCTAAAAGTAGTCAAATAACGTGGGTTTTCAATGTTGTGTGCCCAACGTAATAACGGCCTACGTGGTTGCCTTACATCGCAGAGAAATAGCAAGGTTTTAGAAGCAACACAAAATCTGAATCCATCAGTACTATCCCGAAAGAGACACAAATCCGTCATTCAGCAAATTAGACAGCATCTCAATCTTCAATAAGCAACTTACTTTGTGACTCTCAAACCTTGCATCAAACAGGTACACAGCACTTGAATGAGCAATAACAAATATCCTCGGATGCCAACTAAACGCACAACCTAACCATAACAAACCACTATCCCCCTCAACTTTCTTATCATTATTACCCAAAAACTGAAGCCTTCTTCCTTGCACATAATTCTTTGATCCAAGAGACTTCTTCAAGCATGAATTTAAGTCGAACAAGTACAACTCACCTGTCTCTAACAGCACAAGACACTCTTCACTCAAATGTGGATTCCAACAGGAGTCAACAACTGCACAACTCCTAAACAATCGGGAACCTAGACAATCAACTCGAATACTCTTCGTCTCAAATCCATCACCCTGTTTCACAGTCTTCACATAAACCAAAACACAGAATACATAGAACAGGCCATTACATACCCAATAACAGGAAATGTAGGAGATGGCAAATCAGTACCTGAAACCGAAACATATCGCCCACATTACAATCTACAAGTTGCATCAAATTCATTGTCAATGGAAAGAAACTTATTAGTCCAGTTCACTGCTCCCACAATCAAAATCCTTGAGCAAAACAAGACACAACACACACACCACCAAAAAGGGGGTAAATAAACCATAAGAACTCTTAAAACAACATACTACCATGCTTTAGCTCCTTAAAAGCAAGTCCAATTATTAAGATCATAAGCATTGTAATTAAAGACTTATATTAACAATGTCTGTATTTATTTCTTATAAGCATGTACCTATATATGCGTCAACACTGTTAAACAAAGTGTTTTACAAATTACCTGAAAAAGAATCATCAAAATCAGCAACAGGAATGACCAGCAACTTTAGAATGCGAGAATTCAATTTTTCATTGGCGACAACAACATTTCCATTCATGGAATTTACCTCAACTACCAGCTCCGATTCCTTGGGTCGGAGCATCAAATACCCGACTTGATCACAATTATCGCCAGTAGGAAAAAATGCCACCACCGAAGAGGAGGGCCCAACAGATGAGCAAGGGAGCAATTGGAGAGAGTTAAACGCGTGCATATGATTCATAGAGTCGTCAATGTCATCAGCTATAACTGAATTGCCGGACCGGAACTCTTTGGCGATACGAGAAGCAGTTGAAGGTGGAAGGATTTGGGCGGAGGTGGAGATGAATCGTTTGAAGGAGAGATTAGGGTAAGGAGGAGGGAGCCGAGGCGACAGGGTATGGGAGGAGAAGAGTAGGGAGGGTGGTTTGTCGGGGCTCGGGGTGAAAACGAGAGGTCCGGTTTCTTTGTGGGGATTTGTGGTGTCATCATCTTCAGCACGGGGGCGCTTCGATACAGAGGGTTGGGGTCTCTGGGTGGTGGCGGCGGCGGGAAGGAGGAGAGGCGCAGAGAACACGGAGGAGATCGGCCATAGAGATTTCCATTCTTCTGAAAAGTCCATCGGGGCAAACAGATGACCCGTAATTATTTTGACCAACTTTAACCCGTAGATTTTAAATCAAATGAAGGGTTTTAGAGAGGGCTTTAAAAGGTATGTGGAAAAAAACATACGTCATCGTTCCGTTATTAATTAAATGAATTACAAAATTCATATGAAATAAAAATTGAATAGTTAGCTAATTTCTCAAAAAAAAAAAAAAAAAACAATTATCCAAAATGATCACATATTTGATTTAATTAAAGAAAAAGGACACCCAAAACAAACACTTAGTTATAAGCGACAAAATTAGGCGCAGATAGACTCCAAATACCCTTAATGAAGGAAAAAAAAAAAAAAAGCCGCCGAAGAGAAGTAGCGCTGAATAGTATTTTATTTGTTTTTTTATTCAAAAGCAGCGGCTAAACATCAATTGGGTTTTGTTTTGTTTCGTTTTTTTTTTTTATATGCAGCGCTGAATGAAAAAATAAAAAAATTACCGATCATTGATCATCGCGACGCGCCGCCATCCCGATCCGAGACACCAAGAGATCGCGATGACCACCCCGATGCAACGACTATCACGATGAAGTGACATTTAATGAAGCAACACCCGTGATCATTGACCACCCTACGCAGATGACCATCGCGATCATTGACCACCCCGATTCATTGACCATCGCAATGCGAGGGGCAACCCCGACGCAAGATAGCCACCGATGGATGGAGACACCGTGATGCACTGACCACCCCGATGCAGAGACACCGCGATGCACTAACAAGGACCGGTACTCTGACAAGGCGTTTTGACATGCCTTTAAAACCCATCCTCGAATGCGAAGTCTTTGATGTATGGGGTATCGATTTTATGGGACCATTCCCATCATCTTGCGGTAATAAATACATCTTAGTCTGCGTAGACTACGTATCTAAATGGGTGGAGGCCCAAGCCACTCCTCACAATGATCATAAAACGGTAATGAAATTTCTGAAGAAGAATATCTTCGTGATGTTTGGATGTCCACGTGCCTTGATCAGTGATGAAGGGACGCATTTTTGCAACCGACCCCTAGAGAAAATACTTGAGAAGTATGGTGTTCGTCATAAAGCGGCACACCATATCATCCGATGACTAGTGGTCGAGGTTGAAAGAAAACCGAGCATTAAGAAAATCCCGAGAAAAGCGGTGCTTGATCATAGAAAGGATTTGGAGTTTGAAGTTGGATGATGTACTTTGGGCGTATAGAAGCGCTTATAAAACCCCTATGGGGACATCTCCATATCAAATGGTCTCACGGAAACCATGTCATCTCACTTTGTCGAGTTAGAGCATAGAGCTTATTGGGCTACAAAGTTTCGAACTTTGATTCCCAATCTTGTGGACAACATCGACTACAAAATAGATTACATGAGCTAGAGCAATTCGGACTCCAGGCCTATGAAAGTGCCAGGATTAGTAAAGACAAGATGAAGCTACTCCACGATGCTAAGATTAAGAAGAGAATTTCTAGTCGGCGAACAAGTTCTTCTATATAATTCTAGGTTACATTTGTTTCTGGGAAGTTGAGGACACGTTGGTCCGGCCCTTCGAGATTCTCCAAATCATTCCTGAGGCGTTAGAACTTCGTGGTTATAGTGGTGACCCGTTTCGAGTAAATGGCCAGAGGTGCAAGCACTACATTGGTGAACCTAAAGAAACATCTTTGACTGTTCGTTGCCTCGATGTCCTCGGGTGTGGTGCTACACAAGTCGATGAATTTGACGTGTTTTCACCCAACCTATTTTCCGAGGATGACGGTAATAGTCAATCTGAAGAAGTTCTGGCTAGTAGTTGGGATATGGAAGAATTGGAGAGGAGCGTCGGTTGAAGCGTCATCGAGGCTCGAGAGGATGAAGAGGTCACCCATTAGGGAAGTTCAGCGTATTTGGAAAGCTATGAAAGATTTCACCCGTGTGTGTGGTGGTGTTGTTTCTCGCACCCACACTCATCGATCGAGCTACACGAGGTAGTGGTGGCGAGAAAAGTCAAATGGCCTTGATCCAGGTGAGTTTTAAACGGTGTCGAGCTAACGACATAAACCAATAGCGCCTCTTAGGAGGCATCACAGATATCCGTATTATATTAGTTACTCTCTTTGCGTGTTTATTTTTGTTTTCGTTGTTAATGCTTTCACTAAGTCTAATTAAGTTTTGTCTGTTTTATCGGTTTAGCATTGATTAGATATGAAATACGGTATTTTGCCGGAGGAGTTCCTCTCATTAGTAGGATTTCCTTCTCACCGTTTCGGATGGACTGGGGCACGATAGTTACGGATATAGATATAGATATTCTTACCCGCATCAGGATCGCCACTTATGTTCTCATTGTTCCCGATGCTCGGGGTGGAGATTTTACCATTGAGGAGTTGCAGGCGACTTTAGGAAGACCATACCGGATCCTTGCGATCCGATCCGATGTCGATCGATTTAGCCCTAGTACCGCAGGATGAGCATTTTCGAGGGTGTAGAGGCGGTGATGACGATTGGGGTGTTCAGGATGACTATGACTTTCCTCCGGCCGTTGATTTACTCCGCGTCGTTTTATCGGGGTTATAGATCGGTGAGCTTTATGATGACTAGCTATTGTTACTTAGGTTTTGTTCCGTCGAGCCCGACGTTAAACGAAAGTTACCGGTGGGAGGCAACCCTTTGTTTTATTTATGTTTTTATTATTATTTTATTTTTCTAAGTTATTTTGTGTTTTTGATCTTTCATCGTTGTACTTTTGAATTTTATTGGATATTAATAAAAGTTGCACTTCGATTTTAATTAGCATGTGTGTGGAAGGTTATGATTTTTATCACTTTTTTCTGGTGGACGCCCGTTCATGCATATATGGACGCCCGTCCGGACTAGTGTTTTTATGGACGTTCGTCCAATCTAGTGGACGCCCGTCTGGAAAACTCCCTCCTATCCTGTATTCAAATTTGCCCTATGGACGAGCGTCTGAATATACGGACGCCCGCCCGATTCATGCGATTATTAGTGAACGCTTTGTCCATCGAGGATGGACGAGCGCCCACTCGAGCCTATATATATCATTTCTAGACATGAACCCTCATTTTTCTGCGATTTCAAAAGTGAAACCCGACTTTCCCCCTTCTCCAAACCTAAAATCCTTGTTTCTGAACCAAATTGAGCGATTCAAGTTGCATTAGCACGCTCTAAGCACCCTCTTTTCATTTCCATTACCCAAATTCTCCAACAACCAATGTAATTTCAAGAATCGAGAGAGATTCTTGGTGCGCCATTTTGACAAAAAGTCGGATTTTGGGGGCCAATCCTGGTGTTTCTGGGCGTCAAATCTATTCGATCATCATCCCTACGTAGCATTTGGTAAGTCTATAGCAACTTTTCTCCATTCCATTCAAGTTTTTGTGAGTTCGATCTTCGGTTCGGCTCATTCTCTTGAATATGAACTCATAATGTTTCATTTTTCTGTTTGTTGCTCTTGTCTTCCCCAAATTCAGTTGTGATGATGTTGTGGTGGTGTGCTTTGCTTGAAATCCCGATTTGGACGATAAACGGGTAACCATTTGTGTGAATGGTTTGGTTTAGATATAAGTTTGCCAATGGTGCGTAAGAAGGAAATTGTGAAACGTTATGGTAAAGGTTTGGCTAGGGAGAGCGGTAAGCGAAGCGCCCACGAGTTTGATCCATCCCAATTGGACCCTAACAGAGGCGTAGTCTTTAGAGATCAACCGCCTAGAACATCTCAACGAGCTAGAACCAATTTACGGGATGATTCTTCCTCCATTACGATCATCGAGGATGATGATCTTTGTCCCCCGAGTAGGATGTCTCGAGGTACTCGTGGTGAGGAGTCGTCAGAGCCAAGCCCGTCAGAGTTGAGGGTGGTGAGGAGGATGTTGTGCAAGAAGAGCTGAACCGAGAGCACCTCCTAAGAAAAAGTCTAAGACTGTTACCCTCTTTCGATGCCTCGTCGGTTTGTCAATCCTTTAGCACACGGAAGCCTACACTAAGCATTACTCGACCAGGAGTCTTATTTTTGACCGAGAGGTGAAAGTGTCTCAAGTTGATCCTACTTTTGCTCAGATGTTCAAGACTAGGAAGTGGTCATCCCTGACAAAAATTCCATCTACTCCTGTCAATGACTCTATTGTCCGAGAGTTCTATGCCAACTTTTCTGAGGCGGACTTAGATGAAAAGTGCGTTATGGTGCGAGGTGTTAAGGTCCCTTTTACTGCTAAGGTCATAAATGAGAAATACAATTTACCGGCTTTTGAGGGTTTAGATTATAAAGAGGAGATTGCGAGGAGGCAACGTGAGGATGGTCGTGACCCGATGGAGGAGTTGAGATTACGGGTTTGTCCGGATGTGGCTTGGACAATGAGACCCAATGGCCAGAGGAAGGAGTTGATCACTACGACATGGACCGAGGATTGGAGAGTCCAATGCCGTTTTATTCAAAGTCGTCTGATCCCGAAGAATAATCTCACACATTTCCATATCAGTGATCTTGGGATGTTATATGCTTTGACGTTCGGGTTGAATGTAGATGTGGGTCAAGCCTTATTCGATGAGATTTCCATGAACCAGAAGGTATACACCCGGAGTTTGATAGTACCTCATTTGATACATCAGTTATGTCTGGATGCTGGGGTTGCTGAGTATACATCAGACCACAAGACGAAGAGCTACCCCCTATTCGTAGAGAGAAGGCTGTTCCCGTTTCTGAGCCTGGTTCCACATCGACACCGCCTCGAGCTTCAGTTCTTTCTGGATTATCTTCTTCCGAGATTACTCGGCATAGTATGGCTCATAGTTTGAGGGCGATGTTGAGTGATATCCGGGATGGCCAAGATAATATCTTATCGGTTTTGGAATGTATAGTTGATGGAAGGAAACCGGCCAACAGAAGGGTATTCAATGCGAGTAATATGGATTATGTCTTCTCCGAGCAGATAGAGTGGGTGATAGCTGAGGTGGTTAAGATGGAGGAGAAGCCCGAGTCGGATGATGAGGAGACTCAGTGGATCCGAGGGCTGCGAGTTCCTACCGAGAGAGGCTGGGCCGCCCATCGCCGCTCTGTTGCACAGCCAGAACCTACACAGACTGCATCTACAGCTGATGTCCCTTCTTCAGATCCTTCTCCGGCTGATGATACTCCGACTCCGGGGGTGCCTTGAGTTATTATTTTTATGTATCTATTTTTCTGGTCGTTATTGCACTTTTTGATACATTTCATTTGGCTGTACCTATACATTTTGCTACTTTCTGGTTTCTCGTTCTTTGACTTGTGTTGGCATATTTATCGGTGATCTTTTCTTTTTATTCCGTTTTGATTTATTATCTCTACTGCCGTATTATACCCCGTTTTCCCCCGAGTTTTCTGTTTCTCGAGTTTTGCAGCAATAGTTTTTGTCGAGATCCGATTGAGTTAGTTTTGGGACATTTTTCCACGCTTTTTACGAGCGTTGGCCTTTTCATGCTCCAGCCTGACCAACGGCTCGGTTTTCTACGCGAATTCAGCTAAGTTTCTTATCTTTTTAAATTTCTGCTCAACATGAGGACATGTTGCATTTTTAAGTGTGGGGGAGGGGATAGTTCGATTTAATCCTATGCATATGCATTTGTTTACTACGTCAGATTGTTTATTATGCAAAATGAGCTAAAATTTTCGAAATTTTTCGACACTTTTGTTTTTGTTTTGTTCCCGAGTAGGCAATTCAATTCAATGTTCGTTATCTTTATAGTCATTTAAGCTATATATCATATGTTTGGTAAGTTAGTTGTTTCACGACGACACTATATTTTCACGAGCCATAGTGACGATGAGCTATTTTATAAAGCTATACCCGTTTTGGATTAGTGATTTTTGATTTCTTGTAAGTCATGTACTTAGTGCTACGTATATATCTTGAGATTTATGATAGTTTGTATTTAGTTCCGTAGTATGTTATACTGTGAATATCTGGAGGTTTGAATGTGATAAGTAACACGTAACTAATGTCAAATGAGAAGTTGAATAATTAAATGAATCTATCGGGTGTGTCGGAAGCTAGTCGATGATTTGAGTGCGGTAGGGTTTACCACGTATGTCCTATACCACTATGATGACTTAAAGCTCACGACAGTTAGGAAAAGCTGCCTTATGATTGGAGTGAGGTAGGGGATTATCTCGAAATGTCCTATTCTACTATGAGGGCAATAGCTATCCTAATGTGCGTTTAAAAGTGAAAAAGTTAAATCAACTAATGAAGTGTTATGAAATGTATACAAGACTAAGTTATCGTCTATCTTATCCCCAGTATAAACTGAAAGATATGATGTAGGGATTATCCTCTGAGTATTTCAAAAAGGCCCTAGATTCATTCGATCATTCTTTTCGGGATATGTCACGTTTGTAGGGTACATCTTATGAGTGTCATTTATTGCTATTCTACGAGGGGGTATTAGCTAGTTTTACTTTGAGTTTCTCAAGTTTGGTTTTGGTGGAAGTTTTCTATGGCTGACACCACACACCGGTGAACCTCTAAGTTATTGAATGTATGTTATATCCGTTTAGATGCCCGTTTTCCTTTCTCGAGCCTAATTTTTCGTTTTGTTTTGCTGGGACGAGCAAAAGCTAAGTGTGGGGAGTTGTTAAGGGTGAAAATCTATGAATTATAAGGATATATTTTACGATGTTTTTCCCTATATATTGTATAATTTGCATAATAATTGGTCTTTATATTAAAATATTGAGCAAACGGTATTTTTGACGGCTTAATCGCAATATCAATATATTTATGTGATTTCATGGTTAAATTATGATTATTTGAATATTATTACAGTTCGCGATGTTTTCCATGTGTTATAGGTATGATTATTGTGCTCAAATGATGATCAAAAGAGATAAATTTCGAGCTATAAAGATTTAAGGAAGAGATAATGATCGAGATGAGAGAAGGAAAAAGAGATAAACATGCAAAAATCACATTCAAGTCATGCTGAACGAACGTCCATGCTCCGTCCATATCAAACGAGCGTCTCAAATCCTGAACGAGCGTCCAAGGTGCTAAAAGTGATTCAGAGAGTTTGAACTGAGGCCGAACGGGCGTCTGAGGAGAGTTCAAGGAAGTGAACGAGCGTCCACCAGACTGAACGCTCGTCCGTCTGCCGACTCAGCCATAACCGACTTAATCTTCTATAAATACCTGCCTATTTCTGCACACAAAGGATAACAATTCGACATTATCAAAACCCTAAACCCTAGGGGCGGCTAAGGCTGCGTTTTTACTTCTTTTTCTTTCACTTTTCTGCAACTTTAAATTAGATTAGTTAGAGCAGTTTTTATGTTCTTTTTCTCGCTAAAAGCTGTGTTCTTTGAGGATGCTCAGGAGCTAAGCTTCGATCAAACGAGAATTGTGAAGCCATCAACTTGGATTGATTTCTGTATTTCGATTATACTGTGAGTTATTTATTTAAGGTTGTTTCTTATTTGTGTTTTGTCTCGTTTAATTGCGTTTACATCGGAAGATTTGCATGTATGATATGTGTTTATGTTTGATGGAAGTCATGATAAGCCTTTAGATCACCATAGATAAGAATAGTCCTTAGATTTATAATAACGGAAGTTAATAAGTCTAAGCACTAGATTTAAACGTAAAAGTTGACACCTTCGATCTTAAAACGCGTTAATCTAGCATTGGAAGATACTAGGTTAATAGATGAATTACCTAAGGAATTAGGGTTCATGTTTAGGTAAGGCGAATCACAACCTAGATAAATATCACATATAATCGAGATAGGAGATCAATACATGTTGATAGGTGGATCAATCCTCGTTTGCCTTTTATAATTTGATTTAAAATCCTTGCAACTTGAATTTCACTTTGCTTAGTTAATTTCCTTTTTACAATTAGTTTAGTTTAGTTTAGTTAATAAGTCCGTTACCCGTATCTTTCCTAGCCTTGGATAATCTCCTCTGTCTAGTTTATTTTCTCACACTTTGTTTAGATTAATTCCTTTGTTTAGTGTAGTTCGTGACATAGTTAGTTAAAACAACAACTAGGATTTACAATTTGTCTAGTTCCCGTAAGATCGACCCGGCATTAGCCTCTATTACTAAGATCCTTGCACTTGAGGTTAACCGGTTTTATTACTTGTTTATTTTGTATTAATAAAATCCGTGACAAGTTTTTGGCGCCGTTGCCGGGAACCGGACGGTTGCCTAGTTTTTGTTTTTCGCTTTTTTTTTTTCTTACATTTTTCGTGTTTTAATCCTGTTTAGTTTTTAGTTAGTTTTTTTAGGTTTTAGGGTTCAGATTAGTAGGGTTTAAGAGTTAGGGTTTAAGTTTTTCAACTTTTCTGTTCTTTTCTTGTTCGTCCCGCATCTCAGACGAGCGTCCACACTACTGAACGCCCGTCCGCTAAAAATTTTCAAACCTGTATCAAATTTTCATCTTAGACGAGCGTCCGTAGATTCTGGACGTCCGTCCAAGATTTCTGAAGACCAGACGAGCGTTTGGACCTCCAAACGCCCGTCCAGTACCAATACTGGGTGGACGCCCGTCTGACCCTTTCTTTTTAAATAATCTTGTTTTTTAACTTTCTTTTAGATTTTTAATTTCGTAGTTTTTAGGTTTTGTTCAATTGAGTTGGGTTTTGGTTTATGCAAACTCGAAGTCAGAAAGGGCCATTACTCTTTTCACCTGACCTCGAGCGGACCATAGTCCGACCCAATAGGCGGAAACTTCGTTTTACCGACCCTTCGGACGAAGGAAGTCTAGCCGACCAAGAAATTGAACGGAAGTTGATAGAAGAGATCGAAGAAATAGTAATAATGGCGGCAGAGGATCGACGTACGTTGGCAGACTACGCCATGCCAGTGCGATCCTTTATCAACCCGGCTATTGTCTTGCCCGCCATTACACTCACACATTCGAACTCAAGCCCGGACTCATCCAGATGATGCGGCAAAGATGCATCAATTTTTCATGGCTACCAATCCGAAAATCCGTGATACCCACTTACATGCGTTCTTAGAGATATGCGGTACCACCCGCATCCAAGGAGTGAGTGAGGATGCGATCAAGCTTAAACTTTTTCTTTTTCTCTCGAAAGGAGAGGCTAGGAGTGGTATCACTCTCTCCCTTCGTAATCCATCACTACGGGCCGGACTTGAAAAAGAATTTCTAAGTCAATATTTCCCTCCTTCAAAGACAAATTGATTGTCCGAATGAGATCTTTACCTTCTACCGGAAGGAGAATGAATCATTCTTGAATGTTGGAAGAGGTTCAAATCTCTTTTAAGAAAATGTCCCCACCATGGCTTGCACTAAGGAAAGGCAAGTAAACACTTTCTTGATGGGTGACCGAGCTTACTAAAGGCATGGTCACGGCTCTTTCGGTGGGGCTTTCCTCAAAAAGACACCTGATGAAGGATGGGCACTGCTTGAAGACATTGCCAAATACAACTATGCCCCATCCTATCAGGCCATCCAAGCTCCTCCTCCTCCCAAGGTGGAGGTCAATGTTCAAAGTCTGATAGCCATGCTGCAAAAGCAGATGGCAAGTCCTCAAGTTTCAAACACGATTAATCGGACTCCTTCGCTTTCGCATGAACCCTCGTGCATCTTGTATTGCGAAAATTGCCGTCGACCGCCACATGTTTGGCCAATGTCAATTTCAGCCCCCCTCTGCTCATCAAGTCGATGCTGTTCATAACAATGGACAGTATAATCCAATCACATGCCAAGTATGTGATGATCCGGGGCACACTGCTCGCTTCTGTCCCATGATTGGACAGAATGCGGAAGTGAATGCTTTTTCTGGCCAGTCTAATCCGAGGTTCAATAACCAATTCTCTGGCCAGAATAATTCTCAAAACCAGGGCTTCAGCCAGAATCCGAACTTTAATTCAAATCCAAATTTCAATCCGAGCTTTAATCGTAATCAAACTTCAATGAAGCCTGGATTCAATCGAACTGTAATTCCAATTTTCGAATCCACAGCAAAGGTTCAATCAGAATTGGCCCGCCAATTCTAATCCTCAGTTTCAAACTCGGCCTAGCCAGCCATCTTCCCAGAACTTCCAAAACTCTCAAGGCCCCTCCCATTCAAATGATATAAAAGCCGAATGGAATTCATTTCGGGAGGAGCAAAGCAGGACGATGAAAAGTCTTGAGAGGCAAATCGGCAAATTGGGTGAGCGATTAGCTTCAGACCATCGTGGCATTTGCCCGACTTTTACGGAAAAGAATCCAAAAGGCGGTCAGGTTGCTCAGGCCGATATAAGCAACAATCAATGCACTGACCTCGTGCCAACAATGCAATACGGTAAAGAGGAGGCGGTGCGATGAATTTAAAGCACTTTCGGTGAGTGGTCCCCACGGCTTCAGGAAACCACCAGCCCCTCTCCCGCCACCGATAAGGCGAGGGAAGTTGAGCACCCATTATCCCCTGTCCTGCAAGATCATACTCGGGTGGCTGATCCCCCGAGTAATAAAAGAGTTGAAACACCTCAGGTGGCTGAACCCCTGAGAAAAGAAGATTCGGTTGAGAGTCAGGTGGCTGATCCCCTGACCAATAAGACGTCTGAAAAAGTTGTGAGGTGGAAAGATCTGGAAGACAAGGCCGTAAGTGCATCCTCAAAGAAGGTATTTTCCGAGAGTGACCTTAAAAAGCTTCCATTTCCACCGAGGAAGAGCAACATCCCTCTGAGTGAAGATAAGAAATATGAAAAGGTGCTGAACCTTTTGAAGAATACTCAGGTAAATCTGCCATTATCCGAGGTCTTGGTCGAGATGCCTAAGTATACAAAATTCATCAAGGATGTTGTTTCTTCGAAAAAGAAATTAGCAGGCATGGAAAGGCAAATTGGTGAGGATTGTTCCGTGATAAATCATCAAGACTTACCAACCAAGAGGGTGACCTCAGCAAATTTGTGTTCACATTGCGGATGGGAGGCCTAGTCTTCCCAAATTCTTTATGTGACTGGGTGCATCCATCGACTTGATGCCGTTGTCCATTTGCAATCGGCTTGGTTTACAAGATCTTCTGAGCCCACCACCATGAACCTTGGTTCGCGACGAGATCTTCCAAGAAAGCTTGAGGATCCTAAAAGACATATTAGTTCAAATTGATAGGTTTACCTTCCCGATTGATCGGGTACGTCTTAGATATGGAGAAAGGTGAAAATGTTCCCCGATTCTTGGAAGACCTTTCCTATCTACAGCTAGGGCCCTCATCAATTGTGATGGTGGGCAAGTAACTATCCGAGTTGGTGACCAAGAGGTGAGCTATAGTGTCTCTAAATCTATTCACGTACCCTCTGGTTCTCCAACCGGCTTTTCCATTGAGGAAACATTTAATGACTTCAATGACTGTATGGACGAGCAAGTCAAGGCTGTGGAAGCGGAATATGAGCGATTGATCGATAATCTGAATAGTCATGGTGTGGTTAATCTAGATCAATTAGCGGTGACTTTGAGGATGAGCTATTAAGAGAAGAAGCTTTGGCGGTGGAGCCACTAAGTAAGCTCTGGCGATGTTGAGTTGAAAAGTGGAGGCTTAAATCGAGTTTAGAGGATCCCCAGAGATCTAGTTACGAAGCCGTTGCCTAAACATCTTAAGTATGTGTTCCTACGGGAAGGTGACAAGCTTCCCTTGATCATATCTCGCCAAGCTATCTCGAATAGATGAGCCAAAGCGTTAAAAGCGTCTTGCGTAGAAGCGAAAAAGCCTTTGGTTGGCAAGTAGGAGATATCGAGAGGATATCTCCGGACATCTGTATGCACAAGATCAAGACGAATGAGGGTGCAAAATGTGTTAGACAACCTCAGAGAAGGCTCAACCCTCATATGCAAGAGGTGGTTAAGAAAGAAATCATTAAACTTCTGGACATGGGAATCATTTATGCCATCGCGGATAGTGAATGGGTTTCCCCAACTCAAGTGGTCCCCAAAAAGGGAGGGATTACTATTGAGAAGAACGAGAAGGGAGAAGAGATAGCATTGAGGCTCGTTACAGGCTATAGAGTCTGCATTGACTATAGGAAACTCAATGAGGTCACAATGAAAGATAATTTCCCCCTTCCTTTCATTGACCAGATGCTAGAGCGTCTGGCGGGGCATGCCTTCTACTGTTTCCTGGATGGATATTCAGGATACTTCCAGATACCCATTGATCCAGCTGACCAAGAAAAGACCACTTTCACCTGCCCTTATGGTACATTTGCTTACAGGCGGATGCCGTTTGGTCTCTGTAATGCCCCAGCCACCTTTCAAAGGTGTATGATGGCTATCTTTGACGGGCTAGTTGAAAAGTGTATGGAGATTTTCATGGACGACTTTTCGGTCTTTGGTCAATCCTTCGATGATTGCCTCGATAATCTTGATCAGTGTTATCTAGGTGTGTGGAAAAGAACTTGGTGCTCAATTGGGAGAAATGCCATTTTATGGTAGATGAGGGGATAGTTCTTGGCCACAAAGTGTCCGCCAAAGGTATTGAGGTAGATAGGGCTAAGGTGGAAGCTATCGAGAAGATGAGTTATCCTAATAATGTTCGCGAAGTCGAGTTTTCTCGGACATGTCGGCTTTTATAGGAGATTCATTGGGACTTTTCAAAGATCGCCAAGCCCCTGTCTACCTTACTTAAGGAAGGCGTTGAGTTCGCGCTTTGATGATAGGCTGCAGGCATGCGTTTGAGGAGCTCAAAATCGCCTGATCGATCTCTGCTCCAATTCTTATATCGCTTTGATTGGAACCTACCATTTGAGCTTATATGCGACGCATCAAACTATATTTGTTGAGTCTTTGTTACAGGGCAAAAGATCAAAGGAAAGTTCCAAACTTATCTATTACGCTTGATCCACATTGAACCCCTCTCAAGTTAACTATACCACTATTGAAAGGAGCTTTTGGCGTAGTCTTTGCTATGGACAAGTTTCGTGAGTTACTTGTTAGGAGCTCAAGTGATCGTGTGGGTGATCACGCCGCCTTATGCGGTATCGATGACAAAGAAAGAGGCTAAACCGCGCTCATGCGTTGGATCTCGACCTACAAGAGTTTGACGTTCAAATTAAGGACAAAAAGGAGAGTGAAAATGTAGTGGCGGATCACGTTTCTAGAATGTTAAATGAGGAAAAGGATGAACCAGATGATATAGATCTTTACTTTCCTCTAGAAAACATTATGTTGATAAACGGTTGCCCTCCTGATGTTCCATGGTATTCTTCCATTGTGAACTACCTTCATGGCCGTTATCTCGATCCCGAAATGTCTTATCAGGAGAAGAAAAAGTTCTTCTCTGATTTGAAATATTTCGTTTGGGATGAACCTTATCTTTTCAAGATCTGTAAAGATGGGTTGCTTAGGAGATGTGTTCCAGAATCCGAGCAACGCGATATTATTGAGCAGTGCCACAGTGGATCCACAGGTGGTCATTTTGGTCCGTGGAAAACCGTTGCCAAGATCTTTCAATCTGGTTTCTATTGGCCTACGATCTTTAAAGATACAGAAGCTTTCTGTAAAGCTTGTGATAGGTGCCAAAGAACCGGTACTCTGACAAGGCGTTTTGACATGCCTTTAAAACCCATCCTCGAATGCGAAGTCTTTGATGTATGGGGTATCGATTTTATGGGACCATTCCCATCATCTTGCGGTAATAAATACATCTTAGTCTGCGTAGACTACGTATCTAAATGGGTGGAGGCCCAAGCCACTCCTCACAATGATCATAAAACGGTAATGAAATTTCTGAAGAAGAATATCTTCGTGATGTTTGGATGTCCACGTGCCTTGATCAGTGATGAAGGGACGCATTTTTGCAACCGAATTTCAGAGAAAATACTTGAGAAGTATGGTGTTCGTCATAAAGCGGCACACCATATCATCCGATGACTAGTGGTCGAGGTTGAAAGAGCAACCAGAGCATTAAGAAAATCCTGAGAAAGCGGTGCTTGATCATAGAAAGGACTGGAGTTTGAAGTTGGATGATGTACTTTGGGCGTATAGAACTGCCTATAAAACCCCTATGGGGACATCTCCATATCAAATGGTCTACGGGAAACCATGTCATCTGCCTGTCGAGTTAGAGCATAGAGCTTATTGGGCTACAAAGTTTCTGAACTTTGATTCCCAATCTTGTGGACAACATCGACTACAGCAGTTACATGAGCTAGACGAATTCAGACTCCAGGCCTATGAAAGTGCCAGGATTAGTAAAGACAAGATGAAGCTACTCCACGATGCTAAGATTAAGAAGAGAGAATTTCTAGTCGGCGAACAAGTTCTTCTATATAATTCTAGGTTACATTTGTTTCCTGGAAGTTGAGGACACGTTGGTCCGGCCCTTTCGAGATTCTCCAAATCATTCCTGGAGGCGTTCTAGAACTTCGTGGTTATAGTGGTGACCCGTTTCGAGTAAATGGCCAGAGGTGCAAGCACTACATTGGTGAACCTAAAGAAACATCTTTGACTGTTCGTTGCCTCGATGTCCTCGGGTGTGGTGCTACACAAGTCGATGAATTTGACGTGTTTTCACCCAACCTATTTTCCGAGGATGACGGTAATAGTCAATCTGAAGAAGTTCTGGCTGGTAGTTGGGATATGGAAGAATTGGAGAGGGAGCGTCAGTTGAAGCGTCATCAGAGGGCTCAGAGGATGAAGAGGTCACCCATGGGGAAGTTCAGGCGTATTTGGAAAGCTATGAAAGATTTCACCCCATGTGTGGCAGAAGTCTTTGTTTCTGCAGACCACACTCTCGATCGAGCTTACACGAGGTAGTGGCTGGCAGAAAAGTCAAATGGCCTGATCCAGGCTGAGTTTTAAACGGTGTCGAGCTAACGACATAAACCAATAGCGCTACTAGGAGGCATCCTAGATATCCGTATTATATTAGTTACTCTCTTTGCGTGTTTATTTTTGTTTTCGTTGTTAATGCTTTCAGCTAAGTCTAATTAAGTTTTGTCTGTTTCTATCAGTTTAGCATTCAGTTAGATATGAAGTACGGTATTTTGCCAGAGGAGTTCCCTCTCATTAGTAGGATTTCCCTTCTCACCGTTTCGGATGGACACTGGGGCACGATAGTTACGGATATAGATATAGATATTCTTACCCGCATCAGGATTTATCACTTATGTTCTCATTGTTCCCGATGCTCGGGGTGGAGATTTTACCATTGAGGAGTTGCGAGGCGGCTTTAGGAAGACCATACCGGATCCTTAACGATCCGATCTCGATCGATTAGCCCCTAATCTGCGCAGATGAGCATTTTCGAGGGTGTAGAGGCGGTGATGAGCGATTGGGGTGTTCAGGATGACTATGACTTTCCTCCATTGTTGATTTACTCCGTCGTTTTATCGGGGTTATAGGTCGGGCGAGCTTTATGATGACTAGCTATTGTTACTTAGGTTTTGTTCCGTCGAGCCCGGCGTTAAACGAAGCGCTGGGTGGGAGGCAACCTTTGTTTTAGTTATGTTTTTATTATTATTTTATTTTTCTAAGTTATTTTGTGTTTTGATCTTTCATCGTTGTACTTTTGAATTTTATTGGATATTAATAAAAGTTGCACTTCGATTTTAATTAGCATGTGTGTGGAAGGTTATGATTTTTATCACTTTTAGTGGTGGCGCCCGTTCATGCATATATGGGCGCCCGTCCGGACTAGTGTTTTTATGGGCGTTCGTCAATCTAGTGGGCGCCCGCCTGGAAAACTCCCTCCTATCTCGTATTCAAATTTGCCCCATGGATGGGCGGCGTCGAATATACGGGCGCCCGTCCCGATTCATCTGATTACTAGTGAACGCCCGTCCATCGGGATGGACGGCGCCCCCACTGAGCCTATATATATCATTTCAGACATGAACCCTCATTTTTCTGCGATTTCAAAAGTGAAACCCGACTTTCCCCTTCTCCAAACCTAAAATCCTTGTTTCTGAACCAAATTGAGCGATTCAAGTTGCATTAGCACGCTCTAAGCACCCTCTTTTCATTTCCATTACCCAAATTCTCCAACAACCAACAGAATTTCAAGAATCAGAGATTCTTCGGTGCGGCCATTTTGACAAAAAAGTCGGATTTTGGGGGCCAATCCTGGTGTTTCTGGGCGTCAAATCTATTCGATCATCATCCCTACGTAGCATTTGGTAAGTCTATAGCAACTTTTCTCCATTCCATTCAAGTTTTTGTGAGTTCGATCTTCGGTTCGGCTCATTCTCTTGAATATGAACTCATAATGTTTCATTTTCTGTTTGTTGCTCTTGTCTTCCCCAAATTCTGGTTGTGATGATGTTGTGGTGGTGTGCTTTGCTTGAAATCCCGATTTGGACGATAAACGGGTAACCATTTGTGTGAATGGTTTGGTTTAGATATAAGTTTGCCAATGGTGCGTAAGAAGGAAATTGTGAAACGTTATGGTAAAGGTTTGGCTAGGGAGAGCGGTAAACGTAAACGTCCTGAGTTTGATCCATCCCAATTGGACCCTAACAGAGGCGTAGTCTTTAGAGATCAACCGCCTAGAACATCTCAACGAGCTAGAACCAATTTACGGGATGATTCTTCCTCCATTCGATCATCGAGGATGATGATGCTGTCCCCCTGAGTAGGATGTCTCGAGGTACTCGTGGTGAGGAGTCGTCTAGAGCCAAGCCGTCTAGAGTTGAGGGTGGTGAGGAGGATGTTGTGCAAGAAGAGCCTGAACCGAGAGCACCTCCTAAGAAAAAGTCTAAGATCATTACCCTCTTTCGATGCCTCGTCGGTTTGTCAATCCTTTAGCACATGAAGCCTACACTAAGCATTACTCGACCAGGAGTCTTATTTTTGACCGAGAGGTGAAAGTGTCTCAAGTTGATCCTACTTTTGCTCAGATGTTCAAGACTAGGAAGTGGTCACTACGACAAAAATTCCATCTACTCCTCATCAATGACTCTATTGTCCGAGAGTTCTATGCCAACTTTTCTGAGGCGGACTTAGATGAAAAGTGCGTTATGGTGTGAGGTGTTAAGGTCCCTTTTACTGCTAAGGTCATAAATGAGAAATACAATTTACCGGCTTTTGAGGGTTTAGATTATAAAGAGGAGATTGCGAGGAGGCAGCGTGAGGATGGTCGTGACCCGATGGAGGAGTTGAGATTACGGGTTTGTCCGGATGTGGCTTGGACAATGAGACCCAATGGCCGAGGAGGAAGGAGTTGATCACTACGACATGGACCGAGGATTGGAGAGTCCAATGCCGTTTTATTCAAAGTCGTCTGATCCCGAAGAATAATCTCACACATTTCCATATCAGTGATCTTGGGATGTTATATGCTTTGACGTTCAGGTTGAATGTAGATGTGGGTCAAGCCTTATTCGATGAGATTTCCATGAACCAGAAGGTATACACCCGGAGTTTGATAGTACCTTATTTGATACATCGTTATGTGCGGATCTTTGGGGTTCTTTGAGTATACATCGAGACCACAAGATGAAGAGCTACCCCCTATTCGTAGAGAGAAGGTTTGTTCCGTTTCGAGCCTGGTTCCACATCGACACCGCCTCGAGCTTGATTCTTTTCGGATTATCTTCTTCCGAGATTACTCGGCATAGTATGGCTCATAGTTTGAGGGCGATGTTGAGTGATATCCGGGATGGCCAAGATAATATCTTATCGGTTTTGGAATGTATAGTTGATGGAAGGAAACCGGCCAACAGAAGGGTATTCAATGCGAGTAATATGGATTATGTCTTCTCTGAGCAGATAGAGCGGGTGATAGCTGAGGTGGTTAAGATGGAGGAGAAGCCCGAGTCGGATGATGAGGAGACTCCAGTGGATCTGAGGACTGCGAGAGTTCCTACTGATAGAGAGGCTGGGCCGTCCATCGCCGCTGCTCTGTTGCCTGACCGAACTACAGATCGCATCTACGGTGATGTCCCTTCTTCGAGATCCTTCTCCGGTGATGATACTCCGACTCGGGGTGCCTTGAGTTATTATTTTTATGTATCTATTTTTAAGTCGTTATTGCACTTTTTGATACATTTCATTTGTTTGTACTATACATTTTGCTACTTTACGGTTTCTCGTTCTTTGACTTGTGTTGGCATATTTATCGGTGATCTTTTCTTTTTATTCCGTTTTGATTTATTATCTCTCTGCCGTATTATACCCCGTTTTCCCCGAGTTTCTGTTTTCTCGAGGTTTGCGGCAATAGTTTTTGTCGAGATCCGATTGAGTTAGTTTTGGGACATTTTTCCATGCTTTTTGCAGCGTTGGCCTTTTCATGCTCCTCGGCGACCAACGGCTCGGTTTTCTCTGTAATTCAGCTAAGTTTCTTATCTTTTTAAATTTCTGCTCAACATGAGGACATGTTGCATTTTTAAGTGTGGGGGAGGGGATAGTTCGATTTAATCCTATGCATATGCATTTGTTTACTACGTCAGATTGTTTATTATGCAAAATGAGCTAAAATTTTCGAAATTTTTCGACACTTTTGTTTTTGTTTTGTTCCCGAGTAGGCAATTCAATTCAATGTTCGTTATCTTTATAGTCATTTAAGCTATATATCATATGTTTGGTAAGTTAGTTGTTTCACCTGACACTATTTTTCACGAGCCATAGTGACGATGAGCTATTTTATAAAGCTATACCCCGTTTTGGATTAGTGATTTTTGATTTCTTGTAAGTCATGTACTTAGTGCTACGTATATATCTTGAGATTTATGATAGTTTGTATTTAGTTCCGTAGTATGTTATACTGTGAATATCTGGAGGTTTGAATGTGATAAGTAACACGTAACTAATGTCAAATGAGAAGTTGAATAATTAAATGAATCTATCGGGTGTGTCGGAAGCTAGTCGATGATTTGAGTGCGGTAGGGTTTACCACGTATGTCTATACCACTATGATGACTTAAAGCTCACGGCGGTTAGGAAAAAGTCGCCTTATGATTGGAGTGAGGTAGGGGATTATCTCGAAATGTCCTATTCTACTATGAGGGCAATAGCTATCTAATGTGCGTTTAAAAGTGAAAAAGTTAAATCAACTAATGAAGTGTTATGAAATGTATACAAGACTAAGTTATCGTCTATCTTATCCCCAGTATAAACTGAAAGATATGATGTAGGGATTATCCTCTGAGTATTTCAGAAAGGCCCTAGATTCATTCGATCATTCTTTTCGGGATATGTCACGTTTGTAGGGTACATCTTATGAGTGTCATTTATTGCTATTCTACGAGGGGGTATTAGCTAGTTTTACTTTGAGTTTCTCAAGTTTGGTTTTGGTGGAAGTTTTCTATGGCTCTGCACACCACACACCGGTGAACCTCTAAGTTATTGAATGTATGTTATATCTGTTTAGATGCCTGTTTTCCTTTCTCGAGCCTAATTTTTCGTTTTGTTTTGCTCGGGACGAGCAAAAGCTAAGTGTGGGGGAGTTGTTAAGGGTGAAAATCTATGAATTATAAGGATATATTTTACGATGTTTTTCCCTATATATTGTATAATTTGCATAATAATTGGTCTTTATATTAAAATATTGAGCAAACGGTATTTTTGACGGCTTAATCGCAATATCAATATATTTATGTGATTTCATGGTTAAATTATGATTATTTGAATATTATTACAGTTCGCGATGTTTTCCATGTGTTATAGGTATGATTATTGTGCTCAAATGATGATCAAAAGAGATAAATTTCGAGCTATAAAGATTTAAGGAAGAGATAATGATCGAGATGAGAGAAGGAAAAGAGATAAACATGCAAAAATCGCATTCAAGTCATCTTTGAACGAACGTCCATGCTCCGTCCATATCAAGCAGCGTCTCAAATCACGAACAGCGCCCAAGGTGCTAAAAGTGATTCGAGAGAGTTTGAACCGAGGGCGAGCGGGCGCCGAGGAGAGTTCAAGGAAGTGAGCAGCCGCCCACCGATCGAACGCTCGTCCGTCCGCCGACTCAGCCATAACCGACTTAATCTTCTATAAATACCGCCTATTTACGCACACAAAGGATAACAATTCGACATTATCAAAACCCTAAACCCTGGGGCGGCTAAGGCTGCGTTTTACTTCTTTTTCTTTCACTTTTTCGCAACTTTAAATTAGATTAGTTAGAGCGGTTTTTATGTTCTTTTTACGCAAAAGCTGTGTTCTTTGAGGATGCTCAGAGCTAAGCTTCGATCAAGCGAGAATTGTGAAGCCATCAACTTGGATTGATTTCTGTATTTCGATTATACTGTGAGTTATTTATTTAAGGTTGTTTCTTATTTGTGTTTTGTCTCGTTTAATTGCGTTTACATCGGAAGATTTGCATGTATGATATGTGTTTATGTTTGATGGAAGTCATGATAAGCCTTTAGATCACCATAGATAAGAATAGTCCTTAGATTTATAATAACGGAAGTTAATAAGTCTAAGCACTAGATTTAAACGTAAAAGTTGACACCTTCGATCTTAAAAGCGCGTTAATCTAGCATTGGAAGATACTAGGTTAATAGATGAATTACCTAAGGAATTAGGGTTCATGTTTAGGTAAGGCGAATCACAACCTAGATAAATATCACATATAATCGAGATAGGAGATCAATACATGTTGATAGGTGGATCAATCCTCGTTTGCCTTTTATAATTTGATTTAAAATCCTTGCAACTTGAATTTCACTTTGCTTAGTTAATTTCCTTTTACAATTAGTTTAGTTTAGTTTAGTTAATAAGTACATTACCCGTATCTTTCCTTAGCCTGGATAATCTCCTCTGTCTAGTTTATTTTCTGCACTCTTTGTTTAGATTAATTCACTGTTTAGTGTAGTTCGTGACATAGTTAGTTAAAACAACAACTAGGATTTACAGCTGTCTAGTTCCCCGTAAGATCGACCCGGCATTAGCCTCTATTACTACGATCCTTGCACTTGAGGTTAACCGGTTTTATTACTTGTTTATTTTGTATTAATAAAATCCGTGACAAGTTTTTGGCGCCGTTGCCGGGGAACCGGACGGTTGCCTAGTTTTTGTTTTTCGTTTTTTTTTCTTCTGTTTTCTGTGTTTTAATCCCTGTTTAGTTTTTAGTTAGTTTTTTTTAGGTTTTAGGGTTCAGATTAGTAGGGTTTAAGAGTTAGGGTTTAAGTTTTTCAACTTTTCTCTTTCTTTTCTTGTTCGTCCGCATCTCAGACGAGCGCCCACACTCATCAACGCCCGTCCGCTAAAAATTTTCAAACTCAGATCAAATTTTCATCTTAGGCAGCGTCCGTAGATTTCGGGCGTCCGTCCAAGATTTCGAAGACAGACGCAGCGTTTGGACCTCCAAGCGCCCGTCAAGATCTAATATCTTGGGTGGGCGCCCGTCCAAATAGTTGGACGCGCCCGTCGACCCTTTCTTTTAAATAATCTTGTTTTTTAACTTTCTTTTAGATTTTTAATTTCGTAGTTTTTAGGTTTTGTTCAATTGAGTTGGGTTTCGGTTTATGCAAACTCGAAGTCAGAAAGGGCCATTACTCTTTTCACGACCTCGGCGGACCATAGTCCGACCCAATAGCGAAAACCGTTTTACCGACCTTCGGACGAAGGAAGTCTAGCCGACCAAGAAATTGAGCGGAAGTTGATAGAAGAGATCGAAGAAATAGTAATAATGGCGGCAGAGGATCGGCGACGTTGGCGACTATGCCATGCCACAGTGCGATCCAGCATCAACCCGGCTATTGTCTTGCCCGCCATTACTGACTCACACATTCGAACTCAAGCCGGACTCATCCAGATGATGCGGCATGCATCAATTTTTCATGGCTACCAATCGAAAATCCGCATACCCACTTACATGCGTTCTTAGAGATATGCGGTACCACCCCGCATACAAGGAGTGAGTGAGGATGCGATCAAGCTTAAACTTTTTCCTTTCTCTCACGAAAGGAGAGGCTAGGAGTGGTATCACTCTCTCCCTTGAGAATCCATCACTACTGGGCGGACTTGAAAAAGAATTTTTAAGTCAATATTTCCCTCCTTCAAAGACATTCATGGTCTCGAATGAGATCTTTACCTTTTACCGAAGGAGAATGAATCATTCTTGAATGTTGGAAGAGGTTCAAATCTCTTTTAAGAAAATGTCCCCACCATGGCTTGCCTAAGGAAAGGCAAGTAAACACTTTCTTGATGGGTGACCGAGCTTACTAAAGGCATGGTCAGCATGGCTCTTCGGTGGGGCTTTCCTCAAAAAGACACCTGATGAAGGATGGGCACTGCTTGAAGACATTGCCAAATACAACTATGCCCCATCCTATCAGGCCATCCAAGCTCCTCCTCCTCCCAAGGTGGAGGAAGTCAATGTTCAAAGTCTGATAGCCATGCTGCAAAAGCAGATGGCAAGTCCTCAAGTTTCAAACCTGATTAATCAGACTCCTTCGTTTCCGCAGAACCCTCAGGTACTGTATTGCGAAAATTGCTGTCAGACTGGCCACATGTTTGGCCAATGTCAATTTCAGCCCCCCTCTGCTCATCAAGTCGATGCTGTTCATAACAATGGACAGTATAATCCAATCACATGCCAAGTATGTGATGATCCAGCACATCTTGCCGCTCCACGTCCCATGATTGGACGAATCGCGGAAGTGAATGCTTTTTCGGCGATCTAATCCGAGGTTCAATAACCAATTCTCGCGCGAATAATTCTCAAAACCAGGGCTTCAAATTTGTAATCCGAACTTTAATTCAAATCAAATTTCAATCCGAGCTTTAATCGAATCCAAACTTCAATGAAGCCCTGGATTCAATCGAAACAATTCCAATTTTTGAATCCACAACAAAGGTTCAATCGAATTGGCCCGCCAATTCTAATCCTCGATTTCAAACTCGGCCTAGCCGACCATCTTCCCGAACTTCCAAAACTCTCAAGGCCCTCCCATTCAAATGATATAAAAGCCGAATGGAATTCATTTCGGGAGGAGCAAAGCGAGACGATGAAAAGTCTTGAGAGGCAAATCAGGCAAATTGGTGAGCGATTAGCTTCAGACCATCAGGCAAATTTGCCCGACTTTACGGAAAAGAATCCAAAAGGCGGTCAGGTTGCTCGGGACGATATAAGCAACAATCAATGCATCGACCTCGTGCCAACAATGCAATACGGTAAAGAGGAGGCGGTCACGATGAATTTAAGTGGCACTCACGGTGAGTGGTCCCCACGGCTTCCAGGGAAACCACTAGCCCCCCTCGCCATCGATAAGGCAAGGAGAGAGGAAGTTGAGCACCCATTATCCCCGTCTCTGCAAGATCATACTCGGGTGGCTGATCCCCGAGTAATAAAAAGTTGAAACACCTCAGGTGGTTGAACCCCGAGAGAAAGAAGATTCGGTTGAGAGTCGGTGGTGATCCACGACCAATAAGACGTCTCGAAAAAGTTGTGAGGTGGAAAGATCTGGAAGACAAGGCCGTAAGTGCATCCTCAAAGAAGGTATTTTCCGAGAGTGACCTTAAAAGCTTCCATTTCCACCGAGGAAGAGCAACATCCTCTCGAGTGAAGATAAGAAATATGAAAGGTCTTTGAACCTTTTGAAGAATACTCAGGTAAATCTGCCATTATCCGAGGTCTTGGTCGAGATGCCTAAGTATACAAAATTCATCAAGGATGTTGTTTCTTCGAAAAAGAAATTAGCAGGCATGGAAAGGCGAATTGGTGAGGATTGTTCCGTGATAAATCATCAAGACTTACCAACCAAGAGGGGTGACCCAGGCAAATTTGTGCTCACATTGCAGATGGGAGGCCTAGTCTTCCCAAATTCTTTATGTGACCTGGGTGCATCCATCAGCTTGATGCCGTTGTCTGTTTGCAATCAGCTTGGTTTACAAGATCTTCTAGAGCCCACCACCATGAACCTTCAGTTCGCCGACAGATCTTCCAAGAAAGCTTCAGGGATCCTAAAAGACATATTAGTTCAAATTGATAGGTTTACCTTCCCAGTTGACTGGTACGTCTTAGATATGGAGAAAGGTGAAAATGTTCCCCGATTCTTGGAAGACCTTTCCTATCTACACTAGGGCCCTCATCGATTGTGATGGTGGGCAAGTAACTATTCGAAATTTGGTGACCAAGAGGTGAGCTATAGTGTCTCTAAATCTATTCACGTACCCTCTGGTTCTCCAACCGGCTTTTCCATTGAGGAAACATTTAATGACTTCAATGACTGTATGGACGAGCAAGTCAAGGCTGTGGAAGCGGAATATGAGCGATTGATCGATAATCTGAATAGTCATGGTGTGGTTAATCTAGATCAATTAGCAGCTGACTTTGAGGATGAGCTATTAAGAGAAGAAGCTTTGGCAGTGGAGCCACTAAGTAAGCTCAGCGATGTTGAGTTGAAAAGTGGAGGGCTTAAATCGAGTTTAGAGGATCCCCCTGTAGATCTAGTTCTGAAGCCGTTGCCTAAACATCTTAAGTATGTGTTCTTACGGGAAGGTGACAAGCTTCCCTTGATCATATCTGCCAAGCTATCTCGAATAGATGAGCCAAAACTGTTAAACGTCTTGCGTAGAAACGAAAAAGCCTTTGGTTGGCAAGTAGGAGATATCAGAGGGATATCTCCGGACATCTGTATGCACAAGATCAAGACGAATGAGGGTGCAAAATGTGTTAGACAACCTCAGAGAAGGCTCAACCCTCATATGCAAGAGGTGGTTAAGAAAGAAATCATTAAACTTCTGGACATGGGAATCATTTATGCCATCGCGGATAGTGAATGGGTTTCCCCAACTCAAGTGGTCCCCAAAAAGGGAGGGATTACTATTGAGAAGAACGAGAAGGGAGAAGAGATAGCATTGAGGCTCGTTACAAGCTATAGAGTCTTTATTGACTATAGGAAACTCAATGAGGTCACAATGAAAGATCATTTCCCCCTTCCTTTCATTGACCAGATGCTAGAGCGTCTGGCGGGGCATGCCTTCTACTGTTTCCTGGATGGATATTCGAGGATACTTCAGATACCCATTGATCCGGTGACCAAGAAAAGACCACTTTCACCGCCCTTATGGTACATTCGCTACAAAGCGGATGCCGTTTGTCTCTGTAATGCCCTGACCACCTTTCAAAGGTGTATGATGGCTATCTTTGACGGGCTAGTTGAAAAGTGTATGGAGATTTTCATGGACGACTTTTCGGTCTTTGGTCAATCCTTCGATGATTGCCTCGATAATCTTGATCAGGTGTTATCTAGGTGTGTGGAAAAGAACTTGGTGCTCAATTGGGAGAAATGCCATTTTATGGTAGATGAGGGGATAGTTCTTGGCCACAAAGTGTCCGCCAAAGGTATTGAGGTAGATAGGGCTAAGGTGGAAGCTATCGAGAAGATGAGTTATCCTAATAATGTTCGCGAAGTCAGAGGTTTTCTCGGACATGTCGGCTTTTATAGGAGATTCATTCGGGGTGGCCACTGCATCGCGGTGTCTCTACATCGGGGTCGGCTTTTATAGGAGATTCATCGTGATGAAGTGAAACCGCGATGCAGTGGCCACCCGATGTAGAGACACCGCGATGCAGAGACCATCGAGATGCAGTGACATTTGAGAAAACAACACCGTGATGACATTTGATATTTTTCCGACTTAATTTCATAAAATCGATTTATTTTCTTCATAAAATCGACTCCAAAAAGTATTATTCGAGTCGAGTAGTAGACGAGTCGAGCTCGATCTTGTTACATTTTATTAAAAAAACAAATGAATTCTAAGAAAATAATCAAGTTTACGAGCCGATTCGACTTCAAATGATTATATCTTTTGATATAAAACTACGATCAACATAAATCTTTCACCTTAATTCATATTTTTATGCAGTTACATCGGCAATCATATATGCAGTGATATCAACATTTTATGCAGTGACATCGGCAATCATATATGCGTGACATCAACAATTTATGCAGTGACATCGGCAATCAGATATGCAGTGACATTAACATTTTATGCAGTGACATCGGCAATTTATGCAGTGACATCGGCATTTTATGCAGTGACATCAACAATTTATGCAGTGACATCGCCAAATCATACACAAACCCACCATCAACGTATATCTTTGCTTTCTTTGTTTCAAGCTATGTTGCACCGACACTCCAATATGGGTAACGTGCGCCGTATCCGACACGCGCCCGACACGACACGCGTCCGACACGCGTCGACACGGTGTCGGACACGTGTCGGTTGATTTAAAATAATGTTAAATTAAATTTTAAAACCGACACGCCAGGAAACGTTCGCGAAAAGCCAGGGACACGGCAAGGACACGGAGCGACAACGTAGCGACACGTCCCGGACACGGGGACACGTCCGACACGGCTATTTATATTTTTTTAATATTTTTTTTGTATTTTTTGTATTTTTTTTGTATTTATATATATATATATATATTTTTTTATTTTTTTTTTATTTTTTTGTATATATATATATATATATACTACGTGTCCCCGGCGTGTCGTGTCCTATATTTTTGAAAGTTGCCGTGTCGCCGTGTCCGTGTCGTGTCGTGCGCCGTGTCCGTGTCGGTGTCCGTGCAACATAGATTTCAAGGTGATGCATGTTAAACTAATTGATCATTATTACATCATGATCAATGGTGTCGATACATGATGTGACACTCGTTGTGTCACAAGGGTTGTGTCCGGATCATTACTCAAAAAAAAAAGGAAAAAATAAAACATCATCCAAAGCCTTTCATTACTGTGTTTTTCTTTTTCTTTTTCTTTTTTATTTTTCTTAACACTAGAATTATAACAATATAAAACAAAAGTTTCACATCTATGTTGTGCAGCATCTCATTCAGAATGACAACATCAAGAGTGACGCCACAACAAGAGTTGCACACAACAGTTTATGCAATGACATCGGCAATCAGATATGCAGTGACATCAACATTTTATGCAGTGACTTCAACATTTTATGCAGTGATATCAACATTTTACGCAGTGACATCGGCAATCATATATGCGTGACATCAACAATTTATGCAGTGACATCGGCAATCAAATATGAATGACATCAACAATTTATGTAGTGACATCGGCAATCATATATGTAGAGACATCGTGATGAAGTGAAACCGCGATGCAGTGGCCACCCCGATATAGAGACACCGCGATGCAGAGACCATCGAGATGCAGTGATCACCGGGATGCAGTGACATTTGAGAAAACAACACCGTGATGACATTTGATATTTTTCCGACTTAATTTCATAAAATCGATTTATTTTCTTCATAAAATCGACTCCAAAAAGTATTATTCTAGTCGAGTAGTAGACGAGTCGAGCTCGATCTTGTTACATTTTATTAAAAAAACAAATGAATTCTAAGAAAATAATCAAGTTTACGAGCCGATTCGACTTCAAATGGTTATATCTTTTGATATAAAACTACGATCAACATAAATCTTTCACCTTAATTCATATTTTTATGCAGTTACATCGGCAATCATATATGCGTGACATCAACAATTTATGCAGTGACATCGACAATTTATGCAGTGACATTGGCATTTTATGCAGTGACAACAACAATTTATGCAGTGACATCGCCAAATCATACACAAACCCACCATCAACGTATATCTTTGCTTTCTTTGTTTCAAGGTGATGCATGTTAAACTAATTGATCATTATTACATCATGATCAACGGTGTCGATACATAATGTGACACTCATTGTGTCACAAGGGTTGTGTCCGGATCATTACTCCAAAAAAAAAAGGAAAAAATAAAACATCATCCAAAGCCTTTCATTACTGTGTTTTTCTTTTTCTTTTTATTTTTTATTTTTCTTAACACTAGAATTATAACAATATAAAACAAAAGTTTCACATCTATGTTGTGCAGCATCTCATTCAGAATGACAACATCAAGAGTGGCGCATACAACAAGAGTTGCACACAACTTCAAGAATGACAATACATGTGCAACAACAATTATGAAGTGACAAATTTTTTTTAGCCAAATGTTGAACACTTTATTTTCATGGTCATCAAAGCAGGGAAAAGCTCAAAAACAAAAGGTAACCTCAATTACATTCACTATAACTTTAATTCCAAAGCATAAACCAACAGCAAACTAAAGATAGGCTGCCCTGCTCCCTACGCAATATATTTTGCATTTTCTCCCCACGCAAATCATTATCTCCCTTATTAGTCTTTATAACAAAAGAGCCAACAATTTCCTTCAAAAAAAAAAAAAAAAAAGAGCCAACAAGCACACCTTGAGCTTGTATGTTTCTGTATTTAGGCCTTGAATCAAACACACTAAATTCATTATCATCTGCACTTTTTCCTTTTCCCCGAATCCAATTTGAAGCCTCTAATTCATCAGTAAGATGTGACATCACACACAGGATTCTGTCGGTGGACGGCGGATTTTCGGGAGTATTTGTGACAACATAACCAACATATTTATACCCATCAGGTGGCACTGGAACCCAAATGTAGCCAAGGGAAACTTGATTAATCTTTAAAGAATCACTACTCCATACTAAAGTGAAATCAAATGGTTTAACTAAAGTGTCACAAGATACATCTTTTGCAGCAAGAATCCAGTATTGGTTTGATTTTTTAACCAAAGTTCATGAATCTGCAGAATGTTTTCCAAGTGCCACAACACTTCCCCCATAGTTGCCCTGCTTTGCCCTCATCTGCAAGACATTTCTCGGCAACTTCTGCGTATTTTATGAATGATTCAGGACAATATTTGCCTTTAAGCCATGGATCAATAATGGTTTCAAGAGATTTCTTTTGTTGCCACTGCATTGCCCATTCTGCAAGATTGATTTGATCTCGTGGCAAGCTACGGTTTATCACAGGCCGTCCACAAACAACCTCGAAATGTACAACCCCGAATGAGGATACATCAGATTTCTCAGTCAAATGCTGTAATCTATAATATTCAGGATCAAGATATCCAAAACTACCTTTAACTGCAGTACTAACATGTGTATGATCGAGTGAAGGACAGCTTTTGACAATCCGAAATCAGCCATTTATGCTACGAAATCCTCGTCTAACAATATGTTAGTGGACTTCACGTCCCGGTGAATTATACGCGTTACGATCCTGTATGAAGGTAATGCAGTCCTCTAGCTGAACCAATACATGCTTGAGCCGTTGCTTCCATGATAATGGTGGAAGATCACTTCCAAAAAGATGACTCCTAAGAGTGCCATTAGCCATGTATTCATACACTAAAATCATCTTTTTTGTTCATCACAGAATCCAATCATGCTAACAAGATGCCTATGCCTCAACTTTGATAGCATCTCAATTTCCGTCTCGAATTCAACTAAACCTTGTTGTGATTGTGGATTAGCGTTTTTGCTGCAATAAAGGTGCCATCTTCAAGCTTCCCTTTAAACACCTTACCAAATCCACCTACTCCAATCACGAAACTTTCATCGAAATTGTTCGTTGCAGATTTGAGTTCAAACAAGGGTGAATCGCTTTCCAGTCCTAGCAAAGATTTGCCAATCAGAAGATTTCTTGGCACCAGCATGTTTATTACTCGAATTTCATTGGACCGAATCACAAACACCATGACTACGAAAAAAACCCGAAATAAATGCAATGCAAGCTACAACCCTATCCATAATAATAACGATTTGAAGATTTTTTCCTTTTAGGTTACCATATTCTTATATGAGCAAGATTATCATCTTGGCTCGGTTTAAAAACCACCAAAACGCTCAAAGAGCATCGGTTCCAGCAGCATGAGCGGATGCATCAGCCCTAATTGCACCCATAAAGTGTTCCATTTTGATGGCATAACATCAAAATAATCTTCATGATATCGCCTTATTCATTCCCCGGCTCGCGCAAAGATATCTACATTAGAAGCTGCGGTTTTGTTATTTATGTAAATCTTGAAATTCCTTTTTTCCTTATCATAAAGAAGCTCACAAAAATGTAACCGAATAAGATATTCAAACTCAGCATCCACAACCAATTTCCATGACATATTGAAGCTCTTCTCCAAAACATCGGCGTTAGACAAAGTCCTTGCTGCTTCATAAACCGATAAAGGAGCAATATAAGTTTCGTCTGGTGAGGCATACGTAATGTGAAGGGGTAATTTAGGAAATTGGTATAAAATACGTCCTTATAAACGATGATCCTTTTTGGATGTCCTAAGTGCCTAATTAAGTCCCAAAACACGTCTTTATAAACAAATAACACATATTTTTTATTTTAATAAATTTAGGTAAACTTCTTTATACATATAAAAAGGTCAGAGTAATAATTTGCAACATAATTGAACATTAAACAGACCTAAAAATTGCAAACCACACGAGTAACATGTGCCCAAAAAGGCAAAACATGTATTGATTTTTTTTATACAAATGATACACGTCCAACAGTCTATTATTACTACATTAGACTATGTACCTAAGTATCCTCCAACAGATTAAGCACACCCTAAAGACTGCAGATAAAGGTAGCAGATTAAGCAGAAGACATAAAGATTGTTCAATACTCTCTTAAAGTCAGATTCAGACGGCCAGGTCTTAGGTTCGTTTCCTCCAGTAGAGATTTAGGTGCAGTATTAGGATTTATAGCAGAAACACCGTGATATATATGTCTAGCCTTACCCCCGAAAATCAAGACATCCCCTGATTCAAGGACGACCTTCTCTGCCTGGAAAACATCCCTTTGATCACTATATAAGAACTCTGCTGAATCACCAACAGAGAATGATACCACTGGCAATCTTTTTTCCAGGCTTTGTGAACTTTCATCTTTATCCTGCATCATGTAAAAAGAAGAAAATAAAGATTTACATACAGCTAGTAATGAAAGCTAATTAGAATAGACGTACTACGCACTTGCATTAGATTCTTTTAACAGATTCTTAAATTTACATAGGCAAACACAATCTCTATTTGAGGGTAAAATGCATCAGAATCTCTCTTCGGAGTAAAAATTCGCAGATATGCAGAATGATGTCAAATTTAACAGATTTTCCCAATTTAGAGATCCAACAATAGATTCGGGTTTTTTTTTTTCTGGAGATGAATGGTTTGAATCTACACAACAGAAATTTACTATCATTGACAGATTTGAATGCAAGTGTCCTAAACAAATTATATCAGAACCTGATGCAAACCAAGCCGGCCGCTTGCTGTGTAGAAATTGACTATGCAGATATTCGGTGACATTGAGGGTAAAATATCCTCCACATTTTTGTTTTTGTGCTTCTCTTTCAAATGGGCATGGGAATCTTTCAACACCCTTTTAACCAACTGAGAGAACTCATCTGGAATAAGGGGCGGGCTGGTACCGTCTGTAGGCATGATATCAACATAACCTTTTTCTGGGTCCCATCTTTTGCCAAGGCACATCATCTTGAGGTTCAATTCTGCTCCATCACGATACCCAGGCTGATAGAAACCACCAGGTTTCATACCAAGATTCCTGCATGTACTGACCAATTTAACCTGTACATAACATTGCAGAAACACTGAATCCATAAGAAAAACTACGATGTTTACAAATAAAGAGTTCTAGTAACAAAGGTTAAATTGAATCCGTAACACAAAGCCAGTTATAGAATGCATAGAGAATCTTTTAAGCTAGGGAAGAAAATTAGCATCAACCACTGTCTCACAATACCCGTAAAAAGTCAGCAAGGAGAACACAATGTGTTATAAATTAGCACAGACAGATGACATAAGTGCATATCAACAAATTCTATTACAGATCATAGCTTTTTTTTTCCTTCCTCATGCTTCATAAAAACGTTGGCAGATTTTGGGGTTTCAATTTAACTCCACGATATACTCTTCTAATACTATAGTGTCATCAGGTTAGAATGTTGTGGGAGTGCATACAACAACAGGACATACAAATAAGTGTAAAGAGCAGTAAAATGTAAATATCATATTGCATATAGAGATTCTTAGTGCAAAGATAACCACTACTTATCAAAGGTCGAAAATATCTAGGTTATTTTTAGCCACCCAAAAGTTCACAAGCTCCATAATATGTAAAAACAGCTGTCGGCTGTCGCAGTGCATTAATTTTACTAAGCACTACAGTGCTTGACAAAAATGGTAGTCTTTTAGGACTATTTTCGCCACATTCAAGATGATAAAACATTGTATAAATCCACGAGCAAAAACATGATGGAGATTCACCTGATCAGTGAAAGATAAGTAGCTCCTTAGAAGAATCATTCCAGGCCTTAATATTGAGATGGTGTTTCCTTCAATATTACGCTTCTTTTCATTCCTTATTTGCTTATTCTTCTCATGCAAAGGGGTTTTTAGTACAATAACGGATCTTGGTCTGGGTGGGCAAATGTCATAGGAAACCACTTTACTTTTCAATCCCGGTTCTTTTGCAGAACTTTCCTCATCTTGATGTCCCTCTCTCTGAAATATTTCATTTATGTTGGAGCTAGGTATTGGTGAAGCCTTTTTCAAATGGGGAGAAACATACTCCTTTCCAGACTCATCACTTTCTACAGGTGAATAAGCAGATAGATTCAACCCTTCAATGCCAGATGTTAGGCTTTTCACATCAGAGAAAAGTGAACCATGCACAATCAAATCCTCAGACGGTGAGACACAATTTAACGTCTTTTGTGCACTTCTAGATGTAATCCTTGAATTCCGTTTCACTCCACTACCAGTGTGTGAAGAAGGCTGAACAGAGCTATTCACATCAGAGACAAGCGAACCCCGCCCAATCAAATCCTCAGACGGTGAGACACAATTAAACGTCTTTTGTGCCCATCTAGATGTAATCCTTGAATCCCGCATCAGTCCACTACCAGTGTCTGAAGAACGCTCAACAGAGCCGTCCTACAAGTGATATGAAAGAAAATTTGAGAAACCAAAACACGACAAAAATCAAAAGCTGTGCTAATATCTTCCAATATTAACACTAAGAAAATGTTTCTATCTATTGAAACCTTTTACATGAGGAAATTGCGACGAGAATGTTATATCTATATATATAGAGAGAGAAAATACTAAATTTATAAAATTGATAAAGAAGAACACAAAACTCAAAGCAATTAAACGGGGTGTTCAGGAAACTATACTGTCGCAATTGCCTTGCGTAAACATTTCGGTAACTTTGTGCCCAGCAGAAAGCTGGTGAATGTGTCTAACTTACCAGAATTGACTTAGAAAAAGTAAAAACTGAAACATGGTTGAATCATATCAGACATTATTCTAAATTTCTACAAAATATTACTGTATTTCCTTATTTCCCAACATTTCCAAAAGCATGAAATTACAAAAAATACAAATCAAATTAAAAAATGGAAACAGAAATGTGCCTAAGAATCATACAACTATATTGCAATGTAATCATGGCAAAATGAAAACAGGCAAAGTAGATTCAGTGGAAAACAATGAACGAGATTTGTTGTTGTAATTAGTTCTCGCAACAAAAACAACTCCCCTGCCACTGAATGCAAGCAAATAATAATGTTGACAACTTATGCAAATCAGCAAGCAACTACCAAATATGTTACCCACGAATTATTAAAATCGGTTCTCAGGACTTCCGTCAATTAAATTAACTAAAATAAACAGTCATCAATCAGCTGTATCTTTAAAATTAAAGAATGACCACTATGATCAATTTTTTTTTTTTATCACGGTTCAGCAAATCGTTACTGAAAACTGCACACAAAAATTCTAAAAAAAAAAAAAAAAAAAAAAAAAAACAGATAACTGTTGGAGACCAATCGTAAGGATAATTGAGTGAGATGAAAGACAACGCAGCCTAAGAATGCGACCTTGGAATCAGCAGAAGCCGGTGATGGTGGCCTGGTAACGTTAGGGCGGTTTCGGTACTCATTATTTTGACGGCGCATGACGGCAGCAGACGGGAGAAGGCTGAAGACGAAAAAACACCACCTGAGATGCTAACTGATTCGAGACCCAACTTATACTAGTTGATGATGCTTCGTTCGGAATACAACCCATTTTGTCGTTGTTATTTATTCTCTTTCGCATAATACATTTTATCGTATGTGAGAGGTTAGAAATAAATAATTGTAATGTATTCTATAACGGTTGTATTTTAAAATTTCATTATTATTTAACCTAAAAAATGAATAAAATATCTAAAATAATAAAGGAAAATAATGATTAAAAAATTGAGATTTTTTAACAATGTATGTAGATAAACAAATGCTCAGTGAAATGAATTATAAATAAATGGATATAAACGGAAGGAATAAAATGATAAATTAAAAATTAATTAAGGGAATAAAGTGGTGGGTTGATTTAAAACAAAATTTAATTATTTAAAAGGTGATTTTCAACTTATTAGGGAGTAATATGACACTCAAATCTTATTTAGTTATAAGGACATTTAATTTTAAAAGGAAACTTATTTAGTTATAAGGACATTCTAATTTAGTGAATAAAGAGGAAGAAGGAAAAAACAAAAAAAAAAGGAAGAAAAAAAAAAAAAAAAAAGAAAGCTCTCAAAGAAAAAAAAAAACACCACACGTTCAAAGCAGTTTTTTTTTTTTTTTAATTCACCATATGCCTAAACATCATATATTTTGATCTAAAACTCGGATCATCATAATTTTTCACTAAAATTCATATTTTTCGTTTTCTTTATTCTAAAATCAAAATTTATATTTTTCGAATACATTTCAAAAATCAATTTTTTTCTTCATAAAAATCGGCGTGGCGTATTGATCACCGTCATACATTGACAACCGACATCCATTAACCATCCCGATGCAATGGCCGCCACGATTCATTGAATACCATGATGTATTGACCGCGCGATCCATTTGACAACTTTGATCGGTGGCATCTCATTGTATAAGTCATCAATGTCATCTGATCTCGACACCAATGTCATCGCGTAAGTCAACAATGTCATCGCATCGACATCAATGTCATTGCGTATAAGTCATCAATGTCGCTGCATAATCAATGAATGTCACTGCATAAGAAAAAAAAAAAAAAAAAAAAAAGGAACAAAGCAAGGTTTTTATTTTATTTTTATTTTTAAATTCATCATATTTATAAACGTCATATATTTTGATCTAAAACTCGGATCATCATAATTTTTCACTAAAATTCATATTTTTAAATCTTCTTTATTCTAAAATCAAATTTGATATTTTTCGAATAAATTTCATAAATCAATTTTTTTCTTCATAAAATCTACGTGGCGTATTCATCACCATCATACATTGACCATCTACCCCGATGTATTGACCATCGGGATCCATTAACCACCCCGATGCAATGACCGCGCGATTCATTGAATACAATGATGTATTGACCACCGTGATCCATTGACAACCTTGATCGGTGAGATCTCGTTGTATAAGTCATCAATGTCATTGCATCGAGACATCAATGTCTTGCGATCGACATCAATGTCGCTGCATAAGTCATCAATGTCTTTGCATCGGACATCAATGTCACTGCATAAGTCATCAATGTCACTGCATAATCAGCAATGTCACTGGATAAGCCCAGACCACCAAGATGATCATATAGGGCACTCTTGTCAATCTCTTGATGATGGTAACTCTTGCACACATAGTAAAACACACTCTACACTAATAGGCCATCCAGATTAACTATCACCAGCAAACCAACCAAAAATCCACCAACCATAATTGTTGTAAGCACACCATGATTATCCCCACCATTAACCACAACTGATGAGAATATAGTGTGATCAGTCCACAAATAGCCATATACACAAAAACAAGGTCGAAAGCTATCATGGTCCTGCTCTTTAACAATTGATAGCTCTTTTTCATAGTTGCAAGCTCATAAACCGGCTCCAATATAGAAACCACGCTAGCCAAATGCCATAAAGCACTTATATCAACTTGCAACCCAAGAAACAGGACAAAGACAACCATAAGAGAAAAGAAAAACAACCCCAAACTATGAGTATCCACATCTATTATAAGCAGCACCAGAAACCCAAAAAAGACTTAATTGTAAGCCACCATGGTGAGTGAAACCCATAAGAAGGTAATAAAGAGCCTCATAGATCGTACTTGTGCTGCGAAAGCAAAAGGGACTATATAATCTATTATAAGCACCAAAATACACTGTCAACTAATTAGTAAAACACAATCTATGAATGCTCTGAATGTTTCTCTAGGCGTGTTATTGTGTCTTTGCTTGAGACATCAATATCACTGCATAAGTCATCGGTGTCCTGCATCGAGACATGAATGTCACTGCATAAGTCATCAATGTCACTACATCAAACATCAATGTCACTGCATAAGTCATCAATGTCACTCCATCAAGTAGCATGTAAATCGGAAAAATAATTCTTACTTGGTAGTTCTTGAGCTTACACTTCTTTGTCAAAATGCATATAAACACAAGTTAGACCGTAAGTATACATCGAAAAGCTATTGATCGCATCAAACATCAATGTCAACTTTGCATCAAACATCAATGTCTTTGCATAATTCATCAATGTCCCCTGCATCGGACATCAATGTCGCGCATAATTCATCAATGTCCCTGCATCGAGAATACGGATGCATTAACTACATTGGACTTCTTCATTACGAGCGGAAGGTTGTTGTCACGCTAGATATTGGCGACTCAAGACCGACGGATGAATCGATGCTACGGCGGAAGAATCAATAGCATTTTGACAGCGTTGGGACGATGGCGACCCTCCTAGAACTATTGTTCCCTATCTGGGAACGCTTTTTATGGTACACAGCGGAAAAAAAAACAACAATAGCGAAGCATGCCAATCACCACGCCAATGGAGATACCGATTATGACCCCATACGATGAGCTTTCATCTCTTTCTTGACGATTTAGTTACATGTATCATATGATGAGCTTTCATCTCTTTCTTGACGATTTAGTTACATGTTATATAATAAGTTCACCCATACTACTGTTAAAAATTATTCAATAAATACATCCGAATCCAAGACAAGTCGAATTGATCTTAAGTTACAGCAATTCAAGGGAATTCAATAAGGCCAATTGCAACAACGACCAAACAAATGAAAGAAAAATAAAATGAACTAATGGCACTATTGGAGTCTCTTTGGGCTGCATATGTGAACATCCTTTGTCAAAGAACGAAAAAAACACAAGAAAACATCATGAATCTAAACGTTCTTCAACCTAAAACATAAACAACCACAACGGCTAGCACATGAGCCCCTAATATCTGGCCGAACTCCCAAAACTCCTTCCACTAAATTGAAGCATTTGGAGCGGGCGGCTAAAGAGCGGGTTGACCACGTGCGGTGGTTGTGGCTTGTTTGGCGCCGGAGGAGACACAGGAGGATGAACCCGGGAGGCCTTCAATCAACAACCATTTGTTCATTTTGCGGTGATTAGGATCACCACTAATGAAGTAAGCGAGAACCGACCTTATCAAGAACAACCACCGTGTTGCCGTCCCTAAACACCGAAATTGGGTGGCTTGAATTGCGGTGATAATATCCCCATTTGTCCACTACTTTGGCTGAATCACTCTTGTACACAAAACCTACAAATTAAATAAATTAAAAACGTCTTAGTTCCTAAAAACAACGAATATTACGGGAAGAAATTCATTATTTATGAAAAAGAGGAGAATCGAAGTAAAATTATAAGAACTAATTACGAAGGAATCGCCGACGTGAAACTTTCTCCGGGAAGCCAGAAAGAGTAAATGGAACTTTCATTAACGGAGGTTGCCGCCACCATGGCCATTACCGATTGTGAATTCCTCGGCGCTGGGTGTGGTTTTTTAGCGCCAAAGCACCACCACTTTTCACGGCGTTTAGCCTTCTTATCGACCACACGATCGAAATCTTCACCCTGACTTCCTCACCGTCCTCCTAAATTCCCATCAAATTCCTCTGCTTCATCAGACTCTTCATCGACTAACCCGACATACCTCCTTCGGCTGAGGAAGTGGTTGCAGAGACGACGAGAGAACAAATTGGAAATTGAAGCAGCTTGGTATCGTACAATGCCTTTGGAAATATAGGAGACCAGAAAAAATAAATTAGAACGTCCTTATAACCGAATAAGTTTTTTGAGTGTCCTAAATGATTATTAAGTCTCTAACGACGGCCTTATAACTAATATCCGCTTAAAACAAATCATGGACTCCTGTCCATGGCCTTCCCATTCATTAAAAAATAAATTTTTTTGACTCCCCATCCATTTTTGGACGGAGGAAATAAAAAATTATATTTTTTCTTTTATTATCAAAATAAGAAATATTATTCCTTTTAAAGAATAAATTAAGAAATACTATTTGACATTTGTGGAAATGTCGATACACTGTGATGATGGTCAGGATAGAGTCTGCCACGTGTCATTCAGAAAATTGTGTTATAGAAAAAGTGTATATAAAGGCACCGGGTTGGCCTGACCCCACGAAGGAGGTCTTCACTCTCGTTCCCCGATCTGACCACTGCAGGGAGGCTCGGTCAAGGATGTCGGGAGAGCCTGGCCGAGACGACTTGAGATGCCCGATGCAGGTTATTGGGACTCTTCCCTCTAAGGGGAATTCAAGCACGTGCCTATTTAATTAGATAAAGAAGGTGAATCCGTGATTGTAAGGACGCGGATTTGCTAATTTAAACATAATCATAATTATCTCTTAATAAATGATTTACACAAAATAATCCTTAGGGTTTAGGAGTCTTATACTTGTCAAACAAGAAAAGAGGGTGAGACGCCTCCATATATAAACTACCCTAAGGAACTACGGAGACTTGATTCCAATTGCATTCATTAGATACGTAGACAACTTGAGAGAAACTAACTCACAAGCTCAGTCTAAATCACATCCCAATTTCCATCTCCATTGTTATCAGTTCTTGGTAAGTCGTTCAGAGTATTTAGATCCGGATAATACACGTGACAAGATCCAAAGATCGTCAATTGACGCTAGAAGGAGGTCTTTCTATCAACGATCGCATCAAGAACAAAGCAATGGCACCCCAAAGAACACTGGAAAAAGACCCAAACCCAAGCGGTGACCACAAGAATCGCGGGGTGAGCAAACCGGTACCCGTGAGGTGGATCCAAATGCATCCACCGGCCAAGACTAGACTCATCAAGAAGAAGTCTGGCAGATCACGCCCAACAAGCCTTGCTAGAGGCTTTACGTAATCTTGACATGGCGGCGTTTAAAAGCGTGCTAGTACAGCCCTAAAAGGCGAGAGGAAGAAAATCGAAAATAACTCTCTAAGGATAGCATACCGCGCAAGGGCGATAGAGAGGGACACCTATCCTTAACCTCGATGCATGGAAAAAACAAGTTAACACGCAGGCACATGAAGGCGCCCGAGCGAGCTCAAGGGTATTTTAGGCGAAGAACGAACGATCGGTCGTTCGAGCCGCTTTTTCGAGAGCAGATCTTGAGCTATCCACGCTCGGCTGATTCAAGATCCCCAAGTTGAAGCCATATGTTGGTACAAAGGACCTCAGGATCATTTGTTTCAATACATGACACATTTGAATCTTGATTGTGTTGCCGAGGAGATGAAGTGCAAAGCCTTTCCGGCCCTACGTACTTGCAGAGCCCGTGAGTGGTTCCGGAAATTACCCCCTCACTCGATCCCCACCTTTGAGACTCTGGCAAAAAAGTTTCTACAAGCGTTAAATCCTTTGTAAAGCCTTTTCAAAGGCGCCACCTACCTTCTTACTATTCGGCTGAGAGGAAGGATGAGTCGAAGATTGCAAGATGCGGAGAAGGTTCAATGAGGAGTCAAGGCAGGTCAGGGATGCCGAGGAACACCTGTTGATTACATCCTTCGTAGCAGGTCTACGAGAGGGTCGTCTATATGCCAAGCTCAACAACAAACTCCCACGATCTATGGAAGAGTGTATAGACCACGCCTACAGATTTTGCTAGGGAGAAGAGGCTAACCGCCTAAAAAGAGAAGTAGAGGGGTCCAAGAAGGATAAACCTGACGACAGACCTGATAGAAAACGCAAGCCAGTATGGGACCGAGCTGCTGCGCCTGTATTTGACCGACTGGGAAAGAAAAGAGCACTTCAGGAACGGGATTTAATTTCATCCCGTTAAACATGTCACGCGAGCAGGTTCTCGCTATAATGCAAAGGAAAGGCATTGCCCGAGTCCCACCTCCCCTAAGAGGTCCTCGGGAGAAGAGAGATCAGACCAAATTCTGCAAGTATAATAAAGATATTGGACATGATTCTGAGCATTGCAGGGACTTGCAAAGGGACATTGACGCCGCGGTCATGGAAAGGAAGTTAGACGAGGTCATAGATCGCTCTCGTAAGCAGAGCCCAGAGAGGAGAAGGAGTTTAAAAGAGGAAATTTTGGTCGGGACCGGGGACGGCGTGGCGACTCATCGGCGTAGAAGGATCAATCCCCGGCCCCGATGGGACGATCAACAATCGACCCGTCAACACAATTAACACCATCTCCGGAGGCCTGAGTACCTCCCCTCGACCCGGCGAGAAGGACAGTAGCAAGTTGACTAATCCCTCTGACTCTAACAAACGACAGAGATTGACCGGAGAGGAATATACGGTCCTCGAGACCCTTGCCTTTAGTCACTAATAATGAAGGATTAGTTATCCGGTGATAATTAACAAGTTTCTGATAAAAGGCGATGGCGTAGATCAAGTAATAAAATACTTGACCACCATAAACCAATACTAGCAAGAGGACTAGGCCCATCATAGTATAGCTATGGTGAATCAAGGTCGATCCCACGAGGAACCAATTGTGGATCATCTTATATACAAACAATTAATTAAACATGTCAAGGACATAGAGGCGGTCTACGACCAACATAAGACAAGAAAGGTAAAGACACGACTCGACACAACGTAATTAACCTCCCCAATTATAGTCTTTATCGTTTGGACCTAGATAATTTATATAATAAAGCCGAACTTATTAAGCTGTCAATCCGTTTGTATCTATCTTAGATTGGCTACGGGAGTCATCCTCTTTAACTTGACTTAGCACCGGTTAAGTTGCTAGATCTTTGTGCTACATTACGTGACTTCACCTTTTGGGTATCCATCTCATATAACTTGCACGCTTACGACACTAAGGATGCCGATATTAATCGTACACCTAAATGCAGGCAACATTCTATGGTTAGGCGTACTTATACTTCCTAAACGATTACTCAAGCTCTCGTCCAACTAGCAATTACCAAGTTATAGTCTCATGCTAATCTCGACGTATGTATAATCGGTGCATGCAATTCCCAAATATAAACCTACCTAGATATTGATAAGCGTCCGTGAAGTGCAATTCATAAGCCTACCTAAGAGTTTTATATTGGTATTTCCTTTTACATGTTTTAATTAAACTAAGCGAGTAACGTAGCCATAGCCATACCTACCGAGATAATAAATTCAACTAGGCTAAACCTACCATAAAGGCGTGGCGAAATAACTAATAAAGCAGGGCTCGGTCGGCCGAGTGTAAGGCCTCGGTCGACCGAATGACACCTTTCGGTCACCCGAACGATTTCAACCAGAATACATCTTAGAATATATCTCTCGGCGTTTCATCATACGAGCAGTTAAGCGATGAATTGCTTGCAGTATTCATATAAACTAACATAGATACGCATTAATTAAATCAAGTAGATTCATGAATAAATACTAAGTGTATGGCGTAGGTTATGGGATCCCCATAGACAAGGAGTTGCCACATCCCTAACGTCATAGCCTAGATCTACATCATCTAGCTATGATTAACTAATTCAAGCGATAAAGCATAATTGGGAGGGATTAATTACTTAAAAGAAAAAGCAGAAAATAAAGGCTTACATATTGCAGCCCTTAAATTGCGGAAACCCTCAAATTATTCTACATTGTATCAAAGTTATATTATGAATTGTAAGATTGAAGAAAGAATGAAGGATGATTTACAATTTCTCGTAGCTGCTTTGCTTATGTAGGAGTTTCGCCGACTTATGAAGGATCTAGAAGGTAAATATGAAAAAATCCGATAAGTGACCAAGATGACACACTCGGTCGGCCGAAGCTATAGGCTCGGTCGGCCAAGCTATAAACTCGATCGGCCGAAGCTATAGGCTCGGTCGACCGAACCTATTTTTGGCACATTTTAAATATTTTCTTAAATCTGTCTTGCTCCCATCACCGCACGCCGTGTTGATCGATTAACCTTTCGTTTAATGCTCCGTTTTCTTTCTTTTTTATCTTGAGACCATTGATTAATTAACATTAATCCTCCCGATTTGTTGTGATCGCAAAATAAACATTTATAGCACAATAAATCGGCCTTTTAATAATAAAAGCAGATTAAATACCCAATATCATATTAATAATCACTTAACATTAAATAATAAATATAAGCGAGTGATTCAATATGAAATATACATTATTAATCTCGATTTAAGGTCAAGCGTTGATGACTTTTACGGGTATAATTTGACCGTCATCGAAGCGTATTTGTGTCGATATAGGTAGTGCGGTCAATGTCTTGTACTACAATGTTTTTCAATCCACGAAGATGCAGGATGCCGGTGACACGGTCTCGGCTCCCTTGTTGGGTTTGCGGGACCTCCGGTCCATCCTATGGGCATGATTCGTCTACCAACCACTTTTGGACAGGAACAAGAGGCGGGACCCTTATGGTAGATTATGTAGTTGTTAAGGCACCTTCGACTACACAACGTCATCATGGGACGACCTGCGCTACAGATCGAGCGGTGATCTCTCTAGCTCATATAAGTATGAAATTCCCAACGTTTGAGAGGTCGATAGAAGTCAAGGGTGACTTAGAAACAACCAGGAGTTGCTACACAACCTTTGTTAATAGAAAACTAGTGGTGCAACAGTGTCTATTGAAGAATTAATCCGGAAGAAGAAGAAGAAAGTTGGTCCTCAGACGACAAAATTGGAGCTGTTGGCCTATGGGAAGGGTAGAAAGATTTGACTGTGAATGTGGGATCGTGGATCCTAGAGCAACAAAAGGAGGAACTCATCAACATACTGAAAGAATTCAGAGATGTGTTCGCTTGGAAAACAGACGGCATGCCGGGTCTATCACCCGAGCTAGCTCTCCATGGGCTCAATGTCGACCCGAGTAGGAAACCGATTAGGCGAAGAAGAGGCAGTTTGCTAAAGACCGAATGTAAGACATTGAGAGAGAGAGAGAAAGCGCTCCAAGCGGGAATAATACGGGAGGTGGTTTACCCAGTGGCTAGCCAACCCAGTATTGGTAAAGAAGCCGGATGGGAGCGTATGTGCATAGACTTCACCGACTTGAATAAAGCTTGTCTAAGGATCGCTACCGCTCCCTAAAATTGTGAGTTAGTCGACTCAACTGTGGGCTTCGAAATATTTGCATTTTTATATGCATATAAGGGGTATCACCAGATAGCCATGGACCCAGAAGATGCAGAAAAAATGGCGTTCTTTACTGAGCAGGGTACTTTCTGCTATATATGTCACTATGCCATTCGGGCTAAAGAATGCGGGAGCCACTTATCAAAGATCAGTGAACAAAATCTTTGAAAAACAGATTGGAAGATGTATAGAGGTCTATGTGGATGATCACCTGATCAAAAGAAGGTCCCTTGATCAATACATTCTGGATGTTAGAGAAGTGTTTAATGTGCTCAGACAGACTCAGATGAAGCTAAATCCCAAAAAGTGTACATTTGGGGTCAGGTCGGGAAAGTTCCTGGGGTACATGATTTACAGGGAAGGAATCAAAGCAAACCATGATAAGATTAAGGCATTAAGGTTAATGCCACCACCAAGGAGCATCAAATAAGTGCAGAGATTGACGAGACGTATGGCAGCCCTGAATAGATTTCTGTCTAGATTGGCACAGTGTGCCCTACCATTCTTCAAAGTCCTCAGGAAGACAAATCCTTTCCAGTGGAACAATGATAGCTAGAAGGCGTTCGAGGATCTTAAGGCGTACCTAGCCGAGCTGCCCACACTGACGTCTCCTCAGGAAGGAGAAACTTTGTTCATTTATCTAGCAGTCGTGGAAGAGGCAATCAGCGCAGTCCTGATCAGAGAGGAGAACCGAGTATAGAGACCGGTGTTTTATGTCAGCAGGGATTTACATGGACCAGAAGTCAGATACCAATGCCAAAAAACTAGCTCTGGCTTTGGTTCATGCTTCAAGAAAGTTCAGGCCATACTTTCAAGCACATCCAATAATCGTCGTGACCGACCAGCCTCTACGGCAGATACTGACACGGCCTGACACCTCTAGCAGGTTAGACAAATGGGTCATCAAACTCACAGAGTATGATTTAAACTTCCAACCCCGAGCTGCCATCAAAGCTCAAGATCTGGCCGACTTCTTGGCCGAAGGGATATCGATAGACATTGAAAAAAGTCACCCGATCGGGCAAACCGATCTATAGGCCCTTTATGTGGATGGGGTAGCTGGAAGAGAGAGGGCATGAGCAGGTCTCCTACTCATAAGTCCCAAAGAAGAAGAGTTACCCTACGCTCTGCGTTTTCAATTCAACGCCGCCAACAACGAGGCAGAGTATGAAGCTCTAATTACTGGACTCCGACTAGCTACCAAGCTAGGTGAAATCAACCTACAAGTATTCAGTGACTCTCAATTGGTGGTTAACCTTGTCAAAGGAGACTATGCAGCAAAGGAAGAACCCATGAAGAAATATCTAGCAGTGGCCAAAGCTTTACTCAAGAACTTCCAATCGATTCAAATCGAGCAAGTCTCTCGGTCTCAGAATAAGAAAGCCGACGCCCTCTCCAGGTTAGCCTCCAATTTCTTCTTAGATAAAAAAATGCTAGTAGAACAATTGGCCGAGCGTAGCTACGTCCAGAGCGAAGTGCAGCCGGTCAGTCAACAGGCCACGTGGATGGACCCTATAGTGTCCTACCTCAAGTAGGTATTCTCTATTCAATGAAATTCTATACAGGCGATCATTTATATCTCCTTGGCTCAGATGTGCCTCAAAGGAAGAAGGAAATTATCTCCTTAGAGAAATTCACCTCGGTATCTATGAAAACCACACGGGTGCTCGAACTCTGGCCAGAAAGTGCCGGCTATTCGGTTACTATTGGCCCACCATGCAAGCCGATGCAGTTGAGCTGGTTATGAAGTGTAAGTCGTGCCAAGTGCATGACAATCTAACCCATCGACCTTCACAAGAAATGGTCCCCATAATCTCCCCTTGGCCCTTTTATCAATGGGGAGTAGACCTGGTCGGACCTCTACCCCGAGCTCCAGGCAACCTAAGGTTCCTTGTCGTGGCAGTCGACTATTTTACCAAGTGGGTAGAGGCCAAAGCTCTAACCACTATCAGGAAGGGCCATTGAAGTTCTATGGAAAAGTCTTATTTGCAGATAAGGAATACCCAAGATCTTGATCTCAGATAACGGAACACAGTTTGAGAACAGGATAGTTAGAACTTGGTGCGCCGAGCTGGGCATTACTCAATATTTTACGTCTGTCGGCCACCCACAAGCTAATGGCCAAGTCGAACAGACAAACAGACAAGTCAAAGTCGCTTTAAAGAAGAGACTGGAAAAAGAAGGGGAGAATTGGGTTGAACACTTACCCAACATACTTAGGGCGCACAGGACTACGCCGAATTCAACGACCGGTGAAACACCTTTTTCCTTGGCCTATGGATGCGAGGCAGTTATCCTAGCTGAAATTGGACTCCCTTCTCCGAGGACCGAGGTCTATAATCAGTCGGACCAAGACAATGAACTCAGGCAGATCAAGGATGACTTGGAAGAAGCCAGGGAAATAGCCTACATCCGAATGGCTAAGTACAAGCAGAAGATATCTCAATACTATAACTCCAAAGTCAAGCACTCCTACTTCAAGGAAGGAGATTTGGTGCTGAGGAAGAATGAGGTCGATGGCGAGGTTGCTCGGGGGTAAGCTCGACCGAAGGCCCAGGAAGGCCCTTACCGAGTAGTCAAAGTTCATGGAAAAGGCTCATACCAGTTAGCTGATGCGAGGGGTAAGACCATACCTCGCAGTTGGCACGCCAACAATCTCAGAAAATTTTATGTCTAGGACAGGTGCCAGAATTAATTCCTTTACTTTTCAATTAGTTTTTATTTTCAATAAATGATGTAACCAACCATCACTGTGAAGTTTAATAAAATTCTTCTTTTTGCGAGTATTATATTGTTCAATTAACTTCCTTGTAAGGGCTGTCTAAAATAATTGAGTACTGCAGTGCATACTCAGAAAGTTAGAATTCCACTAACTTCCGGCTAAGAATTAACTGAGTACTACAGTGCATACTCAGAAAGTTAGAATTTCACTAACTTCCCGAGTCTGCAGGGCAGGCTAAAAATTAACTGAGTACTGCAGTGCATACTCAGAAAGTTAGAATTCCACTAACTTCCCGAGTCTACGCAGGCTAAAAATTAACTGAGTACTGCAGTGCATACTCAGAAAGTTAGAATTCCACTAACTTCCGGCTAAAAATTAACTGAGTACTGCAGTGCATACTCAGAAAGTTAGAATTCCATTAACTTCCGGCTAAAAATTAACTGAGTACTGCAGTGCATACTCAGAAAGTTAGAATTCCACTAACTTCCGAGTGCAGGCGGGCTAAAATTAGCGAAGTCTTTGCGGTGCATACTCGGAAAGTTAGAATTTCACTAACTTTACGAGTATGCATTGCGAGATTTCGATTAATTTTTTGCCTGCCTGCATTCGGAAGAAGATAGTGGAATTCTAACTTTCTGAGTATGCACATAACTATGTGCTACACACTTTTTCCTTTATTTAATTGATTTACTTCTAGGGAGCCCAAATTGGTCAAGAGTTTCTACACAGACTTGCCGAGTCGTTGGCAGCCAAAGAGGCTCAAAAGAAGAGTATCGAGGAGCTGCGAGCTAGTCGGGAAAGACACAAAGAGTCTTCTCGGGTTAAAGATGAGGAGATTGCAGCCTTAAAGGAGCAACTCAAGGAAGTCAAGAGTCGGTGCACAGCAGAGCTGCAAGCTCCTTATGACAAGTACACCGCCGAGAACTCTTAACTGGGTCAGGCTTTGGTCAAGGCTCGAGGCAAAAGGGTTACCTTGGAAGCCTCTATCCCTGCTCGGGTTAACCAAGCTGTGCATGAATACAAGTCTTCTAACCACCACGGCTCGAGCTCTGAAGGTTTCTTGAATCTGTCATGTAGCACGGATATACTCTGAGGGTCGATGAGGTGAAGGAGCAACATCTGAGTGGTCCTCCCCAACTTCACGCATTACAAGACTATGTACAAGGCGAGAGCGAGGCCAGGTTTATGATGACCGTCTGAGAGAGTTCAAAGAAGGGAAGACATTGGGACAAAATATGCTAAACGCCGTCCCCGCCTTTAAAAGCAGCGAGAGCCGTCTCCTCTTCAACAGAGCAAAACCCTGACGGCCCGAATTGACTCTCTTCTTCCTGAACAAACATTTTTTCTCTGACAACTTTTTTATGCTTTTGGATGTTTGTGGTGTTCTGCGCCATTGTACTTTTATTTCTAGTACTTTTGTCTCTACTCTGCAATTTATTTTGGCTTAAATACTTACCTGGTATCCTTTGCGTCCCCCAGTATGGCATGCATTCTCTTTGAGGTGGATGGCATACTGTGTTATTTTATTTGATCCTTGTCTGGACTTCCAACATTATGAGTATGCTATGCGGACTCGTAAAGTTAGTGAAATTGTTTTCAGAGAAAAAAATGTTTGTTCAGGAAGAAGAGCAGTCAATTCGGGCCGTCAAGGTTTTGCTCTGTCGAAGAGGGAGCCGGCTCAGTGCTTTAAGGGGCGGGACGGCGTTTAGCATATTTTGTCCCAATGTCCTCCCCTCATTTGAACTCTCTTAGACGGTCAACCTGGCCTGCTCCCGCCTTGTACATAGTCCTGTAATGTGGAAGTTGGGGGAGGAACAACTCTGTATGTTGGTCCTTCGCCTCATCGACCCCGAGAGTATATCCGTGCTGCATGACAGGATTCAGTAAAACCTTCAGACCTCGAACCAGGTGGTCGGAAGACTTGTATTCATGCACAGCTTGGTTAACCCGAGTAGGGATAGAGGCTTACAGGGTATCCCTTTCGCCTCGAGCCTTGACTAGAGCCTGTCCCAGTTAAGAGTTCTCGGCGGTGTACTTGTCATAAGCAGCTTGCAGCTCTGTTGTGCACGACTCTTGACTTCCTCGAGTTGCTCCTTTAAGGCTGCAATCTCCTCATCTTTAACCTGAGAAGACTCTTTGTGTCTTTCCCCACTAGCTCGCAGCTCCTCGATACTCTTCTTTTGAGCCTCTTTGGCTGCCGACGACTCGGCAAGTCTGTGTAGAAACTCTTGACCAATTTGGGCTCCCTGGAAGTTAAACAATTAAATAAAAGAAAAAGTGTGTAGCACATAAAGCCAAGGTGCAAAAAAGAAACTTACCACAGTGGCCAGGTCCTGGTCAGACAGCTCGGCTAGACGCCCATGGCCCATTGCTGGCTCATCCTAGGAATTAATCTCTTCCACCCCCTCAACTGGACGGTGAACTGTCTTTTTCTTTTTTGACTTACCCCGTCGAGGGGTATCGGTAGCCGTTACTTGTTTTCTCTTTTGTAGTCGGAACTCCTCCGCCTCTGGCTCTCCCTCCTCATCCTCTTCCACCTCGGTCAGAAGGACCTGGGAAGAAGAGGCATGAGTATCATCTGAATGACCAGATAGGATCCTCAACGCCTTAGGATCCAGTACGTTTCCAGCCGACCGAGAGGCAGCATGGTTGGTACTCACCGTTCTCTCAGAATCCTGCTCTGGAGGGGCCTCAGTGGGAACTTCATCTTCTTCATCCACATCAGCCAGTAGTTCCGCAAAATTTGCCACTGTTAATAAAACAAGAAGAGGATGGCACAAAAATTCCATAAATGTACCTGTTGGACTTATTTTAAGTTTTAGTGATGAGTGCCAGACTAGCTGTTATAGAACAAAGGCAAAAAGATGTCTAGATCAAATGTATAGGCTTATTAGAGTTTGATCTTTGTATAGGTTTGATCAAACAAGCACTGTAAATGGTCGGCTGACTTTCATCAATGAGACACTGTCTATATCGATAGGGTACTGAGTCGATGAGACTAGTTTAGGAACTCTTGAAGACCGAAAAGCGAGGTTTCAAACTCAGTTATTGAAGGCTAATGGATCAAACTTAGTATTTAAAGTCAAGGATATGGAATCAGAATTTAGGGAAGTCTGTGATGACCTAAACTGATTACACATACCTTGTGTACAAGGTCTAAGTTCCACAAATTAAGTGGTGATTGGAACCTAGTTATATTCAAAATGGTGTAATCTAACTTCATAATAAAAAGTTAGATATAAGAGAAGTCAGCTGAAGTGTTTTTATAAACACAACAACTTTGGACCAGCTGACTGATATGCATGACTTACATTCACAGGAATCTGCTGATATATATTTCGAATTATTCAAAGGTTACATTGGAAAAATACAAGGATAAGGACAAATAACAACTCTTGATTTTGTCCACAAATCAATGGTTAATATTAAAGGGATGTTGGAAATAAACAGAGCTTTATCCAATGGATACAAGTCAAAGGGTGGCCAAACTGAAAACTGTCAAAAAGCAATCTGACAGTGTCAGTACTATGTACATGGACAGAATGCAAGTCAAGAAAATGACAAGTCTGAAACGGCTATGTTTGAATTTCAAACATACGTCACAAGGGTTCCTACCTATAAATAGAGTACTCCTAATTCAGATACAAGTGATGAAAATTAAGGATCTATCTTGAGCTGTCATATTTCAATCTATTAAACACCCTGCTGATCCTACTGAACTTAAAGCTACTGATCCAGTAAACTTCTTCAAGTGTAATATGCTATCAAGATACATCAAGTTTACACACTTGAAGACCTCAAGCTGCTGATCATATCATCCTGATCAAGCTGCTGAAAGCTGAATCACTTACTTGATTCAAACTTTCTTTTATAAGAAATCTACTGAAAACAGTGAAGCATCTTTGGGTGTCAAGGACTGTTGTTTGTGATGGAGCTGGTGAAGAGGCAATCCTACCCTTCAAGGACCAGTGGAAGACTTTGGTGCAGCAATCCTACCTGTTCCAAGTGTTCAGTTTGTGAAGCCGTAGTTATTGGTGAAGGACAAACAACTAAGGGATTTTTGTAACTGCTTCCTCGAGTATCTCTAGTGAATTACCTCCAACATCACAGGAGAAGAGTGGACTGACAGGATTACACCACCTGGAACCACTATAAAAATTGCTTACTTACTTTCTGCATTTATATTTTGCATTTAGTACATTTAGCACATCAATCTACTGAACTAGCAACTGAGTCACACACATACACTACTGAGTATCTAATACTTGGTATCATATTTTAAACAACAAGTAATAAGGCTTAATTTAAATATATTCCGCTGCAACAAATTCAGGAAAGTCAATAGTTAGCAGACTCACCGAGTGTCACCGACTCATTGAGCTATCGTGATTCTTTGAGATTCTTTGAGTTTGTTAACTCCAAAAGTTTTAAGTGTTAAGTTTATTCACCCCCCTCTAAACTTAACCAATGCCTTTTCAAGGGACCAACAATTGGTATCGGAGCAGTGCTTCTGTTCTGATGTAATCCTACTTGTTGTGCTTGTGAAAATACTTTGAAAACTTCTTCAAGTTTCTAATTTTCAAAGCTTTGCATCATGGACAACAACCAGTATGCTAGAACAATGTTGATGTGTTCTTTAGATAGTTTTGATGAGTATAAACGTCGTATGCAGGCTTATCTAGCTGCAACACATGATGAAATGATGGATGTGCTGACTGATGGACCACTGGAAATCACAAAAGCTATAACTGTGGCTAATGAAACTCAGTACATTCCAAAGCCAAAAAGAGAATGGACTGCTGAAGATAGAAAAAGAGCAAACCTCAACAACATTGCTATTGATATCATAAACAGAACTTTGGATAGCAATATGTACATGAAGGTGAAAGATTGCAAAACTACAAAAGAACTTTGGGATAAGTTGCAATTAATCTGTGAAAGCACTGATGCAATCAAGAAGAACAAGATCAGTGTGGCAAAGAAGAAGTTCCAGGAGTTCAAAATGAAACCAAATGAAACTCTTGAACAAATGGAGTCAAGATTCAATGCAATCATGGATGAACTCACCTTACTGAGTGTGAAGTACTCACAAGAAGAAATCAATTCAAAAATCCTGGAAGCATTACCTACAAAAGAAGTTTGGGAGATGAAGGTGACTGCCATAGAAGAAATGAGAAGTCTACATGAAGAGGACACTTTCAAACTTTTTTCAGATCTCAAGGCCTATGAATTCAGTAAGAAACATGTACCTAAGACAGAAAAAGAAGAACCAAAAACCACTGCATTGGCTGCTACACATCAAGAAGAAACATCAGGAGCTCAAGATGATCTACTGGATGAGATGCAAGAGCAAATTGCCCTACTGAGCAAGAAAAACAAAATGATGAAAACTGGAAAGGGTTCTCCTCGGAATTTCACAAAGAAATTTAGTGAAAAGAAGAAGGAGGAATCCAAGAAAGACAATGATTACCTGTGTTATCATTGCAAGAAACCAGGACACTTCAAACTGGTATCTGAACTAAAAGCAGAAAAGGAACATGATTATCTTTGCTTCAATTGCAAGAAGCTGTACATTTCGGACACGATTGTCGGACCTCTTGAAGAGCAAAAGCCAACAAAGAAGATCGGCAAGAAAGCTATAGTTCTTTGAAGATGAATCAGGATATGAAGTAGAATCGGAAAAGGAAATGAATCGATGATCGCACTTATTCTTGATATGGATGATTATGCTTTAATGGCAAATATGGATGAAACAGAGGAGGTATACAATTTTGTATCTATTAACACTCCTGTTGGAAGTGATTGTGAATCAACTTATGGTTCAAATCCAAAAAATTCTGACAATGAAGAAACTTTGGATGCCATCCTTAATCAATTGAGGATAATACAATCTGGTTATAAGATTGTGAAGGCTGAAAAGAAGCTCTTCAAACAGAATTTGAAAGATTAAAAGCTGAGTTAAGAATTCTCAAAGGAAAGGAAAAAGAAGTTGGACAAAATGAACATAAGTCTGATGTACATTCAGTAGGTACTGAATCTGCTGAACAATCTTGTTCCTCCACTGCATTCAAATCGGGAAAGCCTTATGGTGATAGAACAGGCCTTGGATTTGGAACTCAACAATCTAATAAGAGTGGATCCAGTAAGGTCACTAAACCTAGTATCAGAATTGGTCCTAAGTTTGTGCCTGCACAAGATCCAACTCCCAAAAAGGTTGCTGAGGCAGTAAAGCCTACTGAGAAGACTTCAAGGAAGCAAAATCAGTGGTCAAAAAGGTCAACAGCACCTAACAAAAAGAACAAATCCAAAAATAGGATTGTTTTACCTTCAGACCTCTCGATAGCGGACACTGCTACCAAGTCTATTTGGACCACAAAAGGGTAAAAATCAGAGATATTCCAAGGATAATAATCCTAAACCTAAAAATGTCAATCATTCAAGGGATACTTATCTCAGGGGGAAAGGTAGACTGTTCCATACTGATGATGATTGGAATATTCCTGTCCCCACTGCTAGAAACAACAGATATAACCATACTGATAGGATAAAACCTCAGCAATGGAATCAGCAGAGGACTCAACAGAGGACTTATATAAGACTTCAGCAGAGACCTCAGCAGACTCCATATTACAGGGCTGTTTCTAACAGACAGCAAACCTGTGGTTATACTAGTGCTTTTAACAAAAAAATCACTCCAAACAACACTATATACCAATAGGCCAGAAAGCATACGTGAGTCCTACACAACCAAATGTTAAACCTTATGGATGTGTGGAATACATGTATGAACAAAAGTATGATACCTTTCAAAGAAGACCTTATGGAAATTTGCCAAGGGTCATGCTTACCACTGACCACTATGGACCCAAACAGTTTTGGGTACCTAAAATGCATTAACTTTGTTTTGTAGGGTGTCCGGTACTTTGTGAGTGGATGTTCGGACATATGACAAAGAATAAACACTGTTTGTCAAACTATGTGACAAAGGATGGTCCAAGAGTGAATTTTGGCAACAAGAACACACCAGGATACACAAGAGGATATGGAACACTTGTGAGAAATTGATTAACAATCAGGAATGTTGCATATGTGGAAGGACTGGACTACAATCTACTGAGCACTGGACAATTTTGTGACATGGGTTACAAGGTCACTTTTGACAAAAACACCTGTATTGTCATTAGTGAAATAGGTGATCAAGTTGTGTTGGCTGGAAGAAGACAACAAAACATGTATGTTGTGGATTGGTCTACTGCTGTTCCAGAGACATGCCTGATTGTGCCTACCAAGTCAAAACTTAATTGGTTATGGCATAAGAAGTTGAATCATCTAAACTTTGATGATATCAATCAGTTGGTGAAGAAGAAACTGGTGATTGGTTTACCTGAGATCACATTTAATAAGGATGCTATATGTGATGCTTGTCAGCAAGGTAAACAAACAAAATCAATCTTCAAGTAAAAAAACAAAGCAGTCAACAAAAAGAGTTTTGGAGCTAACGCACATGGATCTATTTGGACCAGTAACACCAACAAGTGTAACAGGAAAGAAGTACACTTTAGTAGTTGTGGATGATTATTCAAGATACACTTGGGTAGTATTCATGAACAAGAAAAGTGAAACACTTCAAAAGATGCATGAACTTTTGAAGAGATTGCAAAATGAGAAAATTTTGTGATGAGTGAAGATCGGATCGGATAAAGTGGTGAATCGAATTTCAACAAAGTTATAAGAGAATATTGTGAGCAAAATGGTGTACTACATCAACTTGCTGCTGGTACACCTCAGCAAAATGGGGTTGCTGAAAGAAGAAACAGAACTTTAAAGGAAGCAAGAAGAACTATGATTTGTGAAGCATTATTACCTGAAAGATATTGGGCTGAAGCAGTAAATACATCATGCTATACACAAAACAGGACCTCAGTGAACAAAAAGCTACTGAAGACACCTTATGAGATTTGGAATGGAAGGAAACCTTATATATCTTACTTTCATCCATTTGGAAGCAAATGTTTTATTTTAAATCATAAGGAACAATTGAAGACATTCCAACCAAAATCAGATGAAGGAATCTTCTTGGGATATTCTTCACAAGAACCAAAGCATTGAGTCTTGAACAAAAGGACACTTGAAACATGAAGAAACAATACATATTGTATTTGATGAACCTAAGTTCACTGGAATGGAAGATGAAGATTCAGAACCTGCTGAAAACCAACAAGTCACTGATCCAGAATGTGTTGATGTTTTGGAAAGATTTAATGACTTAAAAGTTTCTGACTCTTCCCTGCTTTGAACACCTGCGATAACACTCATCGATGCAACAATCAAGCGGTTCAAGGATTTCTTTGAACCCCTGTGAAGCAACATCGGACTCATGAAGATGATGTTCCTGAGAATCAATCTAACCAAAATCCACAATGGTTAAGGGATCACCCTGCTGAGCAAGTTATTGGCAACATACAACAAGGTGTAAGGACTAGAAGACAATTAGAAGCAATGTTTACATGTTTCTATCTCAAATGGAACCTAAAGTTGTTGAAGAAGCAATATCAGATCCAGATTGGATAATTGCTATGTAAGAAGAATTGAATGAATTCGAAAGAAATCAAGTTTGGACACTAGTAGAAAGGCCTAATCATGCAAATATAATTGGTACAAAATGGGTATTCAAAAACAAATTGGATGAATCTGGTACCATTGTAAGGAATAAGGCCAGACTAGTAGCAAAAGTCTATTCTTAAGCAGAAGGAATAGATTTTGATGAAACATATGCCCCTGTTGCAAGATTGGAAGCTATAAGACTATTCTTGGCATATGCTGCTTGCAAAAACATCAAAGTATATCAGATGGATGTCAAAAGTGCATTTTTGAATGGCATTCTGGAAGAGGAGGTCTATGTTCAGCAACCTCCTGGTTTTGAAGTTAAAGATCAAGAAGTTAAAGTGTACAGACTCAATAAAGCACTTTATGGATTGAAACAAACACCAAGAGCATGGTATGAAACCTTATCTCAATTCTTGGTGGACCATGGTTTTACCAAAGGTACCATTGACAAGACTCTTTTCAGAATCAATGAAGGAGACAACATCCTGCTGGTATAGATTTATGTTGATGACATAATTTTTGGTTCTGAAAATGAATTGTTATGTGAGAAGTTTGCTAATCTCATGAAAAGTAAATTCCAGATGAGTATGGTGGGAGAAATGAACTAATTTTTGGGTTTGCAAGTCAAACAAATGAAAGATGGAATCTTCATTCATCAAACCAAGTACAACAAGGAGCTGCTGAAGAAGTTTGGTATGGAAAACAGCACATAAGTATCAACTCCTATAAGTACAAACATAAGATTGGATGAAGACAAAGAAGGCAAAGATGTTGATCAGACTTTATACAGAAGGATGATAGGCAGTCTGCTGTACATTACTGCCAGCAGACTTGATATATCCTTTACTGTAGGTGTTTGTGCAAGATTTCAATCAAAACCTAAGGAAAGTCATTTAGCTGCAGGCAAAAGAGTTCTCAAGTATCTAAAAGAAACTTTGGATGTAGGAATTTGGTATTCAAAAGATGGAACCTTCAAGGTTATATCCTACTCAGATTCTGACTATGATGGATGCAAGATTGATAGAAAAAACACCACAGGAACCTGTTAGTTAATGGGAAATAGACTGGTTTCCTTGTTTAGCAAAAAACAGAATTCAATATCAACTTCCACTTCTTGAAAGTGAATACATTCTTTCTTTGAAAAGTCTGCTTGTGCACAAATACTTTGGTTAAGACAACAGTTAAGGGGTTATGGGATTGAAGAAAGAGAGATTCCTATAATGTGTGATAACACAAGTGCAATTGCAATCACAAAAAATCATGTCTTGCACTCAAGAACCAAGCACATTGATGTGAGACATCACTATATAAGAGATCATGTTGAAAAGAAAGATGTGGTGGTTCTTTTCATCCCTACTGAAGATCAACTTGCTGATATTTTCACAAAACCATTGGACAGTGAAAGATTTGCTAAGTTAAGGACAGAAGTTGGAATTATAAAAGTTGACTGATACACCTATGCTCAGCAATGTACTGGAATTCACCAAGGGGATTAGTCTTTGCTATGTTGGGTAAGCTCACTTAGCAGATTAGTCATTGGTATCAACAATTCCATGTACCTATGTTTGTTTGGACAATTGAGCAAATGAAGTTGCCAAGGGGATTGGTCTTTGTTAAGGGTGAATTTATACGATTTATAACGCTATATTTTATGATATTTTCCCTCATATTCGTATAAATTGTGTCACGGATTTTTCTAATGAAAGTAAACAAGTAATAAATAAAATCCGATATACCTCAAGTGCAAGGATCGTAGTAAAGAGGTTGCTACCGGGTCGATCTTACGGGGAACTGGCGATTGCTAACCCTAGTTTTTGTTTAACTAACTAACCTATGTCACGATTACTAAACTAAGCGATATGAAAACAGTAAATAATTCACAGGAAGATAACAAACGAATCGAATGAAGATCGAGATCTAAAGCCAGGAAAATATAGCTGCGAACCAATTTAAACTAAACTAAACCTAATATGCAATAAAGGACTAACTAAGCCAAACAATTCAAATTCAAGGGATTTAAATCAATAAGTCACGAACGAACAAGCAATTGATCCACCTATCCTATCAACATTCAATTCCAATTCAGGTTATCTCGTGATCTTTAACCAAGTTGTGATTCACCTAACCAAGGCATGAACTCCTAATTTCTTAGAAAAGTTCGTTTCTTAATCTTCTATCTCTCGATTTTAAAGATTATTACTTTCAAAGCGAAGGTGTAAGATTTCTCAATCTAGTTATCTAGAGATTCAACCTAATCAACTCTCGTTATTTTATTGGTTAAAAATCTAATCTTTATTATATTGATCTAGGGTTTAACAAGATTTTCATCAATATAAACATCACACATGCAAGCATCTTTCGATAAAATTGCAATAAACAATGATAAACGATAATAAAGATACAACTTGAATAAAATACTCACAAGATAACCGTGAAATGAAATCAAAGTGTTGGTAGAACGGCTTCACAATGCTTGTTCTAGAGGGATTTAGCCTCTAGACATCCTCTTGGAACTTGGAATTGTTTGAATAAAATTGCATAAAAGAATCTAAAGAAAAACTGTTTGAAAACATAGGAAAATCGCAGCCTAAAGCCGCCCCTAGGATTAGGGTTTCGAATAATGAATATATGGTATCTCATATGTGGAGAAAACAGCTGCTATATATAGAGTTTTGAGTCGGTTTCACTAAGTCGGCCGACGGACGCTCGTCCGCTCTAGTGAACGCCCGTCCAGATAGATCTGGACTGCTTCAGACGCCCGTTCGTACATCGTCCAAACTCTCTGTATCAAAATCACACCATTGGATGCCCGTCTGCTCTATCAAACGCCCGTCCACTCTGGACTGGACCTGGATGCTCGTTCAGCTGGATCGAATTTTGATTTCTTGATCTTTATCTCTTTTATCATCAATTAACTCGAACTTAATCAACTTTTGATCATCTCTTGAGTCTCAAACATGTATCTATAACACATAAAAACATCGCAAAATGTAATAATGTCCAAATAATCATAAAATCATAATTAAAGCACCAAAATCAACCAATATTGCGAATAACTTATTTAAAACCTCATTTACTCAATATTTCCATTAAACACTCGTTTCTCATGCAAATTAATACAAATACGGGGGAAAATACCATAGAATATAGCGTTATAAATCGTATAAATTCACCCTTAACAACTCCCCCACACTTAAGCTTTTGCTCGTCCCGAGCAAAACAAAACGAAAATTAGGGCTCGAAACGAAAACAGACATCCCAGACAATATAACATAGATCCAATAACTCAGAAGTTCACCACTGTGTGTGTGCAAAGCCATAGAAAAATTCCACTAAATCCAAACTTGAGTAACTCGAAGCAAAACTAGCTAATACCCCCTCGTAGACTAGCGATAAATGACACTCATAAGGTGTACCCTACCAACGTGACATATCCCGAAAAGGATGATAGAATACATCTAGGGCCTTTCTGAAATACTCAGGGGATAATCCCTACAGCATATCTATCAGTTTCTACTGGGGATAAGATAGACGATAACTCAGTCTTATCTCTAATTCATACCACTTCTTTATAAGTTGATTTAATTACTTCACTTTAAACACACATCAGAATGAGCTATTGCCCTGTCATAGCAGAATAGGATATTCGAGATATACCCTACCTTACTCCAATCATAAGGCAGCTTCTTCTGACTGTCGTGAGCTTTTAGTCATCATAGTGGTATAGGACATACGTGGTATACCCTATCGCACTCAAATCATCGACTAGCTTTCGACACACCCAATTTACTTCATTCAAATTCAATTTTTTTTTGACATTAAGTTACGTGTTACTTATCACATTCAAACCTTAGATATTCACAGTATAACATACTTTGGATCTAAATACAAACTATCATAAATCTCAAGATACGTACGTAGCACTAAGCACATGACTTATAAGATAATCAAAAATCACTCGTCAAAAAAGGGGTATAACTTTATAAATTAGCTCATCATTTACTATGGCTCGTGAAAAATAAATCTCAGGTGAAACAACTAACTTATCAAACATACGATATATAGCTTGGATGACTATAAAAATAACGAACATAGATTGGAATTGCCTACTCGGGACATAACAAAAACAAAGATGTCGAAGAATTTTGAAAATTCTAGCTCATTTTGCATAGAAACATAACGAATGTAAGCAAATGTATAGATACATATCAAATCATTCCCTCCCCCACACTTAAATATCAACATGTCCTCATGTTGTGCAGAACAAAAGAAAAGGTAAAAGACTTAGCTGATTTAAACCAATACACGACTCGTCGGTCAGGCCGGAGCCTACATAATGACACTTAGAACTCGTAATCCTATAATGTAGCTCGACAAAACCGCTAGAATTATACCTGCACGACTTGGCAAACACGGAAACATCTCGGGGAAAACGGGGAATTATACCAGAATGAAAAACGAGTAATACCAAAAGATAAAGCATTAAACACATTCACCAGTTGAAATAAAGGATAAAAGAAAGTACTGACGCCTTATGGCTTACATGATCCATAGGAAAGAATAAATAGTAGCTAAATGCGAAATACAATGAATCACGTAATCAAAAGTAGATAAAATATACAATCACAGTATCTAGGGCAAATCAAAATCGAAAAATAGACAAATAAAATCATGACTGCCCCGGAGCCGGAGAATCATCAGCCGGAGGTACATCACCCCCAGGGGCATCAGGCTGCTCCTCATCAGACGACTCAGACTCATGAATAACATCTGTAATGGCCTGCTCAATCTCGTCAGAATAATGGTAATCAATGATGCTTGGACTGAAGATTCTGTCATCCCTTGGCTGCCGATCTTCACTGATACACTGCAGAATCGTCAAAATGTTGTTCTGAGAAGTCCGAATATCCTCCATCCAGTTTCGAACACTGTTGGCCATACTCAACCTCATCCGGACTGAGGGAGATAAAGTAGGAAGTGAGGATGCTCGAAGCGGTGCTGATGACAAACCAGGCTCCTGCGGTGCCCCCGACTCAGGCTGTCCCGAAGGCTTACCCTTCTCTCTCTGTATAGGCCTCGGGTTCTTCGGTCTATGATCCGCTCCATACTCAGGCACACCGGCATCCAGACATAGACTGTGAATCAAGTGAGGGATAATCAGGCAACGAGTATAGATCTTTTGATTAATAGCCACCTCATCGTATAATGCCTGTCCCACGTTGACGTTTAGGCCAAAAGTCAACGCATATAGCATGCCTAGGTCACCAATATGGAATTGTGTCAAGTTGTTCTTGGGCAACAACCACTCTGAATAAACCTACATGGACTTTCCAATCTTCCGTCCAGACAGTGGTGACTAACTCTTTCCGGTCTCCACCCGGCCTCAACGTCCAAGCCACCTCCGGGCAAACTCTCAATCATAACTCCTCCAAAGGGTCCTGCCCCAAACTCTGTCTATGAACAATCTCCTCCTTATAATCCCGTCCCTCAAAAACCGCCAAGTTATATTTCCGATTAATCACCTCCGGCGTAAACGGAACTTCCACCCCTCGAACTACAACTACCCCCGTCTCCAAGTCGGTTTCCGAACAATTAGCATAAAATTCTCGAACTAGGGAACCATTGACCGAGGTAGTCGGGATAGTCATCAAGGCATCCCATTTCCGGTCTCTTAGCAACTTGACGAAACCCGGATCCACCTTCGCCTCCAACGTAGCCCGCTCAATCAACATAGTCCTCGAGAAGTAGAGTTTAGTATAAGCGTTGTGGGCCTTAGGGTTCACGAATCTACGAGGCATCGGCATCGGGGCAACGGTTTTGGCTTTCTTTCTAGGTGGTGCAGCCCTAGTTTCTACCGGTTCCTCTTCCCGAGGAGCATCCATAGCCTCCTCAACCCTAGACGACGCACCACCCCTCTGGGCTCTAGGCATCCTCACCAAAGGAATTTCATCGTCCGTCTCAGACTCCGAGGTCGGCTCATCCCTCAAGGTAGCCCTAGTTTGGGTGGCTCTATGGGGTTGTTCTCGAATACTAACACCCCGGTTAGGATCAACTAAGGTAGGATCAAACTCTTTGCGTTTCTTTCCGGCCTCCCTAGCCACTTCCGTACCATGTTTCTTCACTACTCCCTTCTTATGAACCATTATCCAATCCTAGACTAAACCACAACGATCCCAAAACAAAACAAGTTACCCGTTTAACATCCAAATCGGGATTTCAAATCAACCAAACCACAAACCACAACCATCCATTATCAACAACCAACCCATTCATCATCCACATCATCATCACAGCACCAACCAGCAAGAATCAAGAACCAAAACGAAAGAAAGAAAACAAATAAGGTGATATTCAAGTGAACGAGCCAACCCAAAGATCGAACTCAGAAAAACGTGAACAAAATTGAGAAAAGTTGTTACTAACTTACCGAGTAAGATGAGTAGATGCTGATCGAGATGAAGATTAGTCCAAACAACACCAAATTGGCTACCAAAATCGGATTTTTTCCCAAAAAGTCGGACTGCAAAGGGTCTTGATTCTCCAAAAAGATGGTGTGTTGGGGAATTTGGCTTTGAAAATCGAAGAGAAGGGATCAAAAGCGGCCTATAGCACTTTGAATCGCTCGAAATGGTTTAGAATCGAAGATTTTAGGTTGAGAGGAGGGCAAAAGTCGTTTTTGCGGTTTTGAAATCCTGAAAAAAATGAAGGTTCATGCGTTGAGGGTATATATAGCGAGAGAGGTGGGCGGGCGTCAAGGGACCGGACGGGCGTCCAGGCAAAGAACACATGAACCGGACGGGCGTCCATTTTATCAGACGCTCAAATCAAATACAGGATTGGAGGGAGATTGTTAGACGGGCGTCCAGGAATAGTGGACGCTCGTCCAATAATTGGTCAAGGCGGACGGGCGTCCAGACTTCTGGACGGGCGTCCAAGGTAGAATAATGCAAAAATTATGAAATTTCATACAATCTTAAACTCAAACTTGCACTTTCTTATTAAACTTAATTAAAACTTGAAAAATACAACTGGAAATCGACGAAGTACATAAAATTACTGGAAAACAAGTAAAAACAAAATAGAAAACAGATAGGAAACAGTGGGTTGCCTCCCACCAAGCGCTTTTGTTTTACGTCGTTTGTTCGACGAAACAACCTAAGAACGCTAGTCATCGTAAATGGCCGACCAATCTATCACTCGAATAAGACGGAGGAGCATGTCAATCGCCGGAGGGATGTCATACTCATCTTGCAAACCCCAATCCTCACCAGCTACATCAACACCTCGAAAATGTCCAGCTTGCAGCACTAGCGCTAAATTTGTCAGCATCGGATCATTGAGGATTGTGTACGGTCGTCATAGAGCCTCCTGTAACTCCTCAGTAGTGAAGTCTCCACCTCCCGAACAGCGGGGAACAATAAGAACATATGTGACAATCTTGACGCGGGTACTAATGTCAAAGTCTACGTGCAACACTATAGTCCCTCCCGGTCCGTCATCTACAGTGATAAGTGGGATCCTCCTAAGGAAAGGTAATTCCTCTGGTAGAACTCCGAAATCCATAACTAGAAAGCACAACTAACTGACAGATATAAACAAAAACAAAACTTAGTAAGCTAAACTTAAATACTAAAACTTAAATACTAAACTACAAAAGCACAAAATAAAAACGACTAAAACTAACGATATCTAGGATGCCTCCTAGTGGCGCTTTTGTTTAATGTCGTTAGCTCGACACCGTTTAAGCTCAGCCTGGATCATGCCATTTGACCTTTCTGCCCGCCACTACCTCGTCTAGATGTTGGTTAGCAGTTTGGCTGCAGAAACAGCACCTAACACATGGGGTAAAACCTTTAATAGCTTTCCAAACACGCTTAAACTTCCCCATGGTTGACTTCTTCATTCTCTGAGCCTTCTGATGACGCTTCAACTGACGCTCCCTCTCAAACTCTTCCATATCCCAACTACCAGCTAGAACTTCTTCAGATTGACCACTACCGCCATCCTCTGAAAATAGGTCGGGTGAAAACTCGTCGAATTCTTCGACTTCCGTAGCACCACACCCGAGGATATCGAGGAAACGGACAATCAAAGGTTTCTCTTTAGGCTCACCAATATAGTGCTTGCACCTTTGACCATTCACTCGAAACGGTTGGTCACCATAACCTCGTAGTTCTAGAACGCCTCCAGGAATAATTTGGAGAATTTCAAAGGGACCGGACCATCGTGTCCTCAACTTTCCAGGAAACAGATGTAACCTGGAATTGTATAGAAGAACTTGTTCCCCGACTTGGAATTCTCTTTTCTTAATTTTGGCGTCATGGAGGAGCTTCATCTTATCTTTACTAATCCTGGCACTTTCGTAGGCCTGGAGTCTGAATTCATCCAACTCATGCAACCTCGCTGCTCTCGGTGCTTACCACAAGATTGGGAATCAAAGTTCAGAAACTTTGTAGCCCAGTAGGCTCTATGCTCTAACTCGACTGGCAGATGACATGGCTTACCATAAACCATTTGATATGGAGATGTACCCATAGGAGTCTTATAGGCAGTTCTATAAGCCCATAGTACATCATCCAACTTCAAACTCCAGTCTTTTCTATGATTGTTGACCGTTTTTTCCAGGATTTTCTTACTGCTTTGGTTGCTTCTTTCAACCTGACCACTAGTCATCGGATGATATGGTGTGCCAGTCTTGTGACGAACACCATACTTTTCAAGGACTTTCTCTAGGGGTCGGTTGCAGAAATGAGTCCCTTCATCACTGATCAAGGCACGTGGACATCCAAATCTCACAAAGATACTCTACTTTAAGAATTTCATTACCGTCTTATGATCATTGTGAGGAGTGGCTTGAGCCTCTACCCATTTTGACACGTAATCTACGCAGACTAAGATGTATTTGTTACCACAGGAGGATGGGAATGGTCCCATAAAATCGATACCCCATACATCAAAGACTTCGCATTCTAGGATGGGTTTCAAAGGCATGTCAAAACGCCTTGTCGTGCGGTTCTTTGGCATCTGTCACAAGCTTTCTGAAAGCTTACGTGTCCTTAAAGATCGTCGAGGCCAATAGAAACCGGATTGGAATATCTTAGCAACGGCTTTCCACGGACCAAAGTGACCTCCAGGTGGGTCCACTGTGGCCTTTGCTCAATAATATCGCTGTTGCTCAGTTACGGAACACATCTTCTGAGCAAACCATCTTTACAGATCTTAAAAAGATAAGGTTCACCCCAAACGAAAGATTTCTGTTGGTCCCTTGAAAAGGCTTTGGTTAATTTTAGAGGGGGGGGGTGAATAAACTTAACACTTAAAACTTTGGAGTTAACAATTGCAACTTCGCAGATCTGCGATACTTCAGAGTCTTTGAGACTTGATGAGGCTGGCGATAAGCAAGAGTCTCACTCGATAGTTAAGTTTGCTGAATTTGTGCAGCGGAATTTAATCAAAATTAAGCCTTAGTACTTGTTGTCAAATATGATACTAAGTATTAGATACTCGATAGTGCAAGTGTGTGATTTGAGTTGCTAGATTCGATGAGGTTGATGAGTGAAATAAAACAAGTGCAGAAAGTAAAAGAAAGAAAGTAAGTAGGCGGGTTTTATAGTGGTTCCAGGTGATGTAATCTGTCAGTCCACTCTTCTCTGTGATGTTGGAGGAAATTCACTAGAGATCTTTGGTGTAGCTTTTACAAAGATTCCTAAGTTGTTTGTCCTTCACCAATGACTATGGCTTCAAATCGAAAGCTCGGGAGCAGGTAGAATTGCTGCTCCTTAGTCTTCCACTGGTCCTTGAAGGGTAGGATTGCCTCTTCACCAGCTCCACCACAAACAACAGTCTTTCACACCTAACAGATGCTTCACTGTCTTCAGCAGGTTCTTTATAAAATAAAGAATGAATCAAATAAATGATTGATTTGCGGCGACTTGATTAGGATGATGTAATCAAGACTTGCGTCTTCAAGTGTGTATGCTTGATGTAGCTTGAACACAGAATGCACTTGAAGAAAATAACTAGATCAGCAGCCTTAAGCTCAGTAAGTTCAGCATGGTGTTTTTCAGCTCAGTATTATCACTTAAAGTTTATCCCAAAAATTCATCCACTTTTCTTGAGTTGAAAGTCTTCTATTTATAGGTAGGAATGCATGTGACTTGTATTTGAATTTCAAATGTGACCGTTCCTTGTATTTGTCCCATCTGATCTGCATTCTGTCACTATTCATAGGGTGACGACATCGTCAGAATTCCTTTTGGATGAAGGCGATCATCCCCACCCTTTGACTTGTATCCAATGGATAGAAATATGGATCCTCCCAACGTCTTTTTAATCTCAGCCTTTGATTTTCTTGATAAGTCAGAGGTAGTTGGCTGTCCTTATCCATGTAATCTTCCAAGATAATCTTGAATTAATCGAGGTAATACATCAGCAGGTTCATGAGCTTGCTGAGATACCTATCGATCATTGATCATCATATAACTGTATATAAAATACAATGCAGCTGATTACTTCTATCTAACTTTTATTTGTGTAGTTAGATTACATCATTTTAATTTTAACTAAGTTCCAAACATCATCCAACTTGTGGAACTTAGACCTTCTACACAAGGTATATGCAACCAGTTTAGGTCATCACAGACTTACCTAAATTCTGATCCCATATCCTTGACTTGAATTACTAAGTTTGATCCCTTAGCCTTCATTTACTGAGTTTGAGCCCTCACCGCCTGGGTCTTGGTCTTCAAGAGGTTCCACGACTAGTCTCATCGACCTATCTACCCCATCGACCTAGACCGATCTGTGATATAAATCGCTGATTCTTTACAGTGCTTGTTTGATCAAACCTATTTATGAATCAAACTCTAATAAACCTATACATTCTATCTAGACATCTTTTTGCCTTTGCACTATAACAGCTAGTATGGCACTCATCATCAAAACTAAGAAATAAGTCCAACAATTTCCCCCTTTTTGGTGATGATGCCACTACCCTCACCTAATCAGCAAAGCAAAAAGATAAAATACAAAAACAGAACAAATTCAGTCAATTCTCATTATAAACATTGTTCAGTTATTACAAACTAGATGCAGCAAGGATAAAGAATAATAAATATGCTGATCTATTGTCTCTTCTCTCTTTCTCTTCTAGCCTTCTCAGCTTGCTCTTGATAGGCTCTGATCTCTTCTATCATTTGACTCATCCATTCATTCTCAATTAGTGTAAAATCAATATAAGAATTGACTTGTTTCCACCAGTTCCATGCTTGAGCAGACAAGATTGATGTCATTTCACTCGAATCCAAACCTCATATCTGGCTCCTTGAATTCATCCAGCGAGTCCTTTGCCTTTGTAATAGGTAGCACCTTATCACCTCTGCTACTTCTTCTACTTCTGTTGCTTGCCCTTAGAGCTCTGACTCTTGCTTCCCAAAATTTCAAACCCAAGAAAGAGTTAAGACCTTCATGAAATCCCATGTCATGATAAGGTCTCCTCCTGTTGTAATACTCTTTCTTGTACTGTCTAAGTAGATCATCAGTGAGTTGGACTCTGCCAGGTGCAGGTTGCCTGAAGGCATTTGTATCATCTGTCCATCTCTTCTGTGCAAAGAGTCTTGCAGCCTCCTTTGCTGCAGCTGATTGGCCCTCTTCCCCCTTAGTGACATCATCAACAAAACGGGATATAATGCCATGAATAGCCTCCTGTGACACTATCACTCTATGCATTTGACCTTCCATGGCTCCAGTTCTAGTATCAAGAGAAGTAATCCTGGATTGCAATGTCTTCTCCAGTCTGTTGATCCTTTCAAGTAAGTTTGGGATCGGGCATAGCGAGTTGTTGTGCAAACAACAAAGAGCTCTCAAGAGTTTAAGCGTATCGAAGCTTGTCAAGTTTCTCATGGATAGAAATAAGTTGGTCTTTTAGAAACTTGTCTTTGGCAGTATTTCCAACCTTGATACCTCTCACATCTAGCATCATATCAGTGACAGCATTTTGAGTGGATGTAAAATTTGAAGCAACTGTATCAACAGACTGTCTGTTTTCATTCACCATCTTCATCAGTTCTTCAAATCTCTGCTGTTCCTGTCTGTCCAGTTGTGTCCTTAACTGATGCATATCATGCCTTACTGATCCTCAACTCATTGAACACTTCAAGCGGCACTTCACTCCTCATTCTATTGTCGGTAGATCCATCGTGAGCTCCTCCACTCAGATTGTGCTGTTGTCTGCTGATGACCATTGCTTTACTCATATCTCTCCCAGCAGGGGGAGGTCCTTCCTCTACCATTGCACCAAGAATGTCTTCCATAACCGGATCTTGTGCAGGTTCCTCACCAACTTCTTCTTCTCCAAAGATTTGAAATTCTTCATCACTGTAGTCATAGTCCAGCAGCTATTCTTCTTGATTAACAACAGCAGCTTGCTGACTATCCTTCCCTACAGTGGCCTTGGCTCCAGCAGGCTCCACTACAGCAGCCTCATTAAAAACAGGGGTTTCCTCCAAACCCAAAGTTTGTTCCAACCTGTGTCCAGGTGCTGTTTGAGACTCAGCACACTGCACTCTCTGTTCCAACCTTTGTGCAGTCTTTGTTTGTATCCCAAAGAACTGCACCTCCTCTTCGATTCTCTGTGGATTGAATAAAGCCTCATTATCCACTTGAAAACCTTCTGCATGACCAATCTTGTGCAGGATGATGGCAGTTTTAGTAAGAGTGCCTTCAATGTCAAATCCATCTTGATATTCAATGGACTCTTCTGAGCTGGCACTAAGTTCATGAAAATCGAATCTTGTTTCTCCATCCAAATCCTCACTCTGTTCATCTTCATTTTGTGCAGCAGGCTCTACAACATGAAATGTACTTGGTTCATCAGCTAGCCTACCAGCACTCAAAGTGATTCCTTCATTGATCAGTGCTTCAAGATCATCCAAGGTGAGATCCTGTAGATCCTCATCCATTTTCTCGATCTCTTTGGCCCTCAAGCAGACTTACGATATCGATGAAGATGTTGTGCAGGAGGTTCATTTATCAATGCAGTCCCACTGGTTCCTCCTGGTCCGGAGGGGAAATCTCCTCTGGAGTCAGATGATGAGGAAGAGTCATCATCTCCATCTCTTGGATCCCTAAACTTAATACCCTCCTCCTTCGTTTGCTCATCAAATAGATCCATCGGTCTGGATTGCGGCAGGTGGTATCAACCAGATCCAGCAAGTTCTCTACTCCCAACTTGTTAAAAGCCCATTCCTCAAAATCAGTCATAGGTTCAGCAGCTGGCTTTTGTCTCTTATAGAAACCAAACTTCCATTGAAAATAATCAGCAATTTGCTGAAGTTTGGGATCCACATAATCTTCAGTTTTCTTCCTCTCTTTCACATTCCTCTCAAAGGGCATGAAAGATCTCCTGGGAGCAGCTCCAGTAGCTTGTTGACCTCCAAAGGTTCCAACAAGTAGACCCATGGTCTCTTCTACAGATGTTTGAAAGTCAGCAGGTTGCTGTGACTGTACATTTGTACCTACTACTTCCATCTGTATCACACTTGGTTCCCCCTGACATACATGCTCATCAGCAGGGTTAGCAGCAGACTGCTCTTCCCCCTGAATTATTGCCAAACTTGCAGGGTCTTCAACCAAGTCTTCAATCACCTCTTCAACTACCACAAAGAGTTCGAGTTCGGTGGTTTGTTTGTGGTTCTTGATGGACATTACAAAGAGGCTCGGGATCAGCAGACTGTCAGATATCTTCAACAGATTGCTCGAAACAACACCGTCCAAAGATCGTGGAGACTTGACACCCTCTTCAGGTGAGGAGTCAGTGATCACCACAGGTGGAATAATAGTTAGAGGCTCAGCCTCAACAGCTTCACCTTCTTCTTCTACTGGTGCTTCTTCTTGGATCCTTTGAGATTCCAGGTTCTTCAGCTCTTTCCCTTTGCCATATTTCTTCTTTTTGGCAATTTCCTTCCTTCTCTTGGAGAGGGGTTCATCATCTTTATCAACCACAATAGACTTTCTCTTTCTACTGTCTTCTTCTCGTTGTTCCTCAGATTTCACCAACAGCTTTTTCTTGTAGCCACAAAGAGGTCAGTAACCTCCACTTGACCCCTCAATGACTCAAGCTATCTGTCTTTGTTTCCTTCCTTGTTTTCTTTGAGGGTTTTGATGCTCTGTTGTTTTTTTTTATCTCCACTTTTCTCTTAACAATAGCTTTCTTTGGTGCAGCAGGTTTAATAGATATTTTCTTAGTTTGCTGAACCTGCTCACCACCAGCATCACCATCATCATCATCATTATCATTATCAGTAGCCTCTCCAGCAATCTCTTCATCATCATCAAGTCTAGGAATTGCATAATCAATCTCCTTCTTGTATCTGGACTGATTTATGTTTACAGATTCAAGATCAGGAACATTCAAATGATTCAGCAGGGTCTGAATCATCAATCCCAAGGTAAGGCCTTTGATTTCCCTTTTCCTAATTTCTCCTCCTTGGCTACTTTCTTCATATAATGAATGAAATAACCAGCCCAATCAAACTTCAAACTCCTGCAAATGATCATCATCAACTCTATCTTGGGTCCGGATAGAGTATCCATACTGCCAACCAACCCCAGTATGTTCTTTGCAATCAGTTTGCTCAGCAGGTTGTACTCAGGCCAAATCTGCTTGCAGTTGATGCCAGGAACTGATTTTGTGTCTTGATCTATCTTAATCTGATCCACAAATGCCGTCTTGTTCAATCCCATTGCTTTAGGATTGACAGGACCATCTACAACTTCTTCAAAACCAAACACTTGTCTCGAGAGGCGGAGGAGATTACAAGCTCCTCAAAGCATTCTGATGGTTTTGAATGCTTGATTCCTTCTTCTTACGATCATGTTCTTCCGAAATCAATAACATTGGTGTATGAGATTGTGTCAATCGATATTGAGTTTATTCTCCAAGCCCGCAAACCTCCTTATTCTTCGACCTATACTGATAGCCAACTCAGTTCTGTTTGCATCTTCAACAAAACCTCTGACACTTTGGCTTGATTCAATTTGTACATCAACTTTTTCAGCCATTTTAATGAGAAAGAAGAAATGAAGAAGATTGAATATCAAATCTGTGTTCACACAGTGTAAACGATTGCAGTGATAAAGCAGATTTGCAAGTGACGATCTGTCAGATATATGATCGATTATATAGACAAAGTGAGTGGTTGAAAGCTGTCATTGCACGTACATTGAGGTAACCACGATTAAATCGAGTAAATCTTTGTCTTGACACGTGGCCCACTACTCCTCCATAATGTTTGTAACCGTTGGATCGTGTTAACTGCGGTTATAATGGATAAAATAAATATCCCGCCAATATGCTTTTTGACTTTAATTACTTTTGGTGAGTAACGTTCCTCCAAAGCAGGTAATCTTCAACAGGTGGGCTCGTGATCTGGCGATAAGTTGGCTTCAAGAGTCAGTGGCGACAAAAGTACTCACGATCCTTGTTTTCTTCTTGTTTTGTTCAATTGATAATACAAGATGAAGTTTAATACCAATGACTGATCTATCAAGTGAGCTCACCCAACATGACAAAGACCAATCCCCTTGGCAACCTCATTTGCTCAATTATCCAAACATAAGTACATGGAATTGTTGATACCAATGACTAATCTGCTAAGTGAGCTCACCCAACATAGCAAAGACTAATCCCCTTGGTGAATTCCAGTACATTGCTGAATATCAGTCAACCTTTAATATTCCAAGTTCAGTCCTTAATTTGGCAAATCTTTCACTATCAAGTGGTTTAGTGAAAATATCAGCAAGTTGATCTTCAGTAGGGATGTATAGAACCACCACATCTTTCTTTTCAACATGATCTCTTATAAAATGATGCCTCACATCAATGTGTTTGGTTCTTGAGTGCAAAACAGGATTTTCTGTGATTGCAATTGCACTTGTGTTATCACACATAATTGGAATTTCCTTTTCTTCAATTCCATAATCCCTTAATTGTTGTCTTAGCCATAGTACTTGTGCACAAAGAACTTCAAAGAACAATGTATTCACTTTCAAAGAGTGGAAGTTGAAATAGAATTGCTTTCTTGCTAAACCAGGAGACCAGTCTATTTCCCATTAACTCGATTGAGTTCTGTTGTGCTCTTTCTATCAATCTTGCATCCAAGATAATCGAATCTGAGTAGGATATAACTTTGAAGCTTCCTTCCTGGAGTACCATATCCCTACTCCCAAAGTCTCTTTGAGATACTTGAGAACTCTCTAACTTCGCACCTAAATGACTTTCTTTAGGTTTAGATTGAAATCTTGCACAAACACCTATAGCAAAGGATATCAGTCTCACTGGCGATGAGATACATCGATCGCCTATCATCCTTCGTATAATGTCGATCAACATCTTTGCCTTCTTTATATGCATCCAACTCGATGTTTGTATTCATAGGAGTTGAATTCTTAGTGCTATTTTCCATACCAAACTTCTTCAGCAACTCCTTGGTGTACTTGGTTTGATGAATGAAGATTCCATCCTTCATTTGTTTAACTTGCAATCCCAAAAAGTAGTTCATTTCTCCCATCATACTCATTTGAAATTTACTCTTCATTAGATTTGCAAAATTTTCACAAAGTATATCATTTTCAGAACCAAAAATTATGTCATCCACATAAATTTGTACCAGCAGGGTGCTGCCCCCTTCACTGATTCTGAAAAGTGTCTTGTCAATGGTGCCTTTTGTAAAACCATTGTCCACCAAGAATTGAGATAGAGTCTCATACCAAGCTCTTGGTGCTTGCTTTAATCCATAAAGTGCTTTGATGAGTCTATACACTTTATCTTCTTGATCTTTCACTTCAAATCCAGGAGGTTGCTGAACATACACTTCCTCCTCTAGGATACCATTCAAAAATGCACTCTTGACATCCATTTGATATACTTTGAAGTTCTTGTATGCAAAGATGTGCCAAAAATAATCGATAGCTTCCAATCTTGCAACAGTGCATAAGTTTCATCAAAATCTATTTCTTCGCTTGAGAATAGCCTTTTGCAACTAGTCGGCCTTATTTCTCACAATGGTACTGATTCATCAAGTTTATTTTCGTATACCCACTTAGTACCAATGATATTTGCATAACTTGGCCTTTCAACTAGTGTCCAAACTTGATTTCTTTCAAATTCATTTAATTCTTCTTGCATGGCAATTATCCAACTGGATCCGAAATTGCTTCTTCAACAACTTTAGGTTCCATTTGAGATAGAAAACAAGTAAACATAGCTTCCAGTTGTCTTCTAGTTCTCACACCTTGTGTACATTGCCAATAACTTGTTCAACAGGTGATTCCTTAACCATTGTGGATTTTGGTTATTTTGATTTTCAGAACATCATCTTGATAGGTCTCTTTGTAGTTTCTTCTCTGGGAGGGTCGTGAGATCCTTGAAGCGCTTGGTTGTTGCATCGATAACATTGTCGCAGCAGGTGTTGTTCACAGGCGATGATCGTAAACTTTTAGGTCATTTAATCTTTCCGAACTTCAACACAACTGGATCGGTGACTTGTTGATTTTCAGCAGTCCACAATCTTCATCTTCCATACCAAGTAAACTTAGGTTCATCAAACACAACATGGATTGTTTCTTCATGTTTTGATGTTCTTTTGTTCAACCACTGAATGCTCTTGACGAAGAATATCCTAAGAAAATTCCTTCATCCGATTTTGGTTGGAATGTTTTCAAATGAACTTTATGATTTAGAATAAAACATTTGCTTCCAAATGGATGAAAATAGGATATGTTGGGTATCCTTCCATTCCAGATCTCATAAGTGTGTCTTTGACTTCTTGTTTCTTGATGTTTGCTTTTGTGTATAGCATGTTGTATTTACTACTTCACCCAATATCTTTCGGTAGCAATGCTTCACAAATCATTGTTCTTCCCGCTTCCTTTAAAGTTCTCGTTTCTTCTTTCAAAGAACCCCATTTTTTTTTGAGGTGTACCAAAGAAGCAGACAAGTTGATGTAGTACACCATTCTATTCACAATATTCTCTTATAACTTTGTTGAGAAATTCAGTACCCCTGATCGGATCTAATCTTTATGATGTTAAACTTTTCTCATTTTGTAATCTCTTCAAAAGATTAGGCATGCTTTGAAGTGTTTCACTTTTCTTGTTCATGAATATCACCCAAGTGTATCTAGAATAATCATCCACAACCACTAGGGTATACTTCTTTCATGTTACACTTGTTGGAGTTATTGGTCCAAAAAGATCCATGTGCATCAGCTCCAACACTCTATTAGTTGATTGTTTGGTCTTTGATTTGAAACTTGACTTTATCTGTTTACCTTGCTGACAGGCATCACATATTGCATCCTTTTTGAATGTGATCTCAGGTAAACCAACCACTAGTTTCTTCTTCACCAACTAATTAATATCATCAAAGTTTAAGTGATTCAACTTCTTGTGCCATAACCAATTTAGTTCAGACTTGGTATGCACTATCAGGCAGGGTTTCGAACTGCAGAGACCAATCCACAACATACATATTTTCTGTTGTCTTCTACCAGCAAGTACAACTTGATCACCTCTTTCACTAATGACAATGCAGTTGTCTTTGTCAAAAGTGACCTTGTATCCCATATCACAGAATTGTCCAGTGCTCAGCAAGTTGTAATCCAGTCCTTCCACATATGCAACATTCTTGATTGTAAGTCCATTTCTGATAAGTGTGCCATATCCTCTTGTATATCCAGGTGTATTTTTGTTGCCAAAATTCACCCTTGGACCATCTTTTGCCACAAAGTTTGATAAACAGTGCTTATTCTTTGTCATGTGTCCGGAACATCCACTTGCCCAAGTACCAGACACCCTACAAAACAAAGTTAATGCATTTTAGGTACCCAAACCTGTTTGGGTCCATAATGGTCAGTGGTAAGCATGACCCTTGGCATGTCTCCATAAGGTCTTCTCCTGAATGTGTCATACTTTGGTTCATACTTTGGTTCATACATGTATTCCACACATCCATAAGTTCTAATGATGAGGTTGTGTAGGAATCACATATGTTTTCGGCCTTTTGGTTTATAATCTTTGTTTGAAGTGATTCTTGTTGTTAAAAACATTTGCATAACCATAGGTGTCTTTGTCTGTAGAAAACTTGACCCTATAATATGGAGTCTTGAGGTCTCTCTTTGAGGCCTTGTATATAAGTCTCTCACTTGAGCCCTTGGCTGATTCCATTGCATAGGTTTTACCCTAGCAATATGGTTATACTTACTATTTTTAACAGTAGATGCAGGAATATTCCAATCATCATCAGTAGGGAACAGTCTACCTTTCCCCCTGAGATAAGTATCCCTTGAATGATCAACATTTTTGGGTTTAGGATTCTTATTCTTGAAATATTTCTGTTTCTTACCCTTCTGTGGTCCAGCAGACTTGGTAGCAGTGCGCTATCAAAGAGCTTAGAAGGCACAACAAATCCTATTTTTGGATTTATTCTTTTACTAGAGTCGTTGACTTCTTAGACTTCTCGATTTTGCTTCCTGAAGCATTCTCATTGGGTTTTCTTGCTTCAAAGAACCTTCCATGGGAGTTGGATCTAGTGCGGTACAAACTTAGGACCAATTCTCGTACTACTAGTTTGATAATCTTACTGGATCCACTCTTGTTAGATTGTTGAGTTCCAAATCCAAGCCCTGTTCTATCCCCATAAGGCTTTCCTGATTTGTATGCAGTATTGGAACAAGATGGTTCAGCAGATTCAGAGGCTGCTGGATGTTCAGCAGACTTATTTTGATTCTGTTCAACATCTTTTTCCTTACCCTTGAGAACCCTTAATTCAACTTTCAATCTTCCAACTTCTAACTCAAGAGTTTCTTTTTCAGCCTTCACAACCTCATAGCCAGATTGTATTATCCTCAGTTGATTAAGGATGACATCCAAAGTCCCATTGTTGTCAGAATTTCTAGGATTTGAACCACAAGTTGATTCACAATCACTTCCAAGCAGGAGTGTTGATAGATATGATGTTGTTGTATACCTCCTCGGTTTCATCCATATTAGCCATCAAAGCATAATCCTCCATATCAAAGAACTTGATGCGGTGTCATCGATTCATTTCCTTTTTGATTCAACTTCATAGCTTTGATTCATCTTCAAACAACCATAGCCTTCTTGCCAAGTCTTCTTTGTTGACTTTTGGTCTTCAGTAGTTCTGGACAGTCAGGTCTAAAATGTCCAGGCTTCTTGCAGTTGAAACAAAGATAATCAGGTTCCTTGCCTTGTTTTAACTCAGACGATCAGTTTGAAGTGTCTGGTTTCTTGCAATGAAAGCATGAGATAGTCATTATCTTTCCTTGGTTCTTCTTTTCCTTCTTTCAAGAGGCCTTTTGTAAAATTTCTTGCGAGAGCCTTTCCGGTCTTCATCATCCAGATTTTCTTGCTCAGTAGGGAAATTTGTTCTTGCATCTCATCCAGCATATCATCCTGTCCTCCTGATGTTTCTTCATGATGTGAAGCAGCCAATGCTGTGGTCTTTGGCTCTTTCTTTTCGGCCAGCACAAGCTTTTGCTAAATTCATAAGCCTTTAAATCTGAAAATAATTTGAAGGTGTCTTCTTCATGCAACTTTCTCATTTCCTCAATTGCAGTCACCTTCATTTTCCAAACATCTCTTGCAGGTAGAGCTTCCAAAATTTTTGTGTTAATTTCCTCTTTTGAATAACTTACACTCAGCAGGGTAAGTTCATCCAGGATTGCATTGAATCTTGATTCCATTTGCTCAATAGTTTCATTAGGTAGCATCTTGAACTTTTGAAATCTCTTTCAGCCACACTTGATTTTGTTCTTCTTTATTGCATCAGTGCCTTCACAGATTAAGTGAATCTTATCCCAAAGTTCCTTTGCAGTCTTGCAATCTTTAACCTTCATATACATGTTGCTATCCAAGGTTCTGTAAATGATATCAATAGCAATGTTGTTGAGATTTGCTCTTTTTCTGTCTTCTGCATTCCATTCTCTTTTTGGTTTAGGAATGTACTCGATTCTGTCACCCATTGCTATTCTCGCCTTTGTAATCTCAAAGTGGTCCTTCGATTAGTACATCCATCATCTCATCATGAGTAGCAGCAAGATATGCCTGCATTCGACGTTTATACTCATCAAATCTATCAAGAGAACACATCAACATAGTTCTAGCATACTGTGTGTTGTCCATGATGCAAGTCTTGAAAATCAGTAACTTGAAAGAAAGTTTTAAAGAATTTTCACAAGCACAACAAGTAGGATTCCTTGAGCGAAGTAAGCGCTCGATACCAATTGTTGGTCCCTTGAAAAGGTTTTGGTTAAGTTTAGAGAGGGGGGTGAATAAACTTAACACTTAAAACTTTGGAGTTAACAAATTGCAACCAAAGATCTCTGCGATACTTCAGAGTCTGCTTTGAGACTTTGATGAGGTGGCGATAAAGCATGTGAGTCATCGATAGTTAAGTTTGCTGAATTTGTGCAGCGGAATTTAATCAAAATTAAGCCTTAGTACTTGTTGTCAAATATGATACTAAGTATTAGATACTCAGTAGTGCAAGTGTGTGATTTCAGTTGCTAGATTCAGTAGGTTGATGAGTGAAATAAAACAAGTGCAGAAAGTAAAAGCAGAAAGTAAGTAGGCAGGTTTTTATAGTGGTTCCAGGTGATGTAATCCTGTCAGTCCACTCTTCTCCTATGATGTTGGAGGAAATTCACTAGAGATCTTTGGTGTAGCTTTTACAAAGATTCCTAAGTTGTTTGTCCTTCACCAATGAGTATGGCTTCACAAACTGAAAACTGGGAACATGTAGAATTGCTGCTCCTTAGTCTTCCACTGGTCCTTGAAGGGTAGGATTGCCTCTTCACCGGCTCCACCACAAACAACGATCTTTCACCCAATGGATGCTTCTTTGTCTTCAGCAGGTTCTTTATAAAATAAAGAATGAATCAAATAAATGATTCAGTTGCAGCAGCTTGATTAGGATGATGTAATCAGCAGCTTGCAGTCTTCAAGTGTGTATGCTTGATGTAGCTTGAACACAGAATGCACTTGAAGAAAATAACTAGATCAGCAGCCTTAAGCTCAGTAAGTTCAAGCAGGTGTTTTTTTATTTCAAGATTATCACTTAAAGTTTATCCCAAAAATTCATCCACTTTTCTTGAGTTGAAAGTCTTCTATTTATAGGTAGGAATGCATGTGACTTGTATTTGAATTTCAAATGTGACCGTTCCTTGTATTTGTCCCATCTGATCTGCATTCTGTCACTATTCATAGGATCGACACTTGTCGAATTCCTTTTTTGACAAGGCAATCTCATCCACCCTTTGACTTGTATCCAATGGATAGAAATATGGATCATCCCAACGTCTTTTAATCTCACCTTTGATTTTCTTGATAAGTCGAGGAGGTAGTTGGCTGTCCTTATCCATGTAATCTTCAAGATAATCTTGAATTAATCGAGGTAATACATCAGAGTTCATGAGCTTCTTTGAGATACTATCGATCTCATTGATCATCATATAACTGTATATAAAATACAATGCAGCTGATTACTTCTATCTAACTTTTATTTGTGTAGTTAGATTACATCATTTTAATTGTAACTAAGTTCCAAACATCATCCAACTTGTGGAACTTAGACCTTCTACACAAGGTATATGCAACCAGTTTAGGTCATCACAGACTTGCCTAAATTTTGATCCCATATCATTGACTTGAATTACTAAGTTTGATCCCTTAGCCTTCATTTACTGAGTTTGAGCCCTCGGCCTCACCGGTCTTGGGTCTTTCGGAGTTCACGACTAGTATCTTGACCTATCTACCCTACTTGACCTGACCGATCTCATTGATATAAATAGCAGCCCTTTACAGTGCTTGTTTGATCAAACCTATTTATGAATCAAACTCTAATAAACCTATACATTCTATCTAGACATCCTTTTGCCTTTGCACTATAACAGCTAGTATGGCACTCATCATCAAAACTAAGAAATAAGTCCAACAATTTCAAATCAGAGAAGAACTTTTTCTTCTCCTGATAAGACATTTCTGATCGAGATAACGGGCATGAAGGTAATTGACAATGGAAGAATACCATGGAACATCAGGAGGACAACCGTCAATAAGCATAATGTTTTCTAGAGGAAAGTAAAGATCTATATCATCTGGATCATCCTTTTCCTCACTTAACATTCTAGAAACGTGATCAGCCACTATGTTTTCACTGCCCTTTTTGTCCTTAATTTGAACGTCAAACTATTGTAGGGTCAATATCCAACGTAGTAGACGCGGTTTGGCCTCTTTCTTAGTCATCAGATATCGCAAAGCAGCATGATCAGTCCACACAATCACTTGAGCACCTAACAAGTAACTACGAAACTTGTCCATAGCAAAGACTACGGCCAATAATTCCTTTTCAGTAGTAGTATAGTTAACTTGAGAAGGATTCAATGTGTGACTGGCGTAATAGATTGGCTGGAATTTCCCTTTGATTCTTTGTCCTCGAACAGCACCAACTGCATAGTTTGATGCGTCGCACATAAGCTCAAAAGGCAGGTTCCAGTCAGGCGATATAAGAATTGGAGCAGAGATTAAACGATCCTTAAGCTCCTCAAACGCTTGCTTGCAGCTCTCATCAAAATTGAACTCAACGTCTTCCTTAAGTAAAGTAGACAGGGGCTTGGCTATCTTGGAGAAGTCTTGAATGAATCTTCTATAGAAACCAACATGTCCAAGAAAGCCTCTCACTTCACTCACATTCTTAGGATATCTCATCTTCTCGATAGCTTCTACTTTTGCCCTGTCAACTTCTATACCTTTGGCGGAGATTTTGTGGCCAAGAACTATTCCTTCATCTACCATGAAATGACATTTTTCCCAATTGAGCACTAAATTCTTTTCCACACATCTGGATAACACTTGATCAAGATTGTCAAGGCAATCATCAAAAGACTGACCAAAGACCGAAAAATCGTCCATAAAGATTTCCATACACTTTTCTACGAGCCCGTCAAAGATAGCCAGCGTACATCTTTGAAATGTCGCTGGGGCATTGCAGAGACCAAATGGCATTCGCTTTCAGAGGCGAATGTACCATAAGCGGTGAAAGTGGTCTTTTCTTGGTCATTTGGATCAATGGGTATCTGGAAGTATCCCGAGTATCCATCTAGAAGCGATGAGATTGCGTGCCCGCCAGACGCTCAAGCATCATCGATCAATGAATGGAAGGGAAAGTGATCCTTCATGGTTACCTCATTGAGCTTTCTATAGTCGATCTGAGACCTCAGAAACCAAAGTGACAAGTCTCAATGCTATTTCCTCTCCCTTCTCATTCTTCTCAATCGTAATTCCTCCCTTCTTGGGAACTACCTGAGTCGGGGAAACCCATTCACTATCCGCGATGGCATAAATGATTCCCATGTCCAGAAGTTTGATAATTTCTTTTTTAACCACCTCTTGCATATGAGGGTTGAGCCTCCTCTGGGGCTGTCTAACACATTTCGCACCCTCATTTGTCTTGATCTTGTGCATACAGATGTCCGGAGATATTCCTCTGATATCTCCCACTTGCCATCCAAAGGCTTTTTCATTTTTCTTCAAGACGTTGATCAATTTCATTTCCTCTAAACGAGACAACTTGGCAGATATAATCAACGGAAGCTTGTCACCTTCTCTTAGAAACACATACTTAAGATGTTTAGGCAATGGCTTCAACACTAAATCTGCAGGGGGGTCTTCTAAGCTGGATTTCAGCTCTCCACTTTTCAACTCAACATCACTGAGTTTACTTAGTGGTCCCACTGCCAAAGCTTCTCATTCCAACAGTTCATCCTTTAATTCAGCTTCTAACTGCTCTAGACTTACCACACCATGATTATTCAAATTATCAACCAGTCGCTCATACTCTGTTGCAACAGCCATAACTTGCTTTTCCATCAAATCATCGAAGTCATTAGACGAATCCTCAATGGAAAAGCCGGTTGGAGGACCAGAGGGTACTTGAATGGATCTAGAGACATTATAGCTTACTTCTTGGTCACCAACTCGTATCGTCACTCGCCCACCATCGCAGTCGATGAGGGCTCTGGCCGTAGACAGAAAGGGTCTTCCAAGAATCAGGGGAATATTTTCATCCTTTTCAATGTCCAAGACGTACCAGTCGACGGGAAAGGTAAATCTATCAATTTGAACTAGTACGTCCTTCAGGATTCCCACTGCTTTCTTAGAGGATCTATCAGCGAACTGAAGGTTCATGGTGGTGGGTTCTAGAAGATCAATTAAACCCAGCTGCTTGCATCTGAGACAATGGCATCAGGCATATAGATGCACCCAGGTCACACAAAGAGTTGGGGAAGACCAGGCCTCCCATTAACACTGTAAGCACGAACTTTCCAGGGTCACCTCTCTTGGTTGGTAAGTTTTCATAATTGATCATTGAACAATCCTCACCAATCAGCCTTTCCAAGTCTGACAACTTTCTTTTTGAAGAGACAACATCCTTGATAAATTTTGTATACTTAGGCATTTCAACCAAGACATCTGATAATGGAAGATTCACCTGGGTATTTTTCAGAAGGCTAAGAACCTTTTCATACTTCCTATCTTCACTCAAGGTGATGTTGCTCTTTCTTGGTGGAAATGGAAGCTTTTTCAAATCACTCTCAGAAAATACTTTCTTTGAAGATGCATTGACAGCTTTGTCTTCCAGATCCTTCCATCGAACAACTTTTTCAATTTTTTATTAGTCAGGGGATCAGGCTCCTGACTCACACTTGAATCTTCACTCCTCAGGGGATCAGCCACCTGAGGACTTCCAACATTTTCACCTCTTAGGGGATCAGCCACCTGAGTATTCTCTTTTGGCAAAGGGAAGTTTAGGTGCTCAGCTTCCCCTCCTGCCTTATCAATGGCAGGAGGGGCTAGTGGTTTCCCTGGTGGGAAGGACCACTAACTTGAGTACCACTTCTTAAGTTCATTGCACTGGCCTCCTCTCTACCGTAAGGAATTGAAGGTATGAGGTCAGTACACGGGCCTTTGTTCAAATCGGTCTGAGCGACTTGACCACCCTTGGGATTCTTTCGGTGGCGGGCGCTGCCAGTGGGGTCGAGAAGCTAACTGTTCAGCCAACTGCCCGATTTGCCTTTTCAAGATTTTTCATTGATCTATTTTGCTCCTCCCTAAAGGAGTCCCATTGAGCTTTGATATCACTAGAGTACGAGGGGCCTTGAGAGTTTTGGGGATGGGGCTGGCTGGTCCGACTTTGAAATTGAGAATTAGAATTGGAAGGCCAGTTCTGATTGAACCTTTGGTTAGAATTGGAAAAATTCGAGTTTTGGTTTCGATTAAAACAGGGTTTCTATTGAAATTTTGATTCAAGTGAAATTGAATTAGATTGAAACAGAAGATTGATTAAACCCGTGGTTTTGGAAATTTTGTTTGACGAAACTTGATTAGACCTTGGGTTGTTCTCGGCCATCGAACACATTCACTTGAAGATTCTCGTCCGTTCATAGGATGAATTTAGATGTGTGCCCCACCTCGTCACAATTTTGACATGTGACTTGATTATATCATCCATAATCATGAACAACATTCACTTGATAAGGTGCGGGGATTAAAGCGACACTGGTCATTCATATGCCCCGATCGACAAAGATTGCAGCGATGTAACCACGAGGGTTACGTGGAAAAGAAAAGTTTGATTTATCGGATTTGAAATTTGAGATGTCGCCATCCGCTTCTGCAACATGGCGATCAAACTTTGCATGTTTACCTCCTCTACCTTAGGAGGAGGAGGTGCTTGAATAGCTTGATAGGATGGAGCATAGTTATATTTAGCAATGTCCTCGAACAATGCCCATCCTCTTGTGTGTTTTCTTCAGAAATTCCCCACCAGATGAACTATTGACCATGCCTTTTGTAAGCTCGGTCAATCCACTAAAGAATGTGTTGACTTGCCTTTGCAGTGGCAAGCCATGGTGGGGACACTTTCTAAGCAGAGATTTGAATCTTTTCCAACAATCGAAATTCATTCTCTTTCTGGTAGAAAGTGAAAATCTCGTTCAAACACTGGGCTGTTTTCAAAGGTGGAAAGTATTGACTCAAGAACTCCTTTTCGAGTTCAGCCCAAGTGGTGATTGATTCAGAGGGAAGAGAAGTATACCACTCCTTCGCTTCTCCCTTTAGAGAAAATGGAAAAAAGTTTCAGCTTGATTGCATCCTCACTTACTCCTTGGATGCGTGTGGTGCCGCATATCTCCAAGAATGTATGAAAGTGAGTGTGTGGATTCTCCGACTGAAACCCATGAAAGATTGATGCATGCTGCATCATCTGAATGAGGCCAGGCCTTAGCTCAAAGGTTTGTACAGTGATGGCCGGAATAACAATAGCCGGGTTGGATCGTGGATCTGCGCCAGGCATGGCGTAGTCTGCCAACGTACGTCTATCATTAGCAGCCATTATTACAAAATCAGTGATTTCTTTGGCTAACTGATCCTCAAGATCTTGCTCGGCCCTTCCTTCCAGAACCGCAGAACGGAGAACCCGCCTGTTTGGCCGGACTACGGTTCGCTCGGGGTCAGGGGTGTATAGTAACGGTCCCTTTTGACTCCGAGTTTGCATAAACCGGACCAAAAACAAGTGAAAGCAACCTAAAGACTAAGAATTCAAAAACCTAAACTAAAAATTAAATCCTAAGAAAAGAAAAGAAAGGAAAGGAAGTAGGATTATTAAGGAAAAAGATGAAACAGACGGGCGTCCAAAGGTTTGGATGGGCGTCTGCCCAACTTTTGGACTGGACGGGCGTTTGGATGCCCAAACGCTCATCTGGTCGTCAGGAAACTTGAACGGGCGTCCAAATTTTATGGACGCTCGTCTAAGTGAATGAAAACAGAACAGGATTGAAAATTTTCCAGCGGACGGGCGTCCAAGATCCCAGACGCCCATTGGTAGCGGGAAAAATAGAACAGAAGCAGAAAATTTGCAGAAAAGAAAAGGTGTTAAGGAAAAACAGAGAAAGAACAGAGATAGATGGAAAAACCGACAGAAAGAAAAATCTAATCACAAGAGAACTAAAGAAGACCTTAAACCCTAACTAAAAACCCTAATTATCTAATTAAAAACTACCTAAAACAATTAAAAATAGTAAATAAAATTAAAAACAGGAAAACAAAAACTAGACAACCGTCCGGTTCCCCGGCAACGGCACCAAAAACTTGTCACGGATTTTTCTAATGAAAGTAAACAAGTAATAAATAAAATCCGATATACCTCAAGTGCAAGGATCGTAGTAAAGAGGTTGCTACCGGGTCGATCTTACGGGGAACTGGCGATTGCTAACCCTAGTTTTTGTTTAACTAACTAACCTATGTCACGATTACTAAACTAAACAGATATGAAAATAGTAAATAATTCACAGGGAAGATAACAAACGTAAACTGGACAGAAGATCGAGATCTAAAGCCAGGAAAATATAGCTGCGAACCAATTTAAACTAAACTAAACCTAATATGCAATAAAGGACTAACTAAGCCAAACAATTCAAATTCAAGGGATTTAAATCAATAAGTCACGAACGAACAAGCAATTGATCCACCTATCCTATCAACATTCAATTCCAATTCAGGTTATCTCGTGATCTTTAACCAAGTTGTGATTCACCTAACCAAGGCATGAACTCCTAATTTCTTAGAAAAGTTCGTTTCTTAATCTTCTATCTCTCGATTTTAAAGATTATTACTTTCAAAGCGAAGGTGTAAGATTTCTCAATCTAGTTATCTAGAGATTCAACCTAATCAACTCTCGTTATTTTATAGGTTAAAAATCTAATCTTTATTATATTGATCTAGGGTTTAACAAGATTTTCATCAATATAAACATCACACATGCAAGCATCTTTCGATAAAATTGCAATAAACAATGATAAACGATAATAAAGATACAACTTGAATAAAATACTCACAAGATAACCGTGAAACGAAATCAAAGTGTTGGTAGAACGGCTTCACAACGCTTGTTCTAGAGGGATTTAGCCTCTAGACATCCTCTTGGAATTTGGAATTGTTTGAATAAAATTGCATAAAAGAATCTAAAGAAAAACTGTTTGAAAACAAAGGAAAATCGCAGCCTAAAGCCGCCCCTAGGATTAGGGTTTCGAATAATGAATATATGGTATCTCATATGTGGAGAAAATAGCTGCTATATATAGAGTTTTGAGTCGGTTTCACTAAGTCGGCCGACGGACGCTTGTCCGCTCTAGTGAACGCCCGTCCAGATAGATCTCGGATCGCCAGACGCCCGTCGCATGCAGCGCCCAAACTCTCTCGTATCAAAATCGCACCTGGGACGCCAAATCTCGCTTATCAAACGCCCGCCCACTGGATGGACACGACGCTCGCTCATTTGGATCGAATTTTGATTTCTTGATCTTTATCTCTTTTATCATCAATTAACTCGAACTTAATCAACTTTTGATCATCTCTTGAGCCTCAAACATGTATCTATAACACATAAAAACATCGCAAAATGTAATAATGTCCAAATAATCATAAAATCATAATTAAAGCACCAAAATCAACCAATATTGCGAATAACTTATTTAAAACCTCATTTACTCAATATTTCCGTTAAACACTCGTTTCTCATGCAAATTAATACAAATACGGGGGAAAATACCATAGAATATAGCGTTATAAATCGTATAAATTCACCCTTAACAAATTGCATAAGAAACGAGTGTTTATTGGAAGTATTGAGTAAATGAGGTTTTTAACGAGTTAATCGCAAAATAGGTTAATTTTGGTGTTTTAATGGTGATTTTATGATTATTTGGATGATATTACATTTTTCGATGTTTTGATGTGTTATAGGTACGTGTTTGATGCTCAAATGATGATCAAAAAGAGATAAGAGTCGAATTTCATTGATGATAAAAGAGATAATGATGATTTGGATTGATGAAAGAGGATAGAGATGAAGAAATCAAGATTAAGTCAATCCTGGACTGGCGTCCAGAAGTTTGAACTGGTGTCCAGAATGGACGAGCGTTTGAAGATATGGACGAGCGTCCATGGGAAGAAAGTTGATACAGAGAGTTTGGACGCTGAATGGACGAGCGTTTGAAGCAAGGCCAGAACTGATTGAACGAGCGTCCGGAAAGAGTGGACGGGCGTCCAGTAGCCGACTCAGCTAAACCGACTTGAAAATCTATATATAGGCGGCAGTTTCTCAACCCTAGAGAGACGAATTACTCATTACTCAAAACCCTAAACCTAGGGGCGGCTTTAGGCTGCGTTTTTACACTTTCTTTTCCAGTTTTTATGATTCAAATCCTAGATTAAACTTAGTAGTTTTTATGTACTTTTCTTCTACAATCTCAAGTTGCAAGAGGATGATTAGAGGCTAGGCCTTCATCAAACGAGCATTGTGAAGCCTATCCAACACGTTTTGATTCCGTTTCTTTGATTATATTGTGAGTTTTTATCTAAAGTTGTTTCCTTTATCATGTTCTGTATTGTTCATTGCAATTATATCGAAAGATGTGCATGCTTGATTGTTTTATGTTGATGAAAGTCATATAAACATTAGATCATCGTGATAGGGAATAGATGTTAATATATATAACGAGAGTTAATAGGTTAGATTTCTAGGTTACGAACGTTAAAGTTTACACCTTCAATTGGTAAAGTCGTTAATCTTTAAATCGAAAGATATAGATTAATAGGTGAACTATCTAAGAAATTAGGGTTCATGTTTTAGACAAGGTGAAATCACAACTTGGTTAGAAAACACAACAAAATCGAGATAGGAGTTGATACTTGTTAGGATAGGTGGATCAATCACTCGTTTGCTCGTTATAACTTGATCAAATCCCTTGAACTTTAATTGTTTAGTTTAATCAAATCTTCTTTATTGCATATTAGGTTTAGTTTAGTTTAAATTGGTTCGGAACTATCTTTCCTGGATTTAGGTCATTGATCTTCTGTCCAGTTTACGTTATTGTTATCTTTCTTGTGAATTATTTCTTTGTTTTTGTGATCTGTTTAGTTTAGTAATCGTGACATAGTTAGGTTAGAATAAAGACTAGAGTTAACAACCTCCGATTCCCCGTAAGATCGACCCGGTATCGACCTCTTTACTACGATCCTTGCACTTGAGGTATATCGGATTATAAATTTATTACTTGTTAATAAAATCCGTGACAAGTTTTTGGCGCCGTTGCCGGGGAACCGGACGGTTGCTTTAGTTTTTAGTTTCCTTGTTTTAATCTTTTCTTTTTCTAGTTAGTTATAGTTTAGGTTATTAGGGTTTTCGTAGTTTTTCTTTTATAGTTCTCCAATCTCCTTAGGATTAGACTTTCTTTCTATCATTTTTCCTGTCTTTTCGCTTTTCTCCCCATCTTTTCCCGCCTTTTCCCTGTTCTCGCTTCGTTTTACGCTTCCAAACGGGCGTCTGACCAGTGGGCGCCCGTGCATTCTAAAATTTTCAACTCTGAATCGTTTTCAACCTGTTGGACGAGCGTCCATCCACTTTGGACGTCCGTCCAGTTCTTCAGCTAATCAGACGAGCGTTTGGACTTCCAGACGCCCGTCTAGTTCAATTCGAGGCAGACGCCCGTCCAGTTTTCTGGACGTCCGTCTGTTCCCCTGTCTTAACAAATTTTATTTCTTTTTCTTTTCTTAGGCTTTAACTTTTAGTTAGGTTTTTAAATTCTTAGTCTTTAGGTTTCAACCACTTGATTTTGGTTCGGTTTATGCAAACTCGAAGTCAGAAGGGACCATTACTGTATACCCCTGACTTAGAGCGGACCATAGTCCGGCCAAACAGGCGGAAACTCAGTTTTGCGGCTCCTTCTGAAGAAGCCGATCAAGATCTAGAGGATCGTTTAGCCGAAGAATTTGAAAACTTCATAATCATGGCTGCTGAGGATAGACGTACGTTGGCAGACTACGCCATGCCAGGCGAAGTCAAAGTCAACCCAGCTATTGTGATCCCAGCCATAACTGCACAGACCTTCGAGCTAAAGCCGAGACTTATTCAGATGATGCAGCATGCATCTATTTTCCACGGTTATCAGTCAGAGAATCCCCATACTCACTTGCATACATTCTTGGAAATATGTGGTACTACACGCATCCAAGGAGTAAGTGAGGATGCTATTAAACTGAAACTGTTTCCATTTTCTCTAAAGGGAGAAGCTAAAGAGTGGTACACCTCTCTCCCTGCTGAATCTATTACCACCTGGGCCGAGCTTGAAAAAGAATTTTTAAGTCAATATTTCCCACCTTCGAAAACAGCCCAGTGTTTAAACGACATATTCACTTTCTATCAGAAAGAGAATGAATCCTTTTTCGATTGTTGGAAAAGATTCAAGTCTCTGCTTAGAAAGTGTCCCCACCATGGCTTGCCACTGCAAAGGCAAGTAAACACTTTCTTTAGTGGATTGACCGAGCTTACCAAATGCATGGTCAATAGTTTATTTGGTGGGGCGTTTTTGAAGAAAACGCCTGATGAGGGGTAGGCACTGTTCGAGGACATTTCCAAATACAACTATGCCCCCTCTTATCAAGCCATTCAAGCACCTCCTCCTCCTAAGGTTGATGAAGTCAACATGCAAAGTTTGATCGCCATGCTGCAGAAGCAGATGGCAACTTCTCAAATTCCAAATCAAATGAATCAAGCTTCTTCCTTTCCACAGAACCCTCAAGTTCTATATTGTGAGAGCTGTTGTCAGACTGGCCACATGACTGGCCAGTGCCAATTCAATCCCCCTGCACCTTATCAAGTGAATGAGGTTCATGATTATGGACAGTGTAATCAAGTCACATGTCAGAATTGTGATGAGGTGGGGCACACATCTAGATTCTGTCCTATGAACGGGCAGAATGCTGAGGTAAATGCATTCTATGGCCAGAACAATCAAAGGTTCAATCAGTTTTCTGGCCAGAATAACCTCCAAAACCAAGGGTTTAATCAACCTTCAAGTTTCAATCCAAATTCTAATTTCAATCAGAATCAAAACTTCAATAGAAACCCTGGTTTTCCCCAGAACCAGAATTCCAATTTTTCCAATTCTAATCAAAGGTTCAATCAGAATTGGCCCGCCAATTCAAATCCTGCTGTCCAAAGTCGGCCCAGCCAGCCCTATTCTCAGAACCCCCAAACCTCTCAAGGCTCCTCAAGTGATATCAAAGCTCAATGGGACTCCTTTAGGGAGGAGAAAAGTAGATCAATGAAAAATCTTGAGAGACAAATTGGGCAACTGGCTGAGCAGTTAGCTTCAAGACCCCCAGGGCAACTGCCCAGTTTCACTGATAAAAATCCAAAGGGCGGTCAAGTTGCTCAAGCGACTTAAACAATGGCCAATGTATTGACCTCGTACCATCAATTCCATACGGTAGAGAGGAGGCCAGTGCAATGAATCTAAGAAGCGGTACTCAAGTTTGTGGTCCTTCCCACCAGGGAAACCACTAGCCCCTCCTGCCATTGATAAGGCAGGAGGGGAAGCTGAGCACCTACACTCCCCTTGGCCGAAAGAAAATACTCAGGTGGCTGATCCCCTGAGGAATGAAGAATCAAGTGGAAGTCAGGAGGCTGATCCCCTGACTAATAAAAAGATTGAAAAAGCTGTTCGGTGGAAGGATCTGGAAGACAAAGCTGTCAGTGCATCTTCAAAGAAAGTCTTTTCTGAGAACGATCTGAAAAAGCTTCCATTTCCACCAAGGAAGAGCAACATCCCTCTGAGTGAAGATAAGAAGTATGAAAAGGTGCTAAATCTCTTAAAAAATACTCAGGTAAATCTTCCATTATCCGAGGTCATGGTTGAAATGCCTAAGTATACAAAATTTATCAAGGATGTTGTTTCTTCGAAAAGTAAGTTGTCCGACATGTAGAGGTTGATTGGTGAGGATTGTTCAATGATCAATTATGAAAACCTACCAACCAAGAGAGGTGACCCTAGAAATTTCGTGCTTACAGTGTTAATGGGAGGCCTGGTCTTCCCTAACTCTTTGTGTGACCTGGGTGCATCTATAAGCCTCATGCCATTGTCTGTGTGTGCAAACAATTTGGTTTAATTGATCTTCTAGAACCCACTACCATGAATTTTCAATTATTGATAGATCTTCTAAGAAAGCAAATGGGAATCTTAAAAGACGTACTGGTTCAAATCGATAGATTTACCTTTCCCGTTGACTGGTACGTCCTAGACATTGAAAAAGATGAAAATGTCCCCTGATTCTTGGAAGACCTTCTCTGTCTACAGCTAGAGCCCTCATTGACTACGATGGTGGGCGAGTGACGATACGAGTTGGTGATCAAGAGGTGAGCTATAATGTCTCCAGATCCACTCAAATACCCTCTGGTCCTCCAACCAGCTTTTCCATTGAGGATACGTCTGATGACTTCGACGATTTAATGGAAAAGCAAGTCATGGCTGTTGCAACTGAGTATGAGCGACTGGCTGATAATTTGAATAATCATGGTGTGGTAAGTCTAGAGCAGTTAGAAGCTGAATTTTAGGATGAGTTGTTTAAAGGAGAAGCTTTGACAGTGGGACCGCTAAGTAAACTCAGCGATGTTGAGTTGAAAGGGGGAGAGCTCAAATCAAGTTTAGAAGACCCCCCCTGCAGATTTGGTGTTGATGCCATTGCCTAAACATCTTAAGTATGTGTTTCTAAGAGAAGGTGACAAGCTTTCTTTAATTATATCTGCCAAGCTGTTTCATGTAGAGGAAATGAAATTAATCAACGTCTTGAGGAAAAATGAAAAAGCCTTTGGGTGGCAAGTAGGAGATATTAGAGGGATATCTCCTGACATCTGTATGCATAAGATCAAAACAAATGAGGGTGCGAAATGTGTTAGACAGCCCCAGAGGAGGCTCAACCCTCATATGCAAGAGGTGGTTGAGAAAGAAATCATCAAACATCTGGACATGGGAATCATTTATGCCATCGATAGTGAATGGGTTTCCCGACTCGTAGTTCCCAAGAAAGGTGGAATTACGATTGAGAAGAATGAGAAGGGAGAGGAAATAGCATTGAGACTTGTCACTGGTTACAGAGTCTGCATCGATTATCGCAAGCTCAATGAGGTAACCATGAAAGATCACTTTCCCCTTCCATTCATTGACCAGATGCTTGAGCGTCTGGCGGGACACGCATTCTACTGCTTCCTGGATGGATATTCAGGATACTTTCAAATTCCCATTGATCCAGCTGACCAAGAAAAGACCACTTTCACCTGCCCTTATGGTACATTCGCCTACAGGCGAATGCCATTTGGTCTCTGCAATGCCCAGCTACATTTCAAAGATGTATGCTGGCTATCTTTGACGGGCTCGTAGAAAAGTGTATGGAAATCTTTATGGACGATTTTTCGGTCTTTGGTCAGTCTTTTGATGATTGACTTGACAACCTTGACCAGGTCTTATCTAGATGTGTGGAAAAGAACTTAGTGCTCAATTGGGAAAAATGCTATTTCATGGTTGATGAGGGAATAGTTCTTGGCCAGAAAATCTCCGCCAAGGGTATTGAAGTTGACAGGGCAAAAGTAGAAGCTATTGAGAAGATGAGTTATCCTAAGAATGTGCGCGAAATCAGAGGTTTTCTTGGACATGTCGGTTTCTATAGAAGATTCATTCAAGACTTCTCCAAGATAGCCAAGCCCCTGTCTGCTTTACTTAAGGAAGACGTTGAGTTCAATTTTGATGAGGACTGCAAGCAAGCGTTTGAGGAGCTTAAGGACCGTTTAATCTCTGCTCCAATTCTTATATCGCTTCGATCGAATCTACCTTTTGAGCTTATATGCGACGCATCAAACTATGCATGCGATTGGTGCCGTTCTAGGACAAAAATCAAAGGGAAATTCCGGCCAATCTATTACGCCAGTCACACATTGAATCCTTCTCAAGTTAACTATACTACTACTGAAAAGGAATTATTGGCCGTAGTCTTTGCTATGGACAAGTTTCATAGTTACTTGTTAGGAGCTGAAGTGATTGTGTGGACTGATCACGCTGCTTTGCGGTATCTGATGACTAAGAAAGAGGCCAAACCGCACCTACTGCGTTGGATACTAACCCTACAAGAGTTTGACGTTCAAATTAAAGACAAAAAGGGCAGTGAAAACGTAGTGGCTGATCACGTTTCAAGAATGCTAAGTGAGGAAAAGGATGACCCTGACGATATAGATCTTTACTTTCCTCTAGAGAACATTATGCTTATCGATGGTTGTCCTCCTGATGTTCCATGGTATTCTTCCATTGTCAATTACCTTCATTCCCGATATCTCGATCCAGAATTGTCCTATCAGGAGAAGAAAAAGTTCTTCTCGGATTTGAAATCTTTCGTTTGGGATGAACCTTATCTGTTTAAGATCTGTAAAGATGGTCTGCTTAGGAGATGTGTTCCAGAATCCGAGCAACGCGATATTATTGAGAAATGCCACAGTGGACCCACTGGCGGTCACTTTGGTCCTTGGAAAACCGTTGCTAAGATCTTCCAATCCGGTTTCTATTGGCCCATGATCTTTGAGGACACATAAGCTTTCTGTAAAGCGTGTGATAGATGCCAAAGAACCGGTACTCTGACAAGGCGTTTTGACATGCCACTGAAACCCATCCTAGAATGCAAAGTCTTTGATGTATGGGGCATCGATTTTATGGGACCATTCCCATCATCTTGTGGTAACAAATACATCTTAGTCTGCATGGATTACGTGTCGAAATGGGTGGAGTCTCAAGCCACTCCTCACAATGATCATAAGACGGTCATGAAGTTCTTAAAAAGGAACATCTTTGTGAGATTTGGATGTCCACGTGCCTTGATCAGTGATGAAGGGACACATTTCTGCAACCGACCCTTAGAAAAAGTGCTCGAAAAGTATGGTGTTCGTCATAAGACATGCACACCATATCACCTGATGACTAGCGGTCAGGTTGAAAGAAGCAACCAAAGCATTAAGAAAATCCTGGAAAAAACGGTCAACAGTCATAGAAAAGACTGGAGTTTGAAATTGGATGATGTACTATGGGCATACAGAACCGCCTATAAGACTCCTATGGGTACATCTCCATATCAAATGGTTTATGGTAAGCCATGTCATCTGCCAGTCGAGTTAGAGCATAGAGCTTATTGGGCTACAAAGTTTCTGAACTTTGATTCCCAATCTTGTGGTAAGCATCGACTGCAACAGTTGCATGAGTTGGACGAATCGAGACTCTCGAGCTTACGAAGCGCCAGGATTAGCAAAGATAAGATGAAACTCCTCCATGACGCCAAGATTAAGAAGAGAGAATTTCAAGTCGGGGAACAAGTTCTTTTGTATAATTCCAGGCTACATCTGTTTCCTGGAAAGTTAAGGACACGATGGTCCGGTCCCTTTGAGATTCTCCAAATTATTCCTAGAGGCGTTCTAGAACTACGAGGTTATGGTGACCAACCGTTTCGAGTAAATGGTCAAAGGTGTAAGCACTACATTGGTGAACCCAAGGAAAAGCCTTTGATAGTTCGTTTCCTCGATATCCTCGGGTGTGGTACTACAGAAGTCGAAGAATTTGACGAGTTTTCACCCGACACATTTTGAGGAGGATGACGGTAGTGGTCGATCTGAAGAAGTTCTAGCAGGTAGTTGGGATATGAAAGAGTATGAGAGGGAGCGTCAGCTGAAAAGTCATCAGAAGACTCAGAAGAAGAAGAAGTCAACCATGGGGAAGTTTAAACGTGTTTGGAAAGCTATCAAAGATTTCACCCCATGTGTTAAGTACTGTTTCTGCAGCTGAACTACTGACCCAAGTTTAGACGAGGTAGTGGCTGGCAGAAAAGTTAAATGGCCTGACCCAGGCTGAGCTTTAAACTGTGTCGAGCTGACGACATTAACCAAAAGCGCCACTAGGGGGCAACCTAGATATCGTTATATTAGTTGTTTTTGTTTTATGCTTTTGTAGTTTTAGTATTTAAGTTTAGTTTACTAAGTTTTGCTTTTGTTTATATCTGTCAGTTAGTTGTGCTTTCTAGATATGGATTTCGGAGTTCTACCAGAGGAGTTACCTTTCCTTAGGAGGATCCCACTTATCACTGTAGATGACGGACCGGGAGGGACTATAGTGTTGCACGTATACTTTGATGTTAGTACCCGCATCAGGACTGTCACCTATGTTCTTATCGTTCCCCGATGTTCGGGAGGTGGAGACTTCACTACTGAGGAGTTGTAGGCAGCTCTAGGACGTCCATACACAATCCTGAATGATCCGATGCTGACAGATTTAGCGCTAGTGCTGCAAGCTGAACATTTTCGAGGTGTTGATGTAGCTGGTGAGGATTGGGGTTTGCAGGATGAGTATGACTTCCCTCCGGCGATTGACATGCTCCGCCGTCTTATCCGGGTGATAGATTGGGCGGAAATTTACGATGACTAGCGTTGTTAGGTTGTTCGTCGAGCAAACGACGTAAAACAACAGCGCTCGGTGGGAGGCAACCCACTATTTTCTATTGTTTTTACCAATTTTCTAGTGATTTTATGTAATTCGTCGTTTTTCATTGAAGTTTTATTTGAATTTAAATTGTATGAAATTTTATAATTTTTGCATTATTTCTGCTTGGACGCCCGTCCAGAAGTCTGGACGTCCGTCCACCAAGGCCAATTCCTGGACGAGCGTCCACTATCCCTGGACGCCCGTCTGGAATTCTCCCTCCAATCCTGTATGTAATTTGAACGTTTGGACGAGCGTCTAATACATTGGACGCCCGTCCAGTTCGTCTGTTCTTCACTGAACGCCCGTCCACAGGGTTGGACGAGCGTCCAGCCCCTGCCTATATATACCCCCTCAACCCATGAACCTTCACTTTTTCGGAATTTCAAATCAAGAAAACCGACTTTTTGCCTCCTCTTACCCTAAATTCTTTGATATTGCACCAAATTGGGCAATTTAAGTTGCTATAAACCGCTTTCGATCCCCTCTTTTCACTTTTCTAAGCCTTATTCCTCAATCAACACTCATTTGGACGAATCAGAAACCTCATTGGTCCGACTTTTTGGGTGAAAAAGTCGAATTTTGGGCTCAAATTGGGACTGTTAGGGCTGCAAAGCACCTTCATCATTTACTTTTCATCATCATTGGTAAGTTTCTAGTAACTTTTCTGGGATTGATTCATGTTTTTTTTGGAGTTCGATTTTCGGCTCAACTCTTTTATGGAAATTGTACCTTATTTGTTTTCTCCTTGTTTTGGTGTTGGTGTCTTGCTGTGTTGTTGATGGTGGATGATGAATGGGTTGCTTGGTGATAATGGATGGTTGTGGTTTGGTTGTTTTGAAATCCCGATTTGGATGTTAAACGGGTAACTTGTTTTGATTTGGGATTGTTTTGGTTTAGTTTAGGCTTGAATCATGGTCCACAAGAAGGCAGTGCTTAAGAGGCATGGTAAGGATGTGGCTAGGGAGTCTGGGAAGAAGCGTAAGGAGTTTGATCCCAACCTAATCGATCCCAACCGAGGTGTTAGCATTAGAGAGCAACCTCCTAGGGCCACCCAAACTAGGGCTACTTTGAGGGATGAGCCTACCTCGGGGTCTGAGACGGATGATGATGTTCCATTGGTAAGGATTCCTAGGGTTCCCCGAGGTGGAGGGTCATCTAGGGTTGAGGAGGCTGTGGATGCTACTCGGGAGGAGGTACTGGCTGAGCCTAGGGCTGCCCAACCTAGGAAGAAAGCGAAGACCGGAGACCCTATGCCTATGCCTCATAGATTTGTGAATCCTATAGCCCACGACGCTTATACCAAACATTATTTCTCTAGGACCATGTTGATTGAGAGGGCTACGATGGAGGCTAAGGTAGATCCGGGGTTCGTCAAGTTATTAAAGGACCGGAAATGGGATGCTTTGATGACTATTCCGAGTACCCCAGTCAACGACTCCCTAGTTCGGGAATTTTATGCTAATTGCTCGGAGACCGACTTGGAGACGGGAGTAGTTGTGGTTAGAGGGGTGGACGTTCCTTTTACGCCGGACGTGATTAATCAGAAGTATAACTTGGCGGATTTTGAGGGTCGGGATTATAAATAAGAGATCGTTCATAGGAAGAGTGCGGGGCAAGATCCATTGGAGGAGTTACGGTTGAAAGTTTGCCCGGATGTGGCATGGACATTGAGACCGGGAGGAGACCGGAAGGAGTTGGTTACCACTACCTGGATGGAGGACTGGAAAGTCCAGTGTAGGTTCATACAGATTCGGTTGTTGCCAAAGAACAATCTGACACATTTTCACATCGGTGACCTGGGCATGTTATATGCTTTGACATTTGGACTAAATATGAATGTGGGGCAAGCTTTATACGACGAGATATCTATCAATCAGAAGGTTTATACGCGTAGCTTGATTGTCCCTCACTTGATTCACAGTTTGTGTATTGATGCCGGTGTGCCTGAGTATAGAGCGGATCACAGACCGAAGAACCCGAGACCTACACAGAGAGAAAGGGGTAAGTCTTCGGGACATTCTGAGACGGAGGCACCACGTGAGCCTGGTTCTTCTTCGGCACCGCCTCGAGCATCCTCCCTTCCTACGTTATCTCCCTCAGTCCGGATGAGGTTGAGTATGGCCAACAGTGTACAGAATTGGATGGAGGATATTCGGACTACGCAAAACAACATTTTGACGATTCTGAAGTGTATCAGTGAGGGCCGGCAGCCGAGGGACGAAAAAATCTTCGATCCAAGCCTCATTAATTATGTTTATTCTGATGAGATTGAGCAGGCCATTGCGGATGTTCTGGAGGAATCTGAGTCTTCTTCGGATGAGGAGCAGCTTGATGCCCCTGCGGGTGATGTACCTCCGGCTGGTGATTCTGCGGCACCGGGGCAGCCTTGATCTTATTTGTCCATTTCTTTTGGTTTCTCCTAGATACGATGTTTGTATTATTTTGCTACTTTTCCTTACTTGATTCGTTGTACTTTTGATATTGCTACTGTTTATTTTTCCGACTGAATCATGTAAGCCATAAGGCGTCCGTACTTTCTTTTGACTATATTCTGTTTACACTTTTGGATGTATGGAATGTTATATCTTTTGATTTTTCTTCATTTTTGATATATCCTTTCACTTTGGTATGATTCCCTGTTTTCCCTGAGATTTTTCCGTGTTTGTCGAGTCGTGCAGGTATATTTTTAGCAGTTTTGTCGAGCTACATTGTATGGTTACGAGTTTGAATTGTCGCTACGTAGGCTCCAGCCTGACCATCGATTCGAGTATCGATTGAAATCAGCTAAGTCTTTTATCTTTTCTTTCATTCCGCACAACATGAGGACATGTTGACCTTTAAGTGTGGGGGAGGGGAATGATTTGATATGTACCTATACATTTACTTAATTCATTACGAGTCTATGCAAAATGAGCCAGAATTTTCAAAAAATTTCGACATTTTTGTTTTTGTTTTGTCCCGAGTAGGCAATTCAATTCACCTTTCGTTATTTTTATAGTCATCCAAGCTGTATATCATATGTTTGATAAGTTAGTTGTTTCACCTGAGATCTATTTTTCACGAGCCATAGTGAACGATGAGCTAACTTATAAAGCTATACCCCTTTTTGATTAGTGGTCTTTGATTTTCTTATAAGTCATGTGCTTAGTGCTACGTACATATCTTGAGATTTATGATAGTCTGTATTTAGATCCGAAGTATGATATACTGTGAATATCTAAGGTTTGAATGTGATAAGTAACACATAACTTATCGTCAAATGAAAAAGTTGAATTCAAAATGTATTAATTGGGTGTGTCAAAAGCTGGTCGATGATTTGAGTGTGATAGTGTATACCACGTATGTCCTATACCACTATGATGACCAAAAGCTCACGACAGTCAGAAGAAGCTGCCTTATGATTGGAGTAAGGTAGGGTATATCTCGAATATACTATTCTGCTATGACAGGGCAATAGCTCATTCTGATGTGCGTTTAAATGTGGGAAATAATTAAATCAACTTGCAATAAGAATTGTTATGAAATGGATATAAGACTAAGTTATCGTCTATCTTATCCCCAGTAGAAACTGATGGATATGCTGTAGGGATTATCCTCTGAGTATTTCAGAAAGGCCCTAGATATATTCGATCATTCTTTTCGGGATATTTTACGTTTGTAGGGTACATCTTATGAGTGTCATTTATTGCTAGTCTACGAGGGGGTATTAGCTAGTTTTGCTTTGAGTTTCTCAAGTTTGGATTTAGTGGAAGTTTTCTATGGCTTTGCACACACACAGTGGTGAACTTCTGATTTATTGGATCTATGCTATATTGTCTGAGATGTCTGTTTACGTTTTCGAGCCTTAATTTTAGATTTGTTTTGCTCGGGACGAGCAAAAGCTAAGTGTGGGGGAGTTGTTAAGGGTGAATTTATACGATTTATAACGCTATATTTTATGATATTTTCCCTCATATTCGTATAAATTGCATAAGAAACGAGTGTTTATTGGAAGTATTGAGTAAATGAGGTTTTTAACGAGTTAATCGCAAAATAGGTTAATTTTGGTGTTTTAATGGTGATTTTATGATTATTTGGATGATATTACATTTTTCGATGTTTTGATGTGTTATAGGTACGTGTTTGATGCTCAAATGATGATCAAAAAGAGATAAGAGTCGAATTTCGTTGATGATAAAAGAGATAATGATGATTTGGATTGATGAAAGAGGATAGTGATGAAGAAATCAAGATTAAGTCGATCCTGGACTGGCGCCCAGAAGTTTGAACTGGCGTCCAGAATGGACGAGCGTTTGAAGATATGGACGAGCGTCCAGGGGAAGAAAGTTGATACAGAGAGTTTGGACGCTGAATGGACGAGCGTTTGAAGCAAGGCCAGAACTAAGTGAACGAGCGTCCGGAAAGAGTGGACGGGCGTCCAGTATCCGACTTAGCTAAACCGACTTGAAAATCTATATATAGGCGGCAGTTTCTCAACCCTAGAGAGATGAATTACTCATTACTCAAAACCCTAAACCTAGGGGCGGCTTTAGGCTGCGTTTTTACACTTTCTTTTCCAGTTTTTATGATTCAAATCCTAGATTAAACTTAGTAGTTTTTATGTACTTTTCTTCTACAATCTCATGTTGCAAGAGGATGCTTAGAGGCTAGGCCTTCATCAAACGAGCATTGTGAAGCCTATCCGACACGTTTTGATTCCGTTTCTTCGATTATATTGTGAGTTTTTATCTAAAGTTGTTTCCTTTATCATGTTCTGTATTGTTCATTGCAATTATATCGAAAGATGTGCATGCTTGATTGTTTTATGTTGATGAAAGTCATATAAACATTAGATCATCGTGATAGGGAATAGATGTTTAATCTATATAACGAGAGTTAATAGGTTAGATTTCTAGGTTACGAACGTTAAAGTTTACACCTTCAATTGGTGTTCGGTAAAAACTAGTTTTATAATTTATAAACCGAAACACCCCAAGTATAAGGATCGTAGTATAGGATGTTTACGGGTCGTCCTAAGGGAGTGGAATGTTTATCGGATTCAAATATGAATCTATATCAATTATGTCACAATTATCTATCTAAACTACTAAACTAAGGCTGAAACTAACTAAAACCTAAACCTAAGAATTAAAACTAAAACAAGAGTAAAAACGAGCAGAAAATAATAAAACAGAAAGACGGACGAACGTTCACTTTGGTGAACGGGCGTCTGAAAACGAAATCTAGTGGACGGGCGTCTGCTATTGCGGACGAGCGTCTGATTATGAACTGAAGCAGAAAATTGCAGAAAAACAGCAGGAAATCTAAAGGTTTAAAAACTAAAACTTAACTAAACTTAATCTAAACGATTTGATTCAAACAATTGAGGGAAAACACAGCAAGGCGACTAGATTCCACCTATCAACCAACAATCCCAACTAGATGGTGATTAAAAAGACATAGTTTTTAGTAGTGATTTATTCACGAATTCAATTAGATTTCTTCAACCAAATTCTAGGGTTTCGTTTATCTTTTCAAATAAATGAACATGCAATCAAAACAGATCACGAGATTGTTTCAAACTTTTACTCAACTAAACATGCTTAATCTCTTATAACATGATTAGATGCATTACTTTGAATAAAATCAAACTCAAATAAACATACTTTCATATATTGATTCAAGCATAAAATAAACATAGATCGTTTCATCAAATCTTAATTCAATAAAACTTAAACAATACAAAACAGATCCAAAGTAATGAAAAACTATGAATTAAACTCACTAAACATAAGCATCGAACTCTCTAGTTGGTTTGTGTTGTTGATAGGCTTCCTCCGTCGACTCATCGCAGGCTTTTAGCCAACAATCATGTTGAAGATGATTGTTGGGTTGGAGAAGTTCATCTCTATGGAATTAGGGTTCTGGCCGCAGCTTTTTGGTGTAAAATTGCGATCTCAATTATGTGGTATCCATTAGGGTTGAGAGGCTGCTGCTATATATAGAGTTTCAAGTCGGTTAGGGTTAAGTCGGCAACGGACGCTCGTCTGGTCTTGTGGACGCCCGTCCAGAATGCCTAGACGCTGAGTAAACGCTCGTTCATCCTCCGTCTGAACTCTCTGAATGTAAAACACAATTCCGGACGCTCGTCCACTTTATCAAACGCCCGTCTGGAATGGACGCTGCACGAACGCTCGTTTGAACTGCTTAGGATCAGATTTCATCATCTTTATCCAATTTCTTCAAGCCAATCCCAACTCTATCTTGAATAATTCGACTTGAGCTTCATTTATCCTCATTATATGCACGAAAATTAACACCTACATGATAAATAAACAATGCAAAAATGTAATAAAATCCAAATAATAATAATTCCATTAAATCAACACTTAAAATCATCAATTTTGCATACAACCATCTTAAAATCATCTTTATTAAATAATTACACTTAAACCCTTAATTCTCATGTAAATTATGCAAATGTGGGGAAAATAATAATGAAATAACCCCTTAATAGTCATATAAATATGGCCTTAACAACTGGTAAAGTCGTTAATCTTTAAATCGAAAGATATAGATTAATAGGTGAACTATCTAAGAAATTAGGGTTCATGTTTTAGACAAGGTGAAATCACAACTTGGTTAGAAAACACAACAAAATCGAGATAGGAGTTGATACTTGTTAGGATAGGTGGATCAATCGCTCGTTTGCTCGTTATAACTTGATCAAATCCCTTGAACTTGAATTGTTTAGTTTAATCAAATCTTCTTTATTGCATATTAGGTTTAGTTTAGTTTAAATTGGTTCGGAACTATCTTTCCCGGCTTTAGGTCATTGATCTTTCCATCGGCTTTACGTTATTGTTATCTTTCTTGTGAATTATTTATTGTTTTTGTGATTCATTTAGTTTAGTAATCGTGACATAGTTAGGTTAGAATAAAGACTAGAGTTAACAACCTCCGATTCCCCATAAGATCGACCCGGTATCAACCTCTTTACTACGATCCTTGCACTTGAGGTATATCGGATTATAAATTTATTACTTGTTAATAAAATCCGTGACAGTCTTTGTCATGTTGGGTGAGCTCACTTGATAAATCAGTCGTTGGTTTTAAACTTCATCTTGTATTATCAGTTGGACAAATCAAGAAGAATTGAAGATCAGCAAAGTAACTTTGTCAGCAGACTGCTGAGACATGATGTCAGCAGACTGCTGAGCCAAGTCTACTGATAGCAAAGTCTGCTGAGTTATACGTTACAGTCAAACTTTAATAAAGTCAAAAATCAAAAGACCGGGATATTTATCTTATCTTTATAACCGCAGTTACACGATAGAACGGTTACAACTCTTTATGGATAAGTTATGGGCCACGTGTCAAGATCTCATTTATTCAAATTTAATCGTGGTTAATGCTACAGTAAGTGCTTTGACAGTTTCCAACCACTACTCTCTGTTATATATACAGACCTATACACAGAAGACATTTACAACTCTCATATTGCCATTCTATGCAAATTCTTTGTGTGAACACAGATTTGAAAGCTTTCTTCTTCATCTTTCTCATTTATAATGGCGAACAAGGATGATGTTCATATTAGAACTAGTCAAAGTGTGAGAGGATATGTTACTGACTGTCACTCTACTGAGTTAGCTATTAACATTGGAAGAAGAATCAGAAGGATTGCTGGGTTGGAAAATGTTATCAACAGAAGGTTGGAAAGAATCTCATATGTCAACGTGTTGGAATTTTGGAAGAACATAGTTATACATGAAGGTAGAGAGGCCTTCACTTCAATGGTTAATGGTAGAGAGATTGAAATCTCTTCAGACCTACTGAGAGAGGTTTTTCACTTTGGACCTTGAAATGATGGTCCTACCAATCCAGAAGCAATGAATCTGCCAAGAATGAAGTTTGTGGATGTAATAAAGACAAATGAGAAGATATCTTCATCGCTAGGCATTAATGTGAAGCATATTGGATATGAGTATAATCTACTGAGCAAATTAATTGCCAAAACCATTTTGGGATTCATTAGGAGTCTAGATACACTGTCTGGACCAAAAATAGACCTACTGATCATCATCTACAGAAGTATGTAGTTTGATTGGGCTGGATTCTTTATACATTACATGAAGAAGGTGTTTATTGAAGATAGAGATGGTGCAAGAAAGTGCAAAACAAAACCCCTCGGTTTACTGATTCAGACCCTGTTGAATCATTTTCAGATACCTGATGTTGCATCAGAGAAGATTAAAAAAATCCATATACAAGCCAGAAGTTGCTACTCCTATTCCTGGATTAGATGATGATGAAGATGTAGATGATGAGGCTACAGAAAGTGATAATGATGGTGGAGATGATGATGCTGGTGGCGAGCAGGTTAAGCAAGTTGCTAAGTCTGCTACACCTAAGAAGACTGTTGAGAAGAGAAAGGCTGCTGACACAAGAAAGATCATAGAAATGCTAAAGCCTAGGAAGACAAGGAAGCAAACAACAAAGACTGCTGAGTCTACTGAGGGTCCAGTTGAAATTGAAGTTACTGACCCTGCTGTAGTTGCAAAGAAGAAGTCTGCTGCTGAAATTTTAAGAGAGCAACAGAAGGAAGACAGTAGGAAGAGGAAAGCTGCTGAAGTTGAATCAGAGCAACTTTCCAAGAGAATGAAGGAAATTGCTAAGAAAAAGAAGCATGGAAAAGGCAAGGAATTGAGAGTCCTTTTAGAACAAAGGGAAGAAGAAGAACAAGAAGCTATTGAAGCTGCACCCTTAAAGATTGTTATGCCTACTGAAACTGGAGAGGTTGTTGTTGAGAAACCTGCTGGAGAGGTTGTTGTTGAGCAACCTACTGAGCCTACTAAAGAACCACATCAGACTACTGAGTCTGCACCTGCTGTGGATATTGATACAACAATACAAGACCCTGTAAATTCTGCAATAGTTCCGGGGGAAGAGCAGTCTGCTGCTAACCCTGTTGATGAGCATGTAAGTCAGGGGGAACCCAGTGTGGAACAAATGGAGGAGGTAGGCACTAATGTACAATCTGAGCAACCTCCTAACCTAGAAGTATCTGTTGAGGAAACACTGAATCTACTTGTTGAGACCTTTGGAGGTCAGAAAAGTGGACAAACAGCTCCTAGAAAGCCAACTATGCCCTTTGAAAGGAGAGACAAGAAATAGAAGGAAGCGTATGTTGATCCTAAGCTCCTGCTGGTTGCTAACTACTTTCAATGGAAGTTTGGATATTACAAGAAACAGAAATCAGTAGCTGAGACTATGATAGACTTTGAGGAGTGGGCTTTTGAAAGGTTAGGAGTGGAGAATTTGCTTGATTTGGTTGATACTTCTTTGTTGGAAATGAGACTCGTGGAACTCATTGATGAACAAAAGAAGGAAGAAGGTATCAGATTCAAGGATCCTAGAGATGGATCAGATAGTGATGACTCATCATCATCTGACTCTGATGATGGTCATCCCCCACATCAAGGAGAAGCCAGTGAGACTGCTATGTTAAATGAACCAAGAGTTGAACAGTCCACTGTTGCTAGCAAGTCTGCTGAGGGCCAGCAGACTGGACAAATGGATGAAGATTTGGAAGATTTAACCATAGATGGTCTGGAAGCATTAATAAATGATGGGATAAATCTTGGAGGCAACAGGCTGGTTGGTATATCAGATACTTTTTTTGTTGTAGAATCTGCTGAACATACTAATGATCAGCAGACTGTAGATTTGGATGAGGAGAAGGTTACTGATCTTAGTGAGCCTGATATCAGTTCTGAGGATTCAGCTCAATATCAAGAATAGATTGATACTCAGGACACTCTATCCAAAACTGCTAATACTCTGCGAAGGATTTCTAATGTTAGAGGGTTTCAAAAAGAAAATATGACTGAATTCCCTGCAATTCTTGTACAGAGAGTGTTGATCACTGAGGAACAAATAGTGGTAGCTGATTGTGGTCAAGTTAAATTATTAACTCGATTCCTAAATAACCACTAGCAAGTGAACTAGGTTCAATCGCAGTATAGCTAGATAGAGTCGAGGTCGATCCCACAGAGAATCAATTTGTGGATCCTAACTTAAATAGTCAACCTATTTATTTCATTTGACAAAGACGGTCTACGACCAACATAGAATACGAGAAAAGAAAGACACACTCAAACATATTAACAAATAACATGTAAACAAATAACGTAATCAACTGCCCAATTATAACCGTAATCATTTGGATCTAGACAACTTATATAACAACAAGACTCACCAACTATTAATCCATTCATATCTATTTATATTGGCTACGGGAGTCATCCCCTAAAACTTGACGTAGCACCGGTAGGTCACTAGATCACTGTGGTATTGTTACGTGACTTCACCTTTTGGTGCCTCCATCTCATATAACTCACATGCTTACGACTCTAAGGATGCCGATATTAACCGTACACCTCGTCCAGGCAACATTCCTATGGTTAGGCGTACTTCCTAAATGATCACTCATACTTTCATCCAACTAACAATTACCAAGTTATAGTCTCATGCTAGTTTACGATCTACGTATAACAAGGTGCGCGCAATTCCCTAATATAAACCTACCTAGATAACGCTGAACGTCCGAAGATCAATTCATGAGCCTACCTAAGAGTTTTATATCGGTATTTCCTTCTTACACGTTTTAATTAAATTAAGCGAGTGACGTAGCCATAGCCATACCTACTGAGATAACAGATTCAATTAAGCTAACCTAATCATAAAGACATGACTGATTAACGGATGAAACAAGTTCGGAAGCTCTCGGTTGACCGAATAGGGACACTCGGTCGACCGAGTGACACCTCTCGGTCACCCGAGTGCTTAACTCCCCAGATTACATCCCCGAATATATTTCTCAGCGTTTCACATACGAATCAGATTATATAGTGAATCATCAGGACATCATATAAATTAATCTAAATGCACGTAAATTATACATGCAGATTCATCCATAGATATTAGGTAGAGGACGTAGGGTATGAGATCCTCATAGACAAGATATCATCACTGCCCTAATGTCATAGCCTAGATCTACATCATCTAGATATGAATAGCTACTCAAACAATCAAAGCATAATTAGGAAATTGATTACTAAAAGAAAATATGAAGAAGAACTAGGGCTTACATGATTGCACCCTCAGCTCCTTCTCAAGCCTAATGAATCCTTATTTGCTTATTTGTACATATGAATTGATATTGGTGAATGCATAATAAAAAATACAAAGGACTTGTGTTTATATAGAGCCTCAGCCGACATAGAAAACCGACTTAAATGCCGACACTACTGAACCCTAACCGCCTCAAACAATGTGCCGAACTTCTTCTGGACTACAGGCCCACTCGGTCGACTGAATGCATAGGCTCGGTCGACCGAGCCTTATATGCTTCTGGGCTTTCTTCTTCTTTTATGCCTTGGGCTTTCTGAACTTGTCTGCGATCCATTAAAGCTTCTCCGAAGTCCATCCTTGTGCTCCCTAATGAGTTACTGATAGCATGAAATACAGTCTGTAACATCAAATAATATAATAAAACCTCCAAATACATAATAACGAATCGTAACTCTCGGCATATGCAACTTAAGCATATTACGACTTATTATTACTCTATTATAGCTCCTTTACGACCGTTATCAACTACCCCCCACTTAGCCTTTGATCGTCCCGATCAAAATATCAATAAGTTATTCCCCATAAACCGCTTTCCCGTGGTCACAGTATACTAACACAAGAATCTCGAATCAACTCATACCCTATATGCTCATCAGCTATCCATTATCCACTATTCATCATGAATCGATGTGTCGTGTGCATGTGCATTGAGTTTTAAATATTCGTAGCAAGATTAGAGCTTATGCAAACTTTGTAGTCTTAACCCACCAACTTCAGTATTCCCACTTCTTAAGCCTTTTAATTGTTGAAGCACTAGAATAATAAGCAAGAGCGTATCTATAGGGTTTTTGGACTTGGAGACCGAGTACTACTCAAAGCCTCTTAAAGAGTTGAATATTCTTTTCATATCTTCATATTTTTCAGATACTATCAATCTCAAGAAGGAAAACTTTTTAGTGCACCCTTCTATCTTAGATCAGAAAATAGCATCGAATATTACCACAAGCGCGAGGCTACTTTGGTAACTTACTACAAGCCCAGTGTTTTAACATTATCACACACAGGTACGTCTCAAGCTTATTACTCAGCTTTTGTGGCCAGAATTTTTAGGAACACATCAGACGATAAATTTGATACTAGGTAAGCATAACCAATTATCTATGCAATGTACACATATTTTTTCATTTTTATAATAAGCGTGGTACAACTCGATTCATTTATCGAACAATTGAATAATAAACAACTACTCGCAACGGATAATATGAATATCATTAAGTTTACTAATCAATAAATCACAGAAGCATAAAGTGATCACGTACTCATGAAATATGGCTCATTTCTTATTAGATATAATTATCAGGAACTCACCAAGGTAAATGTGATTCTAAGTTTAAAAGTTTTAAATTTTTTTTTCTTTTATTTATTATTTGATATATGGGAGTATATGGAAGCTTATTTCAGCTAAGTGACTTGTACCCCCCACTTAAACCATGCATTGTCCCCAATGTATAAAAATCGAAAGAACAAACTCAGAAAAGGAACTTAGCTCCGGATAAGCGTGGAAGTTGAACAAGTCTTGGGAATTCGCAAAGTGTGTGTGACAGCATTGCATTGGCCGCTAGCAGGGCGGAAGAATAATCGCTGCAACATGCATCTTAAACAAAGCTCGAAATTCGTTACAGGATTAGTCCAATCAGTAATAATCAGAAAAAAAGGGACCGTAAAAGGGAAAACAATTTCCTTAAACATTTTTAAGTCCATTAATTAATGATTACATTTCACTACATTTCAGCAAGTCCAAAACATCACATGAGTTCGAATTTAGGAAGCAGTGAAACATGCTCTATATAACACGACATACTAGTAGAAACCAGTCAAAATAAAAACTCGTTAATTATAGGAAATGCAAACACGCAAATAAAAATACTTAATCCCAAAATCCTGGATTGAATGGTGCTAGTTGCAAATTGTTCGGGCCGGCTTCATCAGCATCGTCCTCGGGTTCCCCTTCTTGTTCTTGATCGTGGCCGTGAATGATAGGCGGTGCGACAGAACTTAAAGATAGGATAGGCATTGGCCCCACATAGGAATCGCCGCCTAACACTGGGCACTCGGCTCCCTCACAGAATGTAGTGATCAGTGAACCAAAAGGTAAGGTATGCCGAGGCTTGAGAGCATCGTTTGTCATTTCCTTGCGTATCAATGCCCCCACATTCACGGGCCATCCCATGTATAACCAATAAAGCAGAGTGGCATGGGCATAGTAGACCGTAGATACATGCTTGGCCGGAAAATATTAGAACGGATAAGCCGATGAAGGCATTTATCCTCCCATCTCCTGAAATCGGGTTCCGCAAATGTGCGGGCAACTTCTCCTATAGACCATTCTATCCCCAGATAGGCACCAACTTCCTCCAACCAAGCGTCGGACCCGTCAAACGTCACCATATACTCTGGCCCGTCCTCCGAGATATCTAGACCAAAATAAGCATTAAACGTACCCAGAGAAATTACAATCGGTCGTCCACGAATGATAACAATATTGGTGTCGGGATGTACGCGTAAGTAAGCATAAAATTCCCTTACCCAATTGACGTTGACTCGGCCGGGGGGCGCCACGACATCTCGCCACTGATAATGTTCCACCAATCCCAAAAGCTCATCTCCACAATTGTCCAAATCCAGTCCTCGAGCTCGATGTATAGGGGCGTTTACGAAATGATTAATAAACGAAGAATATACCTCCCGACTCGCGAATTGTGGTACCCCGTTTATTAGAGGTATGTCGCCGTCAACAGCCACAAATTGGGCGGCTCTGCGTCTTCTTGGTGACATTTTGACTGGTAAGCGGCACAGCAGCGGACGGTGGTAGCAAGGTGGCTCTCGGTCGACCGAGAGCAATCACTCGGTTGACTGAGTGCTGATTTTCTTTTTTCTTTTTTTTTTTGAATTTCTGGCTCTGTACCCTCCCAGTTAACCGATCGATCGATCAGAAAAAAGTTTCGACAGGATTTTCAAAGTGAGTGAAAATGGTGAAACGGATGAAGATTTTCAAAATATTTCCATTTGATTTCTACAGAGGTTTGGGGAAGAGGTAGATGAAGAACTTGGATAAAGAAGATGGAGAAAAGGATGAAGAAAATGGAAGAGAGAATGAATGGGTTAAATAGAAAAATGAAATTTGAAAGGTGGAATGTGATTGGTGGATAAAAATGGTTGGGGATTGATGATGTGTAAAGGTGAAATTTGAAAATTTGAATTGAAAGAATAAAGAAATTGGGAAGAGGAAAAGGTGAATGGTTGGGAAGAGGAGAAGGTGAATGGGGATATGTAGAAATTAATGGTGTTGACCATTTAATCTTTTTGACACACCGTAAACTAACTACAACATATAACCATGCCAAAATTATTATTTCACTTTTGCAATTCCTACCGCAAATTTTTTTTTTTATAACCGACAAGTTGTCTCAAGCACAAAAGCAATCCCATTCTTATCATAAATAAATCAAACAATCTGGTCTAAGCATTTGTAAAATAATGCTTTTCTATTTCCTTAATCAACATTTTCTTACAAAGACTCAGTTACTACACTCCATTTCACGTAAAAACGATTCGAATAAAAAAAATTATTTTGCACATCCTTAACTCAGCAGTCGTCGGAACACGGCAAAATAGAAAAAAAAACTTCTTATCGTTTCGCGCTACTTTTATTTTTCAAAATAGAATAACGAAGAATAGGAATAGTTCTACAGTTTAAGTCGGTAGCTCGACTTTCCATAAATCATCACTTCCTACGAACTGCTCTTGGCTTGCCAGGTTTTCACCCGGTTAGCCTTTACTAAAAATGTCTTGCTGTCCTTTTGCACGAGTGCCTTTCCGTGAGATGTGAGTCCAACGAAAAGACAGTCGAACTGTCCATCCAAACAAGCTCCAACTTTCGTGATTGTTTCAGAAGTAGATGAGCTCTCTTTAGATCGAACTCGACGAGTTCGTTTCTTTGTTTGCTTCCTTCTATTCTTGGGTCTGGAGAAAGGCAGGCCTTCAGGATTATGATTTTCTAGAACAGGGGCAGGCTCGACAGCTTTCTCACGACTCAGAACTGTAAGGGTCTCATCTCATTCTTCTATCTTGTCATCAACACTTTTTTCTGAGTCCGGAGTAATATCTGGTTTCGAACTACCAACTCCTATAACATTCACGCTCACCGGAGTAGGGAAATCTGAATTCCTCGTCCCATAGGTCTCAGAACCTTTAGCATCGAAAAATGTGATCTCACGCTTGGACATACGAATTAGGGCTCTAGAAGTATTTATAAAGGCTCTCCCTAAAATGATCGGCCAGTGAGGGTGCTCATCTATATCCATAACAACTATATCTATCTTAAACCTGAGCTGTCCTATGCCAATGATCATATTATACATATTTCCAGACATGATTGTTCTGGTCCCATCCGCGAATCTAACTTGCAATGGAGTATTCGTGGGAGTAAGGAATAGATTTCTATCACAAAGACTCTTCGGGAAAATGTTCAGACTCGAGCCAGAATCTATCAAAGCCAACCCTAGGTATGTTCCTTCTAAGGTAACCTCTACCATAAATGCTCCTAGGTCATCTAGTTTCGGCATCAACCGAGCTTCATTCTCAATATCTTATTTGCATCTCTGAGATGAGATGACAATAGGGCGATTTAGGTCTATGCTAACCTCAGAATCAGATTCTATATCTGACATGTGATGCATGTAATCATATCCTGAGTCTGAATCTGAAGAAATCTCTTCAGGATTTAACTTGGACATACCTCTGTATATGTAAGCATCTTTAGACTCTTTTGACTTCTTGGCTTCGTGAATTCTTGCCTTCATCTTTGCTATTCTCTCCTTGAGTTTAGGTGTCAACGGCTTTCTAGGTGTGGTTTTGGTTCTTAGCACCATGACTTCTTCTCCTTGAACCTCAGAAGACCGATGTGATGACATTCTGCTAAACAGTTCGCTTGAGTGATTCCCTCTGATTAACTGCATCATAAGAAAAACAACAAACGGTTATTGAACTAACAGGCAGTATGATTACTCATACTGCTGCTAGGCTTATAACCTACTAACAGAATCACAGGGGGAAAACAACTATCAGAAAATATAAAGCAAATAATGGGCTCGGTCGACCGAGCCTCTTTTTATTTATTTATTTTAATTTTATTTAAAGAAAACAGATAAACGAAATAATTAAGTAGATTATTTAAGCAATTGGACCATTGATTCCCCGGCAACGGCGCCAAAAACTTGATTGCGGTCAAGTTAAATTATTAACTCGATTCCTAAATAACCACTAGCAAGTGAACTAGGTTCAATCGCAGTATAGCTAGATAGAGTCGAGGTCGATCCCACAGAGAATCAATTTGTGGATCCTAACTTAAATAGTCAACCTATTTATTTCATTTTACAAAGACGGTCTACGACCAACATAGAATACGAGAAAAGAAAGACACACTCAAACATATTAACAAATAACATGTAAGCAAATAACGTAATCAACTGCCCAATTATAACCGTAATCATTTGGATCTAGACAACTTATATAACAACAAGACTCACCAACTATTAATCCGTTCATATCTATTTATATTGGCTACAGGAGTCATCCCATAAAACTTGACGTAGCACCGGTAGGTCACTAGATCACTGTGGTATTGTTACGTGACTTCGCCTTTTGGTGCCTCCATCTCATATAACTCACAAGCTTACGACTCTAAGGATGCCGATATTAACCGTACACCTCGTCCAGGCAACATTCCTATGGTTAGGCATACTTCCTAAACGATCACTCAAACTTTCGTCCAACTAACAATTACCAAGTTATAGTCTCATGCTAGTTTACGATCTACGTATAACAAGGTGTGCGCAATTCCCTAATATAAACCTACCTAGATAACGCTGAACGTCCGAAGATCAATTCATGAGCCTACCTAAGAGTTTTATATCGGTATTTCCTTCTTACACGTTTTAATTAAATTAAGCGAGTGACGTAGCCATAGCCATACCTACTGACATAACAGATTCAATTAAGCTAACCTAATCATAAAGACGTGACTGATTAACGGATGAAACAGGTTCGGAAGCTCTCGGTCGACCGAGTGACACCTCTCGGTCACCCGAGTGCTTAACTCCCCAGATTACATCCCCGAATATATTTCTCAGCGTTTCACATACGAATCGGATTATATAGTGAATCATCAGGACATCATATAAATTAATCTAAATGCATGTAAATTAAACACGCAGATTCATCCATAGATATTAGGTAGAGGACGTAGGGTATGAGATCCTCATAGACAAGATATCATCACTGCCCTAACGTCATAGCCTAGATCTACATCATCTAGATATGAATAACTACTCAAACAATCAAAGCATAATTGGGAAATTGATTACTAAAAGAAAATAAGAAGAAGAACTAGGGCTTACATGATTGCACCCTCAGCTCCTTCTCAAGCCTAATGAATCCTTATTTGCTTATTTGTATATATGAATTGATATTGGTGAATGCATAATAAAAAATACAAAGGACTTGTGTTTATATAGAGCCTCAGCCGACATAGAAAACCGACTTAAATGCCGACACTACTGAACCCTAACCACCTCAAACAATGTGCCGAACTTCTTCTGGACTACAGGCCCACTCGGTCGACCGAATGCATAGGCTCGGTCGACCGAGCCTTATATGCTTCTGGGCTTTCTTCTTCTTTTATGCCTTGGGCTTTCTGAACTTGTCTGCGATCCATTAAAGCTTCTCCGAAGTCCATCCTTGTGCTCCCCAATGAGTTACTACAAATATAGCATGAAATACAGTCTGTAACATCAAATAATATAATAAAACCTCCAAATACATAATAACGAATCGTAACTCTCGGCATATGCAACTTAAGCATATTACGACTTATTATTACTCTATTATAGCTCCTTTAAACTAGAATCGGGGATAAAGGTCATAGAATAACGGGCACAAAATGACCGTTATCAGTAGCATAGAGATTGGACATGGTGATGGGATTTGAGGGATCACCATTACTTGTTGAGGAGGTTCAGGCCGCTGAGGATCAAACAGCACCTGAACAAAGGTTGGAACAGGAGGTTCAGGCTGCTGAGATCGACAAAGACTGAACAAAGGTTGGAACAGTGGTGCAAGTTCTTTGAGGATCAAACAACACCTGGACAAAGGTTGGAACTAACTATGGGTTTGGAGGACACCCATGTTGTTATTGAAGAACAGGCTGCTGTAGTAGAGCCTACTAGGGGAAAGGTCACTGAAGGGAAAGATAGTCAGCAGACTGTTGTTATTGATGAGGATGAACAGCTGCTGGACTATGACTACAGTGATGAGGAGTTTCAAGTGCCTGAGGAAGAACCTATACATGATGAACCACAACATGCATTTGTACCACTCTTTGAGGAACTTGCCCTAGATCCAATCCTAGTTGAAGAAGGACCTGCCCGTGTTGGAAAGGACATGAGTAGAGCCATGGTTGTCAGCAGACAGATAGCACAATACAGTGTAGAAGAGCCTACTGATGAAGATGTTGAACATATGGCTGGAGGAATGGCTGGTGGGGGTACCAGCACAGGTGATGGATGAGTTGAGGGCTATCAGAAATGACATTACAAGATTAAGGACTCAACTTGACAGACATGAGCAAAGGTTTGAAGATTTGATGAATCTAGTGGAAAATAGAGGGAGAACCACTAAAACAGTTGCTTCCAATATTACCTCCACTCAGTATGCTTTTGCTGACCTTGCTCTAGATGTAAAGGGGATTAGACAAGGCAATACAATGAAGGAGAAGTTTCTGAAAGACCAACTTGAATCCATTCACCAGAAACTGGATAAACTTGCTGATGCACCCAAGCCTGCTGAGGCTGAGCCTGCTGGAACACTTCACCCTGCTGGATTGGATCCTAAATTCACTGAGAGGATCAATCTACTGGAGCAAACAATGCAAGAAAGGATCACTGCAGTTGATACTAGAACAGAGATAATGGAGGGTCAACTGAATAATCTAGTGATCACACAGGAGAGTGTTCAAGTCTTGATGTCCAGTTTTGTTGATGATGTCAATAAGGGGGAAGAGAGCCAAACAACAGTAGCAAAAGAGGTTGCTAGAATTTTTGCACAGAAGAGATGGGAAGCTGACACCAATGCATACAGAGAACCTGCACATAGCAAGCTTCCACTGACTGATGATCTTTTCAAGGAATATAAGAGGCTTTACTACAACAAAAGAAGACCTTACCATGACAAGGGCTTCCATGAGGGACTCAAATCCTTTTTGGGGCTTAAGTTTGGGAAGCCAGAGTCAAAGCTCTTAGATCTTCACACAGAGGTGGAAGAGGTGGTAGAGGTGGAAGGAGTCTACCTACAACATCAGCTAATGATTCACTGAGTAAGAGTTATATATGTGGTTGGGTTTTAGAGTACACCAAATCAACCTTACTCTACCTGAGGCATTGAAATGGTGGAAGGAAGTGAATCCTTACATTGATTTTTCTCTTATTGAAAATGAATGGATGAGACAAATGGTTAGAGAAATAAGGGAATATCATGAGCAGCAAGAGAAGGAGAGGCAAGAAAGAGATAGAAGAAACTAGATTAGCATACTTACATCTGCTTTATTTTTGCTGAATCTAGACTGTAATACTTTTTGAACAAATATGATTATAATGAGAAATGACTGAATTTGTTCTGTTTTTGTTTTTACTCTTTTTGCTTTGTTGTAAGGAGGGTATTGGCATCATCACCAAAAAGGGGGAAATTGTTGGACTTATTTTAAGTTTTAATGATGAGTGCCAGACTAGCTGTTATAGAGCAAAGGCAAAAAGATGTCTAGATCAAATGTATAGGCTTATTAGAGTTTGATCTTTGTATAGGTTTGATCAAACAAGCACTATAAATGGTCAGCTGCTTCAGAAGACCTGTCTATATCAGTAGGGTACCTGAGTCAGTGGACTAGTTTAGGAACCTGCTGAAGACTGAAGGCTAAGGTTTCAAACTAAGTTATTGAAGGCTAAGGGTTCAAACTTAGTATTTAAAGTCAAGGATATGGAATCATAATTTAGGGAAGTCTGTGATGACCTAAACTGATTACACATACCTTGTGTACAAGGTCTAAGTTCCACAAGTTAAGTGGTGATTGGAACCTAGTTATATTCAAAATGGTGTAATCTAACTTCATAATAAAAAGTTAGATATAAGAGAAGTCAGCTGAAGTGTTTTTATAAACACAGCAACTTTGGAACAGCTGACTGATATGCATTTCAACAGACTTACATTCATATGAACCTGCTGATATATATTTCGAATTATTCAAAGGTTACATTGGAAAAATACAAGGATAAGGACAAATAACAACTCTTGATTTTGTCAACAAATCAATAGTTACGGTTAAAGGGACGTTGGAAAGAAACAGAGCTTTATACAATAGATACAAGTCAAAGGGTGGACAGACTGAAAACTGTCAAAAAGCAATCTGACAGTGTCAGTACTATGTACATGGACAGAATGCAAGTAAAGAAAAGGACAAGTCTGAAACGGCTATGTTTGAATTTCAAACATAAGTTACAAGGATTCCTACCTATAAATAGAGGACTCCTAATTCAGATACAAGTGATGAAAATTAAGGATCTATCTTGCGCTATCATATTTCAATCTATTAAACACCCTGCTGGCCCTACTGAACTTAAAGGTACTGATCCAATAAACTTCTTCAAGTGTAATCTACTATCAAGCTACATCAAGTTTACACACTTGAAGACCTCAAGCTGCTGATCATATCATCCTGATCAAGCTGCTGAAAGCTGAATCACTTACTTGATTCAAACTTTCTTTTATAAGAAATCTGCTGAAAACAATGAAGCATCTTTGGGTGTCGAGGACTGTTTTTTGTGGTGGAGCTGGTGAAGAGGCAATCCTACCCTTCAAGGACCAGTGGAAGACTTTGGTGCAGCAATCCTACTTGTTCCAAGTGTTCAGTTTGTGAAGCCGTAGTTATTGGTGAAGGACAAACAACTTAGGGATTTTTGTAACTGCTACCTCAAGGATCTCTAGTGACTGACAGGATTTCACCACCTGGAACCACTATAAAAATTGCCTACTTACTTTCTGCAGTTATTTTTTGCATTTAGTACATTTACCACATCAATCTACTTAACTAGCAACTGAGTCACACACATACACTACTGAGTATCTAATACTTGGTATCATATTTTAAACAACAAGTAATAAGGCTTAATTTAAAAATATTTTGCTGCATCAAATTCAGGAAAGTCAATAGTCAGCAGACTATTGAGCTATTAGCAGGCTGCTGATGTTGCTGAGTTTGTTAACTCCAAAAGTTTTAAGTGTTAAGTTTATTCACCCCCTCTAAACTTAACCAAAGCCTTTTCAAGGGACCAACAGTACCAATAGAGAGCACCGTCAAGGCAAAAGGCCTACAAGTTTTATACTCCGCCCCGTTTAATTCCCTATAAGGATCAGGTCCAGCAGTCGACAGTAGGGCCGATTCGATCAACTTGGAAGAAAATTTTTTCATACTAAGATAAACACCGCTCTTCCGGATGTCATCTATCAGTTTTTTGTCAACATCCGTAGGCCGGGGATCGCTACCCAGGTCGGCAGAATTCCACCTACCCAAATCGACCTCTACCTCCGGGCAGAGAAAGAAAAACCTAGTCTTCCAACACATGTAAGAAGTATCCCCCGGCTCTGTAAAATGAACGTCAGACATAAAATCACCTCGGTGAGGAAAGAAGTAATATCCAGCCTGTCCAGAGACTTGCTTGCGCTGGTAAAATAGACAGAACGTCTTGACTAAGAAAGGGATGCAGGCACATCGGCACTAGATAGCGAATCCAACTATCTCCCTTACGCTATTCGGAACTATTTGGGCTAAAGCCAACCCATAATGCTCTAGGACTGCCAATAGAGCTGGACACATGGGAAACCTCAGGCCACATAGGAGTTGCTCCTTGTAAACAGTACAATAGCCTGCCGGAGGCCGGTAAGCGTAGACACTTGGAGTCGAAACAATAGGTTTAAACAATGGGTTCTCTAGTTTGTATTGTTTGCACAGTGAAGTTGCATCCCTCTGGGTCAATTTGGTTTCAATACCATGACATGCAGCTTGGGATTTCAGAGCCATATAAGCTTTAAGGGTCAAGACGAATTTGGATGTTCCGGTGGAATGGGGAGGTCTTGTGTAGGATGGAGTGAATTGGGGGGCTAGTTCAAGGGTTTCGAATCCTATATGGTTAGTCAAAGGGGTGAGAATAGAGTTTTCAGCTGGTGGAGGAGGAGAAGCGTTAGAGATAACCCTAAAATTACGGTTTTCATCTTCCGATTATGGCTCAGATTCGAACAAAGCTTCAATGGAACTATCAGTGAGAATCACTGGCTCACTCATTAACTACACAGAAAGTAAAAAGGAAAAAGGGTAAAAGGAGCTTACTTGTATGGAGGAGTTAAGAACTGGGATGGCAACCGGCAGCTTCAATCTTGGTTATAAATGACTAGCGTAACGTCTGAAGATACATGACAAGATGGAGTGGTTATAAGTCCTAAAAAGCAATCTAGGGAAAACCGTTTCATTATTACCCATATACAAGACGCTTCGTTTCCCGTGTCTGTCATCACGGTGTGATAACGGTAACAGGGCCACGTGTCAAGTCAACCCTATAACGATCAAGTTCTGCTTCACTATTAAGGTCTACCCGGCTTCCATGGAGTCGGACCAGACCTTGGGGGCTTATGATGATGGTCATGATAGAGCCTGCCATGTGTCATTCAGAAAATGGTGTTATAGAAAATGTGTATATAAAGGCATCGGGGCCACGAGCTCTATCTCGGGTTGGCCTAACCCCATGAAGGAGGTCTTCACTCTCGTTCCCCGATCTGACTACTGCAGGGCAGCTCGGTCAAGGAAGTTGGGAGAGCCTGGTCGAGACGACCTGAGATGCCCGATGCAGGACGTCGGGACTCTTCCCTATAAGGGGAATTCAAGCACGTGCCTATTTAATTAGATAAAGAAGGTGAATCCCATGATTGTAGGACGCGGATATGCTAATTTAAACATAATCATAATTATCTCTTAATAAATGATTTACACAAAATAATCCTTAGGGTTTAGGAGTCTTATACTTGTCAAACAAGAAAAGAGGGCGAGACGCCTCCATATATAAACTACCCTAAGGAACTACGGAGACTTGATTCCAATTGCATTCATTGGATACGTAGGCAACTTGAGAGAAACTAAATCTCAAGCTCCGTCTAAATCACATCCCAATTTCCATCTCCATTGTTATTAGTTCTTGGTAATTCGTTCTAGAGTATTTAGACCCGGATAATACACGTGACGAGATCCAGCATCGTCACAGTGTACGGCGATGGCATCATATATGTTTCACATAGTATATCTTTTTTGCTTCCTGGAGTTGTTTAGTTCGGCCAGGCTATATGAACATTTCATTCGGATGTTGTGGGGGCATTCGAATCCAATGGCATGGAGCACGCCGCCGTCTGCATCTTGTGAGTGTAATGCGGCTGCTTCTGTGGCGGATACGGGTCAGGTGTGGGTTTAATCTTCAGGGATCTCTGGTTTGATTATGGTTGCATTCTTGTTCTATATTGAAATTAGAATTAGACCAAAAATTTTGGAATTGCGGGTGATTTTTTTGGCTTTGACAGAGGTTATTCATTTTTGTTACTCTTCGGTTACCCTGGAGTGTAATTGCTTGTCTTGTGTGCAGACGCTCCAACGTCCTTCTGATGATCTGACCTTCTTGGTTGTGTTGCACGGAATTGCTTATTTCTTTTCTCATCTTTTGATTCTCTCAGTTTTCATTTGTTAAGCGTTATGACAATGTGTTAGGGCATTCCTATCCGTTACTCTATCCCTATCCCCAGAAATACTATTAAAAAATACATATCCCTACTTTACAACAACTAAATTCATAATACTCTACATCAACATCCCTATCTCTATCCCTACAACATTAAAATATTCATTTTTAACTATAAACAATTTTTTTAAAAGTAACTTTTCAACTAACTTTTAAATTCAAATTTTACTCCAACGGCTATATTTCAACGGCTATATTCGAACACACACATTTTTCAAAACTTACTTTTAAAATTCAAATTTTATTTCAACGGCTATATTTGAACACACGCATTTTCAAACCTTACTTTTTAAATTCAACGGCTATATTTCAACACTCATTTATAAATAGAACTCAATTCCTCCTTACCTTTCATCCCATTTAAAATTTTATGTTAATTTTTTTGAACTTTTATCAACACAATGAGTGATGATGATTTTTTGTGTGCAAGCGACGATTGTGATAGTTTTTGGACGACTTTTTGTATGCAAGGCTGCAAGCGACGAAGACGATGACGAAATGCTTCAAATTTTAGCTTTCAAACGTGAAAGGGATAAGATTGTGGCACAAGGTGAAAGCACTAGAAGACAACGGTCATATATTGATTGTGACATTTCACAAGGGCATGAACGTTTATTCAAAGATTACTTTGCAACGCAGCCTGTTTTTCCAGCTCACATGTTTCGTAGGAGATTTTGGATGAGTCGTGAGCTATTCCTGCGGATTCACAATGCAGTGGAAGCACATGAGACATACTTTCAACCAAGAAGAAATGCTGCCATAAAATTAGGTTTGTCATCTCCTCAAAAAACAACTGCAGCACTGCGAATGTTGGCATATGGGGTAACAACAGATTTCATGGATGAATATATACGAATTGGAGAAAGCACAGCCGTTAAAAGCATGAGGTACTTTGTTGAAACAATCAATGATGTATTTGGTCCTGGGTATCTACGTAAACCAAACTCAGAGGATATTTCAAAATTACTTCAAATCGGTGAAGCTCGTGACTTTCCAGGAATGTTGGGTAGTATAGATTGTATGCATTGGAAGTGGAAAAATTATCCAACTGCTTGGAAAGGTATGTTCACTGGTCATTGTCATGAACCTACACACATCTTAGAATCCGTAGCATCTTATGATTTATGGATTTGGCATGCATTCTTTGTGTTACCGGGGTCACACAATGATATCAATGTGCTAGAACGGTCTCATGTATTTTCTGAAATAACTAGAGGTGAGGGTCCTCAAGTTAACTACTCCATTAATGGTCACAACTACAATAAGGTGTATTATCTAGCTGATGGGATACATCCCCCATGGGCAACTTTTGTCAAATCAATTCCTTTACCAATGAACCGAGAGACTAGATATTTTACCGCGGCTTAAGAATCTGCTAGAAAGGACGTTGAACGCGCATTCGGTGTGCTCTAGGCTCAATTCGCAATTGTCCATGGTCCTGCATGATATTTTGACCATGCCACTCTCAATAACATCATGTTGGCATGTATTATAATGCACAATATGATTGTGGAGGATGAGAGAGAACTTCACCCACAACCCGATATCTCCGAATATGAACAATTTTCAGCAAGTCCTCCAGTTCCAATTGTTTCATAAACTCGTATTCCAGAATTTAGTTCTTTCATTCAGAGGGTCGGTGAGATCAGAGATAGAACCGTGCATAACCAACTGCAAGAAGATCTAGTCGAGCATCTATGGAATCCATATAGTCAAACGTAAAGTTTGATGGTTATGAATATCTTCCGATGTTTTAAAATTATGTGTTTTGTATTAATAAATCAGTATGTCTTTATTTTTGAATTTGACTCAGCACTGAATATCCATACTCTTTCCTCTTGGTAGATGTTGCCGCTAAGAGGTTTTAATGAGGCGTGATTAGGTGCTGAGATGTCAACTTTATAAAAACGGGTTGGTTCGTCTATTATAATTTTTTTCACAGTTTCGTTAATAAAAAATAGTGTTATGTTGTTCTTATTCAATACAATATTGTATTTTTTATTTAGATTGAATAAGTTAAATTAAAATGTCAAAGGTTGCAAGAAATATTCATCCGATAAATGCATTTGCTCGATTGATTTAGCTTAGAATAATCCAATTAAAAAAGCCTAGCGACAAAATGATATTTTTCCAAGTAGTAGTCACATTACATAAAAGCAAAGTCACACAACACAAAAGAAAACACAGTCCTTCATGTTTCAGTCAAAAAAGGCTCGATAAGTTAGACGAAAAGAAAGAAAAATACCATATAAACTACCGATTAAAGCCACGTCTAGATAAAATATCAGCCTGAAGTCCTTTAAAATAATCTTGTTGATAGCCACTCAACGAATTTAGATCCATCATCATAATTACAGTATCTTCCTTTGTTCGATTAACATGCTCTTTATCTTGCTCTGCCTTTGCTCTTGCATGCTCTGCCTCTGCTCTTCTCTGATCAGCTTCAGCCCTTTTCATATCAATTTCAAGTTTACTTTTTTGCATCTCCATTTGTCTTTCAAAGTTACTCTTTTGTGTCTCAAAATGTTCCCTGGCGAACTGCATTTTGACATCATCATTCTTGTCCTTTCCTTCTATCCATTTATTAATGGTGAGGTCGAATTGGCTTGTGTCACCTACTTTACCTTTTTTCTTCTTTGGAGCTTCCCCCGGAACTCCTTTTGATTGCTTATTTCCCGGTGGTCTAACTAAGTTGGAAAAATCACCACTAGTGTTCTCCCCGTCATCTAGATTAATTGTGTCATGTGAAGATGTTTTTCATTTTGATGATCCTTGACTCACATACTTCATCCACTTTACATGATGCTTCAATTTATTCCAGCAATGTTCGTATTTAAACGCACATTTTACCTAAGTTCGGTACAACGTTATGGCCTTGTCAATTTGCAAGAAAAAAAAGATAAATATCAACATTGAAACGTTTTTAAATCACCTACCGCAGATCTAAATGAATACAATGCAAATATATCAAGAAACAAGTCTAACAATATATGACATACATTAGCAGTTAATGGCTAACAAGCAACCATGGAAACATATTTCATTAGCACCTAAAGATTTCAACAAGTCAAACGATACTAGAGTATGTGAGCTATGCGGATATCTATATATATTGAAACATTTATTTAATTCATATATAGTAGGAAGTATACATACCAAGTCTTGTTGGGTTAAACCAGATGTAGCGCCTAATTCCGCTTGAATGAGACATCCACAAAACTTGTTTACCCCTAGTTGAATGTTGCTCCATCGATTCTGAAGGGATTTATTTGAACGTGCCACGTACTTTCCCACACTGTACTCTTTCCAATATGCACCAATCTTACTCCAATACTGACATGCCTTTTGATCGGTGCCATGAATTGGATCTAGACTTGTGTTAAGCCAAGCAGAAACCAACAAGAGATCCTCATCTACGGTGAAATTTTTTCGACCTTCTTCTGTACCATTATCATCCGTTTCCATCTCAATAGGGGTGTCTGGATCGTGTATTGGTGTAACCGGAGAGCAACCACTTGTTTGGGAGTAATCGCCACCCAATTCCGCCATGCGCAAAATTCTTGAAATATCATCATCCATACCTAAAATTAAAATAAAAAATAGAACATAATGTAATTTTTTTTAGAACAGAACATACTATTATTGTGATGAAGTGAATCAACATAAACACTACAAGATTCAAAGCAAAAGCAATAAGGGAATTTGTCCCAAACACGCAGAAATCGGGATGAAAAGACGATTCTTTCAAAATAGGAAACTCAAAAAAAAGTCAAGGCAACCAAACAGCAAGGAGCCACATAATGATAGATAGTAATGGCATTCAAACAGATCCCTCTACCAAATCCCTTTTTGTCCTCTATTTTTCCAAAAGTTCAACCTGAAAAGGTTGGGTCCGACACTATACACAACACAAGACCACCCTATCAGCAACATTCCCAAGTTTATAGCTCTTTAACTTAAGATCTAGCCAGTACTCTGGGAATTTCAGCCTTGTGATTCCAAAACAAGGTTGTAAAATTAAATGCTACTAGAAAGCAAAGAGAGTTTAATCAAGCTCAATGTTGCACAAAAAGGAGCCATATCATTTACATGCTAGCTGTAATAACAAAAAAAAACTGAACTGCTATGAGTAATAATCCAGGCTTTAATCAGCATCATCTGAATCACTTCTATGAGTTTAATCATTTCTACCTAAACCAAGCCGATCCTCGATTTTTTTCCCAGGCTTTCACCACATTTGACGAAAACTTCTTCTTTGTAGTCCAAATCATCCTTTTAGCTAGTCCCTTCGTATCGGAACTCTTAGCCAAGCCTTCCACCAAATACTTAAGAATGTTAAAATATGGAATCTTGTTAGCTTTAACACTCTTTTCAAACACCTCATTTGCAGTTTCAAACTTGTCATTCTTACAAAGATGGAATATCAATGTCCTAAAAGTTGCTGCATTCGGCTTACATCCATTCCCCTCCAATTCTTCATACACCTTCTTAGCCGCATCAAACATCCCATTTATGCAATAACAAGTCATCAAGTAATTGTATGTGATTGTATCCGGTTTCAACTCGGCATTGCTCATTTCCTCCATTACCTTCAGCACTCCATCTGGCTCTTGTCCCTGAATATGCATAATCTTAACGTTATATGCACCGACATCCGGAGAACAACCCTTATTCACCATCTCATTCCAAACCCTCTCTGCTACTTCAATCTTTCCATCTTTATACAACGAATGAATTATCGAAGTATAGGTGATAGCATTGATTTCCACTACCTTCTCCATTTCTTTCAATCTTTCCATAGCCAGTTCAGTTTTCCCCAATTCGCAATAGGCTTTGATCAGAATCCCACAACTCACCTTATTCTAAATTTGAACATTTTTGGAATGGAGACTACCGAAAATAAGGAAATGAGTAGCACATAAACAAAATTTCCCTGCAACAAATGTGTTAGAACAATGCAACAAATGTAACCTTATCTATTTCACCAAGTAACCTAGCGCTTAATTTAGCAAAGAGGTGGAAAGGAACAATATAATAAAAGTTGGGAAGAAAAATCTTGAATAATTGCTGAAATTACCCTTTTTAGGTGATAATAAAAAATATCATTCTCCAAGAAATGTTGGATTGTGATTAAGAACCACAAACCTTTAAGCATATTGTTCCCTGCTTCACCAACCAACCCCCCTTTCAATTACAGTAAAGGTAATCATCAGAAAGGAACTGATTAACCACCAGAAACCAAAGGCACAAAATTTCTCCAGTCCTGAAAAAACAAGAATTACATAACAATGCCACAAAGACTTGAACTTTTCAAGCACCTGGTTCTGATTAGCGGTGGTGGAGGAGCTCGAATTGTCGGGGAAGTGTATTTCAGGATAAAGGGTGGCGCAATAGCTGCCCAGTAGTCCACCTTCTTGCAGGATCTCTCTCTGATGACAACGACTGATGAAATCCCCGAACTCCCTAGACGCCGTAGGAGGCTACTCCGGTGGATTCTGATTTTTGAAGAAACAAAATTTATTGATCTGCAATTTATTTTATTTTGTTGCTGAGGAGTTATTTGCAATTGGGGGGGGGGGGAAATAAATGGAGGGAAGAGGCGTATGGAGGGAAGGGAGGTAAATAAACAATAAAATAAGTGTAGAGATAGCTATAGTGCAACCTCAGATTTGGGGTGGCACTGTTCATCCACCTCAATGTAGGGTGAAGATAAAGGCTAATGTAGCAGAGTTTTTTCTTCTTCTCTATTTTTCATCCTTAGTGTAGAGATAAATTGAAGGATGAGGAGGCTGATACTAATGCCCTTAGCCTACCTTTTACCTAGGCATAATTTGCTTTCGTTGGGTCAAGTTGCTTGGGGAGTAACCCCTCCTGTTGATGTATTCTCCGCCGTTATTACGGATTTGATTTAATAAAAGTTTCTTTAAAAAAAAAATATTCTTATTTAAGGGTATGTTTCGCAATAATTATTATTCGGGTCGTTCGCAAACAATTTTATTTACTGACTAAAGTAATATTTTTTATAAAAGATAAAAATATGTTTATCTATTATTCAAATTGATTTACAAGATTTTCTGGTTTATCTATTATATTTTGTTCACAATGTAATCTCTACTATGAATACCTCATTATACCAATGAAATAATACACAATTTTTCCCTTCTTCTTTCTACGTTATATTTCATCTTTCTTTATACCAGTGAAATAATACACAATTTTTCCCTTCTTCTTTCTACGTTATATTTCATCTTTCTTTATCAGTTATTAGTTCTATAATACGTTATCTACACGAGACTCTACCGGCGAGGATTCGAACCGGAGGTAATTTTTTTTTATCCATTTGCATTTTTTTTCAATGACTAACATCACCTAACAAGAATTTTGTTCCCCTATACATATCTAGAAAAAATACTTATCATGGGCCATGGATGTTGAAATGCACTTGGATTCTAGCTTGGTAAAACAATTGTCGTGAATAACATTGAGACAAACCAAGACGTGCAAAGGCCATGATAGTTCTCCGTCATCATCTTGACGAAGGATTGAAACATGAATACTTAACGGTGAAAGATCCGTATGAATTGTGAAACAATCTGAAAGAGAGGTTCGACCACTTGAGGTTGGTCATATTACCGAAAGCCAGATATGATTGGCTCAACCTGCGACTGCAAGCATCCCAGTTGAAATTATATGGTGAAAAGGTGACATATGCAGACATGCTGGAAAAAACCTTTTCCACCTTCCATGTCTCGAATGTGATTTTGCAGCAGCAATATCGAGATAAAGGTTTCAATAGATATTCTGATCTCATTACATTTCTATTGTTGGCCGAGCATAAATAATGAACTATTGATGAAAAATCATGAGTCTCATCCTACTAGTGCCAATCCATTTCCTAAAGTGAATGCGGCACAATCTTCGAATTTTGGCCGTGGACGTAGACGTGGTCGTAGTGAAGATCGTGGTAGAGGCCGTGGTCTTGGACAATATGTTTTCTATCACAATGACAATTGTGGCAAGAAACGAAGTGAACCACCACAGTTGGATAACAATAGTAAAGAAAAGAAATTCAGATCACCAATCCATGTCACATTAACAACCACTTCGAACTAAAGAACTAATGGCCAAGAGCCGACCTCTATTTGCCCACAAGCCAACTTTTATGGCTAGGTGTCGATTCCTTGAAGTAGCTGAGCGCCGAGCAGGTCCTCCAGCTCAGCCAACTAACATTATTCTTCATACAAAGTATGCCACCGTGGTGACAAATGCTACATATGTGGAATGGAAGGACATTGGTCCAAGACATGCTGCATGAAAAAACATCTAGTTGAGCTTTATTAGGCATCACAGGGAAAGCCAGAAAAATGTGTTGAGGCAAATGCAAAATTGATTGATCAGAAAAATGATGACCTTGACTTTGATTTTCCACCATCAAATGATGACCTGAATTTTGATATGCCATTGATGTCTCCCATGGAAGTTGCGGATTTCTTTATTGATATCGCTTGATTGAAAGAATTTGTAGAGATTTATTTTGGGGAGATAATGATGAGGGCCGCAAACTACACACGGTTGCGTGGCATAATATTTGTAGACCCAAAAACGAGGGAGGACTTCAGATTATTGTGGCTTAGGCATTTTTTTACGCGTTTTCTCTTTATCTGATTATTGTGGCTTTACGTATTTTCTTGTGCATTTTCTCTTTATCCAAATAAAGCTGTTTTAGGGGTGTTGATTTTTTTCCCTCTATTGTTGCGATGTTTTGAACTTTAATTAATTAAATAAAGTGGTGATTTTCCTATATCACTGTTGTCATCTTTGATTGCTCAAGTTTACTAAGTTTTAACCATAAACTTGAATACATTTGTTTGAAAAAGTTACACATATGCACCGTTGTTCAATATTTAGAACTCGACATCCACATATTGTAATACCCGACTTTCAACCCCTAGGTCCACTGGGGTCATTTTAGGAGGGGTTGCGTAGCTCTCGCCACGACTTCAATAAAAAGACTATATTCCTAATATAACAAAACTAATCTACAAAATAATCCATTAACTCCACAAATGATTTTACACTAATTCAACAATTATTTTCATTACAATGTTACAACCCATAAAATTACAATGGCTCAAAATAAAATGAGGTACCATCCAAAACAATAATTTCATTTTCCTCGGATCTCGATCAATATCATCTCCTATACTCTTCAGTCTCATCGATCATTAACCTGTATTTATATTTATAGAAAGAAAAACAAAACAAAACAGAGAAACAAAGAAAACAAGTCATCAGCAAAAGGCTGTTATGAGCCGTGTGTAAGAGTGTTATATATACATATATACATTATTTATAAAAAATATCTCGAGTAACTTTTAGAAAAACAACAGAAGTCTTTTATTAACTGATTGGACAAATAGAAAGAACATTTCTAATATTGAAGTGTATGAGCATTAAGAAAACATGGTTGGTTCATTTACAACTACCAGCTTTGGCCGAGATGATGAGTCAAGTACCGCCCAAACACCGTTTTACCATATGAATTTCAACCGCACTCCACTAGCCATGCCTGACGACTCCAGCTGATCGCCAGGGAAAAGAATCAACCTTCGCCGTGTAAACCTCCTACACGGTTCCAGCCAGCCCTATTCTTGCCCTAGGACCCACGCACCAACCGTCATCCCTTGCTTTCCCTGCTGTAGCATGAATCTTCGGAGAAAAGGTACCGTCCCCACTCTTACGAGCGAGCACTCTAGCTACTGTCGAAAAGATTTCGAGTCAAGATGCCCCGAGACCGGTGACCAGCCGTTCTCCTAGAGCAATAACTCTAATCCCCTTAGCCACCAGAGCTTCGACACAAGAAAAGTGTGCACTAGCTCAAAACGTTATTTGTCTCAAAATAGCTTGAATTATTAATTTTTAAGAAACCATTCGCAAATGACTTCCGAGTTTAAAACATCAACATTTTGATATACGTAAAATTTTGAAACAATAATAAAAATTCACATTTTGGCTTTATCCCTTCAATTATATTATATATTATATACAAAGACAAGGGGGGCTTTTGTGGTGCTGCCACGTGTCACCCCCTATTGGATAGAAGGTTTTTTTTTTTTTTTTTTTTTTTTTTTTTTTTTTTTGGTTTTTTTTTTCCCTATATCACATTTTTTGATTTTTTTGTTTTCCCCTTCCCTTTCCTACATCACATATATATTCATATCTTATCTCCTCTCTATGATACGGTTGTGTGTATATTTTTTCCCCTCTTTTGCGTACATATATTTTTTATTGTGTGTCGATGTCGGTTTTTTGGAGAGTCGTCGATTTTCCCTAATCCCTAATACTTAATGCAAAGACAAGAGGGATATTGTGGGGTTGACACGTGGCACCTTTTAATTTTTTTGTTTGGTTATTGTGTTGTGTTATTTTTTCATTGTTGTATATTTTTGTGTTTCCTTTTGTTTTTCCGTAGTTTTTTAAGTAATCTAATATCGTTTGTATTACGTTTTCTTCTCCGGGATCCTTTATGCTTCTTACGTTTTTTTTCCTTTATTTTATTGCCGTGGTTTTGAATTTTTTCAATTGTCGTTGTACGTTTCCCTTCTATCTATCCTTCCACTATATACAAAGACAAGGGAGGGGGGGGGGGGGGTGTTTGGGAAGGGCACGTCGCAGCCTTGTACGTTTTTCTTCTTTTTCCTTCTTCTTCTTTGTTTGTTTTTAATTTTTATAATATAGCGAGCTTTTCTTTTACGATCGCTTTTAAGTTCTTGTAAAGTTTTCAAAATAATATTAACGATACTTCATATATTTAATTCTTATACTGCTTTTAGTCCATAGTATAAATTATGCTACAGTTTTTTATTTGTCTTTCAGTAATAAGACATCCTATAATATTTACGGTATTATCCTTTAAATTAATTACATTCAAATATTTCCTTATTCTGTATACAGAAAATTAGGATGCCTTATATTTCGATTTGAACGTAGTATTTCTTACTAATTTTTTCCTTAAACTATATAATAACAGTATTCATTTAGTTTCTTTATACACTTAAGTCACACAATTTAATATATATATTGTATTAACACTTGTCTTATGCAGCCAAATAAAAAGTTCATTTATTTAACAGCTGGACTGATTATCAATGGTGGGGGGTGAGGGGTGGGGGGTAGAGGGCAAAGAGTCGGATACAACACTCTTTTGTCAAAGCCTATGATGTATAATCACTCTATTTCTTTTTTCCCAACGTCTTTTAGGTAGATAATTAAAAGTGTATATCAATCACATTTAATGCACCCACCCACTCAACCTACCTCTTCCTCTTCTCAACCACAGTCCACCGCCTACTGCCGCTCCTTTCTGCATTTTCTATCATGTCTCCGGAGATAAAAACGTCTCCGGCTTGTCAGTCTTCTAACAAATTTTATTTTAAAATAGATTTGGGTACAGAGGAAAACATTTTTCCCGTGACTAAGCCTTCATTCCATGTATGTGTCTTTTCTTTCTTCATCTATATAATAGAAAAGATAAGAGGCTTCTTCTACACACGGTTTTTTACTTCAAGGTAAGCATCTATTTTTTTGCCTAATTATGTTTTCTAGCCTTGCTGATTTTAAGGGTAAGATTATTTTCATCTTTATTGTGAATTTCGTATGGATTGTTCAGGGTTTTCTGCTGCTGTTTTAACTATCAAGTTGCCAAGCCAAAAAAACTACATCAGGTGTGTTTATCCTTCTTATTTAGTATTTTAATAAATTAATCTGTAGGGTTTGCCATTTCTTTCTTTTTTTTGTTTATGCCTTTTTTACATCGTTGATGCATGTGTGGTTTTCATTATGTTTAATGATTGGCTGTTCAGCAGCTTTTCACAGGCGATTTTGATTGCGATTTCATTATGTATTTTGTAGCCTCTTATCTGCTTATATTCATATATTAAATTAATAACTTTCACCTTTACTGGTTTTCTCGTTGGTCACTCTTTGATCTCACTCATGCATGTGCACTTTCCATTATATTCAATGGCCTGCTGTTCCAAATAACTTCACGGTACGTTTTGGTCTTAGTTTATGTATGTGTTTTGGAGTATCTTGTCTGCTGCCATTTATAATTTTGTGAGGTTAATTGCATCCTTGGAATATAGAATTTTGGGGGATGTATTCTATAAGTTTTTTTTATGTACCTGTTTATAGGTGGTTGTGATAAATTCATCTTCTAATCCTTTAAAGTTTATATCGTACATTG
>CM047811.1:16510778-16592574 GCA_026214975.1 Gentiana macrophylla | reverse complement strand
ATCTCAACTAAACAACCGATATAAATGTCTCGTTATTGATTCCAACTACTGAACGCTTACATCAAGAACTTTACCTACTGCACCTCCGATTTGCTCGCAGCTTTTTATTAGACCACTTTAAGGTAGATTCCAGATTTGAATCCAACAGGATCGATTTATGTAACACCCTAATTTTCGTAAAGAAATGGTAATTGGGTATGTGTATTATGACCTAATTATTATTTAGCCTATTTATTTAATTAAAAAGAATTTAATTAAAATGATTTAGTTAAAAAGATTATGGATAATTATTTTAAGAAAAATAATTATTACTTATCCTATAAATAAATACTCCCTGATAAAAAAAAATTACATCACACGGCAATTCTGAGGGGAATTATGCACAAAAGCAACGCAAATTGCCAGGGAGCGGAGAAGAGAATCTTCAATCGTGCGGCTAATCCGTCAGGATTTTGTACAGATGACAATAGAAGAAATTGATCACTGGGAGAAGACGATCATTTCCATACTCTTCGTTTTATAAACAATAAGTTTTGTTTTTAGCCATAAATCAATCTTGGTCGTTATTGAGAGAAAAATCCAAGCTTTGGTAGAATAAACAGCTGTGTTGATCGTAGAGTACCGTAATTATTATCGTGAGGTTAATCGTAGGAGTGGTGGAATCGAAAGATTCAAGCTTTTGCTTTTGGTTTGCTTTTGGATTTATGCTCAAATTGTTAAAAAAGGTAAGGGGTGTTCTTAAACGGATTTTGGGTATTCAATCGTATTTAACTCACGCTTTTATTTATTCATTATTGTTGTTATAGGTTGTTTCTTTATTTCTATTTTTTTTATGTTGCCGTGAATCTACTTCGGAAGAAGGAAAATAGGACATGGCTCAGACATGTTGATGTAGTTGTGTGTTGCTGTAGGAAAAGAAAATAGAAAAAAGGAATACAGGAACTTGAAGACGGATTGGAAAAGAAAAAAACAAAAAATTTAATTATTCTTCATTTTATTTCTTTTCTTTTCAAAATAAAACTGCGTATTGTTTTCGAAAGAATAAATAAAAATAGAATAAGACGCAAATGTAATAATTATGTGTCTAAAATTGTTACAATTTAATGATATAATATGTAAGCTTTTTGAATGAATTAATGATATAATATATAGGTATAAAGGTGTTTGACAAGCGCTAAGGTGCTTGTCCACCTTATTTCTATGATTTGTTGTGTACAACACGATATTGACTGGTATGCATGTCTTTGATAGCATTATATGTTATTTTGCAATGTCTAACATCGACTTCTGGTAGCATTGGTATCAAATCGCACCACAACCGAGACCTCTCGGCAGGGAGAAGGTGGAGCACCGGAAGGCTTTGTTTAGGCCTTGTGGGACATTGACTTAGTAGTCAATGATTCCTTTACAACATACTAGGTAGTGTAATTAGTTGTCTAGGACTATAGTCCCTAAGGAGCCTTATACGTGAATGAATCAGGTGGTTAGAGCTTAACTCGTAAATACATATGTAAATATCATTGGTGAGGCACATTTTAGAAATCGAAGCATGGGACACTTACTACTCCTACGGGACAACATGTAACTCCCACATGGAACACGAGTTATACCCCCAGAGCGGTGCAAACCATGTTGTGATGCATTTTCACCATGCATAGTGTCATTGGTATTGACGTAACAAACTTATATGCGTGAGGTTATACTATGTGATCTAGTAGAGGGTGAGAGTGATCTCAATGCAACCTATGTGGTAGAGATTGTAGAATTTACTTGTTATATTATGTTATACATTGTGTGTAACCGTTTCTTCTACCCCTTACTAAGTACGTAAGTACTTACCCCTCTTCTCTCTTTATTGTCCCCACCCCGAGAAGGTGATTGTCAGGTTGATGATGATTTTGGTTATGACGATGGAATTGACGGAGCCGACGTTTGAGCTCTAAAGTTACGATGACTTGGACATTTATTTGATGCAATTTATTATTCAATTTTGAGGCGTAGACTCAAGATCTTTTCCGCTTCAATTGGGATGTAATAAGTTGAGCAACAATTATTTCAGTAGTTTCGCTTTTTCGCTTTCTTGACGTAGATTTTGGGACTTGGTGATCCATCGCTTGTCGTTTGACATTCTTTCCGAGTTATCTTTAGTTTTATTTTTTTCGTTTTTACTCTGATTAATTGTTACGAGGCTTATGTATTTATTAATTTTTGTAATTTAAAAATTAATATATGCATGCCGGATGTTATTTACGGATAAGTAGATTTCAGATTCGTGAATCGAGCGCCACAATTTAGATGCCCTGCCTGGATTAGCCTCAATTCGAGGACGCCACCTTTTAATAACCATGAAATAGTTATCGAAATTCCATGGATATTTACCAAGAATTCTTTCGAGATCATCCTCGGAATTAAATGTAATGTGAAATATATTGATTGACTTCAATAAGTGAAAATTGCTTAATAAAATACCAGTCCATGATGAAAGTATTTTTGACCTCTTCATAGCTTAGTGATTTATCGGAAAATTATAAAAATGGTTCTATAATTTTGTGGTGGTATCAATTTTGGTCCAATACGATTCTTATTAATCAATTTTAGTCCCGTAACATTAAAATAACACATCAATTTTAGGACAATGTTATATTCCGGCGAAATATAATCGTAAAATTAAAATTTTCCCGCAACTATACTCAAAACTCAGATTATATATTATGTTTTAGTATAGGGGTTTTATGTCTTTTTGGTCGATGTATAGTTGGGTATTACAGCCACACATATAAATAGGGTCATTAATTAATTCTAAATGTTAAGTTTCCAGATAATAAAAGAAAAGCTTTCCCCTTTCGCTTCATCGCTTTTTTGAAACCCTAGTTCTTCATTTTGTTTTCCGCAAAAGTGGATCGAATCCACTTTTCTTCATGGTATCGTAGATCGAAGGTTGAAATCTTGATCCGCGTTTGTTCTTACTAATAATTGCGTTGTTCTTAGATTTGTTCGATTGAGATCGGCGGCAGAAGAAAGGCAATTGCGAGCAACAACTGAGAGTTGGAAGCTTCGAGCCCTTTTACTTACATCCGAACGAAAGTCCGCATTGATTCTGCAGATCCGCCTGAGATGCCAAGAATTATCACCCCGGAGTAGATCGATGCGAATGGGTTTGATTATGAAGAATAAGCTAGGTTTTGTAGACGGATCGATTCCAAAACTTGTAGATGATGAAAGAATGAGAGCGAAATGGGAGCAAAGGTGACATCACGGTGATGTCCTGGATAATGAAGTCTCGTGAGTCATCCAATTGCGTAAGATCGCTCGTGGATGAATTCGCTCGTGAAGTTTGGGAAGATCTTCAAATAGGTATTCCAAGATGAATCAAGCTTCGCGTATATCGATTTCTTCGGAAGAAATCAATCAAATTACTCAAGGTACATTGTCTATTACCGAGTATTTTGCTAAATTGAAAACCGCCTGATGAGATTATGATTTTAAGACCAATTCCTTCTTGTGAATGTGCGGTTAAGTGTACATGTGCAGTCATTCCCACCTTCATTGGTTACATAGAGTCTGAATATGTCATTCGGTTCATGAAAGGATTAAATGAGAGTTTTGCACCAAGAAGGTCACAAGTTTATTTGTCAAAACCTTTGCCTTCTATTACCAAGCCTTTAAATGAGTATACAATTTGAGAATCAAATGGAATACAAGGCAAGTCATCCACGGAATACTCACCAATAATATTTGCAAACAAGTCAAATTCAGGATACAATGGAGGCAGGAATTCTGCTGACACAGGGAGTGATAAATCTCAGTCTACCTAGAGTGGAAATCAGAGAAATGGTGTTAGGAAGAAGGTTCAGTGTTCTTACTGTGGTTACAATGGTCATACCATAGAAGATTGTTACAGAAAGAATGGATTTCCACCTGACTGGAAATCAAAGAGGAAGGTTAACCTGGTGGAAGGAGAAGGAAGCACAAGAGCAGATAACAGTGCATCTTCAAATGCAAAGAGTGATATCTCAAATGCAGGTTTCAATTTTAGTTCACAACAGCTTTGTCGCCAAGTTACTTGATCAAATGAATGTGGAAGAGAAGACAGATCCTGTGTGAATCATGCTAGAGTGTTGGTGCTAATTTATATCGAAATGATCGTGAAATGCAAGGTAAATGATTAGATAAATGGATATTAGACTCGTGAGCTACATCATGTGACATATTCAGGGCTGAGTTCTTTGAGAGAGTCGTGGAGGTTAATTGGATAGAAGTTACCTTACCAAATGGAACTTCAGAAAAGGTAACACACACATGGAAGCTGTATGGTAAACAATAATCGCTCTTGCAAGAAGTGTTGTGTGTTCCTAGTTTCTATTGTAATTTGATCTCTTTGGGAAAACTCACAGTTGATAAAACTCTTTGTGTGATCTTCACTGATGGAATTTGTTGTATACAGGACAAGGACACTGAGCAGAAGATTGGTATAGCTAAAAAGAAGGATGGACTGCAGATTTACCGGAATCCGAAAACAAAGCTGCAGAGAGAAGACAAGATTTGTAAAACAGTTTGTAGTAGCTCCTCATTCTTTTATATGTCCCCTAATAAAGACCTCATGTGGCATTTGAGGTTAGGACATATGTCTCATCAAAGAATGAGTATTGTCAAGAAAGAACTAGATGATGTTGTACTACCTGAGAGCATTTGTTATGTGTGTCCTCAAGCAAGAATGAAAAGATTACCTTTTCCTTTGAGCAATACAGTTGTGAATGCATGTTTTGAGTTGGTACATATGGACTTGTGGGGTCCATACAGACATTTAACAAGATATGGACAAATTCTATTTTATGACAATAGTTGAAGACTTCAGTAGATACACATGGTTTTTCTGTTAAAAAGTAAAGTTGAAACTAGACCTTTAATACAAAGTTTTTGTGCCTTTGTTTCTACTCAGTTTAAGTCACAGTGAAGATTATCGTAATGCATAATGGAGCAGATCTGAGATGGCCAGAGTTCTATGCGAAAAGGGATCATTCATCAAGAAAGTTGTGTCTCAACACCACAAATGAATGGAGTTGTGGAGAGGAAGCATCAACATATTCTCAACACACCCAGGGCTCTGAAATTTCAAGCAAATCACCTATTATTTATCAGGGCTATTGTATCATCCATGCAGTCAAACTGATCAACATGACTCACTACACCATCATACAAGATTCTACACATTATCACAAATTGTATAACAAAGATCCGATTTAAAGCACTTAAGAGTGTTTGGTGTTTGTTGTTTGCTTCTTCATTAACCGAGAGATCGTAGTAAGTTTGACACTAGAGCAAGAACATGTATCAATCTAGGGATGTCAGATACAACAAAATGATTTATTTTTCTTGATTTGGTGTCTAGAGAAATTTTTATATCAAGAGATGTTATTTTCCACGAATTGACCTTTCCATTTCATGACAGGGCCAAGAGTAACGGAACAGCCACTGATTCTGTGTCTTTGCCCGTGGTACATGATCTCAGGGATGACACCTTCTTAGATGATAATGTTCTTGGTAATGCTGAAGGGACAAATGAAGGGACAACATCACCTTCTAGCATTTCAAATGAAGGGATAACATCACAACATGATAGTCCGTAGATAATTGCTCAAACGATTCAGATTTCAACATAAATGCTCCAAAGAAGTTCAAGGCCTGTTAGATCAAGAAGACGCGCCAAAGACATTTACAAGATTTTATATGTGCTCGGACTCGTAAACGTGCATCTCCTCATACTTTAGATCATGCATTGTCTTATACACAATTATCGATTCTCATTCATCCTTTGTTGCAAATGCATTGACAAGATACAAGAACCACGCACTCCTATAATCAAATCAGGACATCACCTGCTGCAAGGGATGCTATGAAGAAAGAGATAGATGCTTTGTGAGTCAACAAGACTTGGGATATAGTTGACTCACCTCCCGGAAGAAACCCATTGGTCGTAAATGGGTTTATAAGGTCAAGTACAATTCGGATGGGAGTGTAGAACGGCAAGGCAAGATTGGTTGTGAAAGGATATACCCGAACACAAGGAATTGACTACTGAAGAAATGTTCTCCCAGTGAGCTAAAGTTACTACTATTCGCAGCTCTTTTGGCCATACCAAGTTGCAAAGGACTCGGTTTTGCATCAACCGGGCGTGAACAACGCTTTTCTACATGGGGATCTTTCGAGGAGGTATACGTGAGATTACCTCCAGGATTTCAAGTCGCTTTCATCCACGCCAAGTCTGCAAATTGAAGAAGTCTATTTACGGCTTGAAACAGTGTCGGTAGTGGAATCACAAATTAACAAGTTCATTACAAGACCTTGGCTATAAACAGTCGAAGCATGATCATAGCATGTTTTTCAAGACACAAGGAGCTGAGTTCTTGATTGCCTTAGCATACGTTGACGACATAGTTTTAGCAGGGAACAGCATGGTTCTGATTGTAGAATTGAAATCCCATCTTCATTAATTGTTCAGAATTAAAGATCTGGGTGAACTCAATTTTTTCCTTGGGCTAGAAATTTCACGATCAAAAGCAGGTTTGACTATTTCTCAAAGGAAATATGCACTCTCCTTCTTGAAGAGTTTGACATGCTTGATTGTAAGCGCAAAGAAAGACAAGAATGAAGTCCAAGATCGCTTTTTTTTCCGAGATTCGATTTGTTACCAGACAACACTCAAGATACGAGCTTAGTCGAAAGTCAGCTTCTATCATACCATCACACGACCGGAGATTACTTTTGCCACTGCGCAGCCTCAACAAATTCTTGGCTAATCCCACCATTCATCATTTCCATGTTTGCCAACAAGTTCTCGTGTACATTAAGTCCAATCCTGTAAAGTGGTCATTTTACCTCGCAAACAACCCCTTTGTTTTGGCCGCTTATTCTCGACTGACCAGGCACATGTAAAGATACTAGACGCAAAGATTACCGGATATTGTATGTTTGTTGGAGATTCTCTCGCTTCGTGGAAATCTAAGAAATGACAACGGTGTCACGAAAGTTCTGAAGCGAGAATAGTTGTGCTATATTGCTAATGATTTTGGTTCTCCTACCCCACTCCTGCTTTCTTTACACCGTGACAACACCGGTGCTATCAATTTAGCCAATAATCCTGTCTTCCACGAGCGAACTAAACATATAGAGATTGATTGCCACGTTATACGAGATCGTGTTCAAGATAGACTTGTACAGCTGGTTCCTATTCCCACACTGCACCAGCTTGCAGATATCTTCACCAAGGCGTTAGATAGTCCCCTCTTTTATTCACTTCTTAATTGCCTTCATTTGAAAGACATTTACAGCTCCCCAAGTCCATCTTGAGGGGGGGTATTACATATTATGTTTTAGTATAGGGGTTTTTATGTCTTTTTGGCTGATGCATAGTTGGGTATTACAGCCACCCATATAAATAGGGTCATTAATTAATTCTGAATGTTAAGTTTCCAGATAATAAAAGAAAACCTTTCCCCTTCTCGTTTCATCGTTTTTTTGGAAACCCTAGTTCTTCATTTTGTTTTCCAGAAAAGTGGATCGAATCACTTTTCTTTACTCTGGACTATGCTTCTCCGTCAAAAACAAATGTCACATGGACCATTATATTACCATGTAACCCTGCAATCCCAATGCGTTATGACGTTCTTCTGCCTTTCTTCCCAAAATCAAGTTCGACAAAAAATCGCAGGGACAATCACTGTGGACGACTACCGGAAAATATTCTGATGCAAAATATTTGGTTTGGTCAATCTACTCTTGTATTTATCAGGAACTTGTTGTTATGTTATGAATTGCTTTGGTGTTGATATGTGTATACAAGAGGATGAATATGATCACTTGACAAGCTGTTCCAAGTATGCAAAAAACATGGTCAGTCTATGTGTGCTAGAATGCTGTTTGTTTGATGAGCCATCTGACATGGTATCTGACAAAAATATTAATCAATGTTTGATGACCCAATTTTCTGGTAGTCGTCCACAGCGATTGTGCCTGTGATTTTTTTCTTATTTTAATTTTTTTAAGGAAGAGGCTTTTTGAACTTTATCTAGGGATGAAAGTCGGAAAACGACTTGTAATGAATCGGGATTGCAGACATTTTTTATTTTTATTTTTTTTACAGAGAAGCATAGTCCAATCTGAGCTTATGAGTAAAGTTGCCGGAAAATTTTAATTTTCTGATTATATTTCGTCGGAAAATTTTATTGTCCAGAAATTGATGTGTTATTTTAAGTTACGGGACTAAAATCGATTAATAAGAATCGTATGGGACCAAAATTTGATACCACCACAAAGTTATGAGACCATTTTTGTAATTTTCCCGTGATTTATCTGTAAAGATTTTTGCAAATGCAGTTCTGCAGCATTCCTCGGAATATAAAAATGTTGCGTCGCAAGTGAGACTTATTCCTCGTAACTCGCTTTTCGAGGGCACGAATTTGCCGAACTTTGAAATATAATTTTCTTCCATTATGCAGTGTCTTCCTGGAAAACAAACTGTTTGTTTTGCTTTGTTCTATTCTGTTTTTGTTTTTGTTTTTGTTTTTGTTTTTTTTTTTTTTTTCGTGCTGTTAATATTCAATACAGGATGTTAATATTCCGTGTGAAATATTTATTATTTGACCATGTAGTATATATGAGACCATTTCAATAATTAAGTCAGTCAACTATATTTCTAGAATTCTTAAAAAAAAAAAAAAACTGTATTTCTATATATATATATATAAAGGAGAATTAGGGATAAAGACAATTTTTGGAATATTTTTGAGTAACATGACAACTCAATATTTTTATAGGGAGAATGACAACTCCAATAATTTTTATAGCCTGAAAGACAAAATTAAAAAAAAAATTTAAAAAAAATTAAAAAAATCCGACGCAGAACTGCTCTAGTTTTTTTTCTCTCTCTTTCTTCCCCTATTTTCAAACACTCATATCTTTCGATCTAGATCTCCAAACGTGATGAAAGTTTCCTTGAATTTTTTATTTTTTGATGCTCAAGCTACATTTTGAGACTTGGATCAATATAATTACATCGTTTCTCATGAGATTCACTGTCGAAATTCACTCAGTGAATCTCCTAAATAATCCCAAAATCAAGAAATATCAAGAAATTTACAACATTAGTGAATTTCGACAATGATTTTCTCAAATCACATCGAATATGTTGAATGTGGTCTCAAAATAAATAGCATGAAAAATAAAAAATTTGGTAAAAGAATTTTCAAATTTAGATTTCTAGACTGATAGATAGAGTGTTTTTAAAAAGATGAATGAGAGAGAGTGTGTGTTTTTTTTTTTTTTTTTCTTCAAAAGAGCACCTGAATATTAAAACAAAAAGGCTTTGTTCTTTATATACAAAGTATCAAAAAACTAACATTCTCTTTAATTAATGAAATGTTTGTGTTCCTTCCTCATTCCCATATATAATGTGGTGCCCTCTTGAATCTTTAGATTTCTTAAAATATAGAATTTGACGTGTAAACCTTTCAAAAAAAAAGGAAAACAAAATTTGACGTGTAATCTAAGTATTAAAATCCAATCTTTTTTATTGGGGAGATGTGTTAAGGGATGGGTGTCCCCACACGCTCGCCATTCTCGACCAGTAAATGAAATCGGGAAAATATATACTATTATGGCTAATTTATGGTAATTAATTTGAGCCATTCTCGACCCAATTTGAGTGAATACGATCATTATAATCGATTATATTCTAGTCGAATTTGAATGTTTTTCATACTCAATACCGGTCGAAAGGCATTCGACTAAAATTGAGTTCAAAACTTTTAATATTCTCATCTCAAATTCGGTCGAATCAACAGTGGTGCTTTTATATTGTTGTTGTTATCTCGACCCAATTCCCTAGTCGAAATGTGTAGAAAATTCGACTCAATATTGGTTAGAATGATCGCTCTGACTATGTATGAGTTTGGAAAACTTTAAATATTCTATTTAAAAATATGGTGAAATCAACCAGGTGTGACTTTCAACACGTATATTCCACCATATTTCAATATGCATATCGTAATCATATTCACCAAACTTTGGTCGTAATGAACAGCAGAAAAAATAAAAAAATAAGGCTAAATTGTAAAAAATCATGTGGTAAGATAAAAATTTGTGTGAAAAGATATTCCCTTTAATTATCTATCAAAAAAAATTTTTATTTAATTATAATTAAATACCTTATACGGATTTTCGTCTTAACCGGTGACGTAACTCAGTTATAAATAAAAGTTTTTGAGTACTGTAATGACAATCTTGCCTTTGAGTTGATGTTGGAGAACCTGATACCTTGTATCGACTTCTGTCAAAAGATGTGTAAACGTTTTTTTGCCAACTGAACCATTGATTTTTATAACTTTCGATTTTTATCTTTTACAAAACTTTAGAAACGAGACACCGAAACCATTAAAGTTGGACTCAATCTTTTCATATATTTCTCCCCCACAAGCCGTAAAAGTCTGACTCGTAGTTTTTTAATATATCATCTTATTAGAGTTTTTCTTCACCAAATAACAACTTCACCCAAGAATCACACCATTTGTAGTATAAGTAAAGAGGGAAACATATATATGCTTTGTTCATCATCAATATGCAATACAAGCCCTCTCTTTTTTATTTTTTATATCTCCAAAACACAAATTAATTAAATATTAATCTATATATAATTAATGGCGGCGTTGTCGGGTTTTCGAGAAATCATTCTCTTATCATTATCAATCTTGTTCATAAATCTTTGCCTGCAAATTCATCCCATATCTGCACAAACGAATGATTGCACAAACACAATTGGTAACTACACCCAAAACAGCAAGTTCCAATCGAATCTCAACACCATCCTCTCTTCGATTTCCTCGAGCATCAACACAAAAAACGGGTTCTACAACGGAAAAGCAGGCGATGGCGTCGACCAGGTCAACGCCCTCGGCTATTGCAGAGGCGACATCGATATTGAATCGTGTCGCGGTTGTCTTAACGATACTGCGCAAAACCTTACCACACTACTCTGTCCTAATCAAAAGGAAGCCATTGCGTGGGCTGATTTATGCATGTTTAGATACTCCAACAATTCAATCCTTGGAACCATGTCCTTAAAACCTGATCTTGCCTTTGCTAACAAGAATAATGCTTTAGGTGTCAATTTGCATAGTTCTGATCTGATTTTGTTTGCAGGTACGTAATCTATTTTTCATAAAGAATCAATCCCGCTATACATAACATATAGCGGGATTCATTCAACTCATGGGGTCTTATTCTTAAAAAGAATCCCGCTTACAGTGGGGATCTCACTTTTTTGACCCTGGTTGGCTGTTGATTAATTTGCAGGTAATCTTTCGAACGCGGCGTACAACGGGTCTCCTCGTAAATTCGCAAGATTGGAAATCAGCTATCCAGGGTCACCAGAAGTTTATGGATATATGGAGTGCACTCCCGATATTACTCCTGGTGATTGCAAGACTTGCTTGGATACTATTGCAAATGAAATGTCAAGTTGCTGTTATGCTAATTTAGGAGGAATACGGTTCACCCCAAGCTGTACTTATCGTTTTGAGATATATCCTATCCTCAAAGAGCTACCACCGCCACCACCGCCACCTCCAACAAATAGTAAAGGTGATATACATATATTTTATTCTAATTTCTTTTTACGAGGCGGATCAAGATTTTTTTTTTTTTTTAGGGTGTTCGTTAATGTTTTTTCCAAAGTAAATATTTTTTTCACGTGTCCGAAATAATTTTCTATAGATAAAATATAGAGATCGTTTTTATTTTCAGCGGGGTCCACGGACCCCATTTAGTACAGGTGTGTCCGCCTCTAGGCGGGGATGAAACTAATATCGTCGACTTAGTTTTGATTTTGCTCCAGTTACCATATTTGAAAATCATTTGCAAAAAAAAAATAAAAAATAAAAAAAAAATAAAAATTAAAAAAAAATCGATTTGAGTTCTTCAGACACCGGACCAGAACGTTGAAGGGGTCAATTCTATCTGAGTATTGCTCTAATGTTTCTTTGAGACTGAGAAAAGAAAAAAAGTCGTTTCCAGTATTGCTCGTTTTTTTAACTTGCATTGCTATCGCCAAGTCCTTTCTGTTATTTTTAAAAAGTCGATTCAGGATCATAAATAATTGTTTTTTCCTTGGTTCGTTGTCACATTCGACTGCTGAAACTCGACATATATATATATATATATATATATATATATATATATATATATTTCATGTTATCAACTTTCTTGATTATTTTTTTTGTTGCAGGAAAGAGATCGAAGACGGCCATTATCCTTGTTTGTGTAATTGTGGTTTTATTTGTTGTAACACTGAGTTTTTTTGTTTTCATCACTAAACGAAGACGGGGAAAGGCAAATACAGATTATAAACGTAAGTTTATAGCAAACATGGAGCCTTTAACGACACTACACAACATTTATCGTTATGTACACCACATTGGACGTGGCATGAGGTTCAAATTTCAAGAGGTCGAATCTCGACAAATTCGACATCTGGAAACATCGAACCTTATGCATGAGATTCAACTTTAATTTCCAAGAGTTGAATCTCACTGATCTCGTGTTTCAAATGGCACTAAAGCAGGGGCGGACCCAGCCTTATAGGGGTGGGGTGCATGGACCCCACCTCAATTTCCGGACGAAGTTACTATTATACCCATCTAGTAATATTAAAATTGTGTATGTATATTATTTCAGACAATATCTAGTGTAAATATCCATTTAGCTCAATTGGTTAGAAGTTTAATTATCTATCCTTAGGTCACAGGTTCAAATCTTGGCTTTTGAGTTTTTTTTTCACATTTTTATTTTTAATTTGGCCCCCACTGAAAAATTTTCCTGGGTCCGCCACTGCACTAAAGGCGATAAATATATATAGGTTGTTTATAAATATTGGTATAATATCGCATTACTATTGCAGTAGATGAAGATGGAGAAGAACTGCCCATGGGTACGACGCAATATGATTTTGCTTCGATAAAAACCGCAACAATGGGTTTCTCTACTGCTAACATGTTGGGAAGAGGTGGGTTCGGAGAAGTCTACAAGGTACCCCGTAACAACTGTGCTCGTTTTTTTAAATTTTGAGAAGCAATTTGGTATCCATACCAATTACTTGGGTTATTTAACGGTTTAGTCTAAATTGAAGTTTTTTTTTTTACATTTTTAGTCTTCCGTCGCCAGAGAATGCTGACGTGGCGCTATATATTCTTGTCAGATTTTGCTGACGTGAATGACATTAGGGAAATTAAAACTGGATTTTGGCTGTGAAAATTGCAGAAAATGTTCTCTAACATGCTGAAAAGGACTTGATATCTTAATTATTCCAAATCATATGTCGAATTTTGCAATTGTTTTCTGCATTTTTGCTTTGTCAGTGCCATGAAGAGACGTTCAAAATTCGATTTCCCCCCTAAAGTCAGCTTTCTCCAACGCCCTAGGACTAAATTTGCAAAAAAAAATATATATATCCATGCATGTTAGAGGACTAAAATTGTAATCGTAATAAAAACATGACTAACTTCACGATTTAGCCAGGAAAACAAGGATAAAAGAAAGGAACAAAATCAAACTGATCGTGTGTATATATTTTAGGGTGTACTTTCTGATGGAAAAGAGATAGCGGTGAAAAGACTGTCTACAACATCGGGTCAAGGAGAAAAGGAATTCAGAAATGAGGTCAAGTTGTTAGCTAAGTTGCAACATAATTGTTTGGTTAGACTCTTAGGTTTTTGCTTAGAGCGATCAGAGAGGCTTCTGGTATACGAGTTCATGGAAAATGGGAGCCTCGATAATGTCCTCTTCGGTAAGCTTTCTATCTCTTTCTGTTTGTCGATTATCAGCTCTATAATCGAATTTCCGCAGCTGATTGTCCCCCCCCCCCCCCTCCAATTCCCAACAAAATAGTTGTTGTGTTTATTCTTAACAATGTTATGGTGATTGAAGTAGATGTAGAAAGCCGATCAAAGTTGGACTGGGAAGGACGATACAAAATAATAAAGAGTGTCGCAAAGGGACTTCTTTATCTGCATGAGGATTCACGTTTGATGATTATTCATCGAGATCTCAAAGCAAGTAATATTCTTCTAGATGAAGAAATGAATGCAAAAATAGCGGATTTCGGTATGGCCAGACTATTTGTTCGGGATGAAGGCGAAGTCATTACAAAAAGAATTGCCGGGACCTTGTAAGTCATTGAATTTTCGTCTTTGATTTGAACTCGTTTTTTTAATGCACCGTTAATGAGCGTCACAACCACAAAAATCGATAGTGTCGATATAATGTTGATGAAATTAATTGCAGTGGATATATGGCACCGGAATACGCAATGCATGGCCTGTTTTCTGTGAAGTCTGATGTGTACAGTTATGGCGTCTTGCTTTTGGAAATTATAAGTGGCAAAAAAAACTACTCTTCCCTAACTGAAAACAGACTTGAGGACCTTCCTAGTTGGGTAAGTATAGTTTCTCTCATACACTTTGGAGCTCAATTGTGAAATTAGTCCTATAATTTGACTTAGCTAAAAATTTCGTTCTAATTTTTCCTCCTGTAACAGTTTTAGTCATGTAACTTATGTTTCATTTTTAGCAATTTTAGTTCTCTGTCGCCAGAAGAGGTTGACATGGGAGAAAATCGAATGTTGGCGTAGAATTCATAAACTAAAATTGAAAAACGAAGAAATTAAAGACTGAATCTCCATTGATGTTAACAAGAAGAAAAGCGGTTTCATGAAGAGGAAGGTGTATTGTACATTTTCTAGTGAGATTACATCAGAATTCTCTTTAATTTTAACTAATCTACATCTGTGGTTGTGGATGTATTTATATATCAGCTGATCCTTGAGCTATGCTATGACGGATCGATCAAGAAGTGATGGTGATTGTGAGTAAAGATAAAAGATAAACAAGTAAACAAACACAGAAACAAGAAGAACACAGATATAACGTGGTTTTCGGCAATGTGCGACTACTCCACGGACAAACGAGGATATTTTATTATCAACAGAAAGTTACATCATCAAGTTACAATTAATACATATGGTATTTATAGCCTTGGAAATCCAACCCTAACCGACTAAACAATCGGCCAAGAAATGACTCGAAATACCCCGAATTAACTTCACCGACTTAGAAAACCATGCAGACGTGTTCCTTAAGTCTCATTGTGGATCAACAGACTTCACTTTACTATCTACCAGGATAAGCGGACTTCACTCTCTGCGGTACCTCATGCACCAAGATACAACTTCAAAGATTGATCAACTCGATGTCTTTGCCTCAAACGAAACACCAGATCACAGCTTTCATCCCAGACCTCAGTAGCATAAGTTTAAGTCACTATTACAGATCTCCACCTTGACTTCAACTTCATGCAAACTGATCAGATGCAAAACCAAGTGCCAGATACACAACCAAGTGCCAGAAATCCTCTTTGTCTTCAGATTTGAATATCTCAAAGAAACCCCATCATCACCGTGAGTATTCCCAGATTAATAGTTTGGATATTTAGCAAGTCCAGACACAACTGAAACTTCCCCTTAGGACTGGTTTAGTGAACATATCAGCAGGATTGACATCAGCGTTGATCTTCTCCACTTATACCCTCATCTCATTTCTTAGAAAATGATACCTAACATCAATGTGCTTGGTTCTATCATGATGAACCTGATCCTTAGCCAAACATATTGCACTAAGACTGTCACAAAACACCTTGGCTTGATCTTGATGCAGACTCGGATCATTGACTAGTCCCTTTAACCGGTTGCTTCCTTTGTTGCTTCATCGATGCCATATATTACTTTCTTGATAGTAGATAGTGTCACTGTACCCTGTAAAGTTGCCTTCCAACTTACCACAGAACCACTCAAAGTAAATACATACGCAGTCATAAATCTCCTGTTGTCCACATCAACAGCATAATCAGAATCAAAGTACCCTGTGACAGAACATTGAGTATCACCTCCATAAATGAGTCCAATATCTGATGTACCCCTAAGGTACCTGAATATCCTTTTTACTGCTTTCAAGTGTTCCTTTCCAGGTTGAGCCACAAACCTGCTGACAACACTGACTGCCTGAGCCAAATCAGGCCTAGGACAGACCATATTCAGCTGACTGTGGAGCAAACACAGTAGACAGATGTAGATTTAGGGCCATATGAGTATCTATAGGTTTGGCTGCTGACATGCCAAACTTGGATAGTATCTTCTCAATATACCCCTGCTGAGACAAGAACAACTTCCCCTGCTTCCTATCTCTATAGATCTCCATCCCCAAAATTTTCTTTGCATTCCCCAAATCCTTCATCTTAAATTCAGCCTTGAGCAAATTCTTCAGATCTTGAATGTCAGACTTGTTTGCAGCATCTATTAGCATATCATCAACATACAACACCAGATAGATGATTGAATCATCCTTCAACTTGTTGTGATAAACACAAAGAATCATATGGACTCTCGCTATAACCTCTTTGAATCATATAGTCACAAACTTCTTATACCACTTGCCTTGGGGGCTGCTTAAGTCCATATAAGGACTTCTTTAACTTGCACACATATCCTACCTTGCCAGAAATTGGAAACCCTCAGGTGAGTCATATAAATTTCCTTATCTACATTTCCATGTAGAAAAGCTATTTTCACGTCCAATTGCTCATGTTCAATATTCGATGTGCCACTATTAAGTATGACACCACTTAATGGAAGTATGTCGACCACCACGGAGAAAATATCTCTTCATAGTCTACCCCTTTTTCCATTGAACCCCTAGCAACCGAACGTGCCTTATATCTGATATCCTCAACAGATGTCATTCCTTCCTTTTCTTAAATATCCATTTGCAAGTTACCACCCTCTTATCATGTAGTTGTTTGACCAAATCCCAAGTCTCATTCTTCTGAAGTGACTCCATTTCTTCTCCTATAGCAGAAAGCCATTGGGATGCCTCAAAACATGTCATAGCTTCCCTGTAAGTGTTAGGTTCAAAACCATCAACTTCCTCAGCAACCTGTAGTGCATATCCAACCATATTCTCCTCAAACCCATATCTTCTTGGGGGTATGATATTGGTCCTCCTAGCTCTGCTGAGAGCTATACCCTACTGACCAACATCAGTTGTTTGAGTCCCTGCTGACCCTTGTTTAGCAGACTGGCTTGGATCATGTTCTGGATCTACTGACTGTTGATTGTCATCTGCTGATTCTTTTAATCCAGCAGGCTCTGAATGAAGCTCCGCCTGTTTATCAACCTTCTCAGCCTCAGATCTGATTTCAGATTCAAATGTGGCTCTCACATATGAATTAAGCATAAAGTTTTCATCAAAGACTACACTCCGGCTGAGTATAACCCTATTTTCAGCTGATGACCAGATTCTATACCCTTTAACTCCATCTCCATATCCAACAAACACACCCTTCATGGCCCTAGGTTCCAGTTTACCTTCACTGATTTGATAGTAGACAGTGCTTCCAAAAACCCTAAGTCCAGAGTGCTGACTTGCCTGACCAAACTTCAAGTGGTGTTTTAAGTTTGATCCCAGTGTGAGGCCCCCTATTGATTAAGTAGCATGTTGTACTGACAGCCTCTGTCCAAAATCTCCTTGCTAGACCAGAATTAGAGAGCATGCACCTTGCCCACTCCAGAAGAGTTTGATTCATTCTTTTTGCCACACCATTCTGCTGTGGAGTGTCTCTAACAGTATGGTGCCTAGCAATGCCTTTATTCTTGCTGAATTCATCAAACTCAGACCAACAGAATTCTAGTCCATTGTCAGTTTTTAGTCTCTTGATCTTCCTTCCAGTCTGATTTTCAACCAAAGCCTTCCACTGCTTGAAGTTCTTGAATGCTTCACGCTTGTGCTTCATCATAATTACCCAAACCATCCTTGAATAATCATCTATAAAAGACACAAAATACATGTGACCACCCAATGACTCCACCCTTGAAGGTCTTCAACAATCAGAATGGACATAATCAAGTGTCCCTTTTGTGATGTGAATTGCTTTTGGGAACTTGCTCCTATGTAGCTTCCCAAACACACAGTGTTCACAAAATTCCAAATCCTTGACCTTATGCCCCCCAACTAGATCAGACTTAGACATCATTTGCATCCCTCTTTCACCCATATGACCCAATATCATATGCCACAACTTAGCCAATCAGGATGGTGAACTTCACGATGATGCAACAAAGAAAGAGAACTTATTCTGATGAGACCTTTGTAGTATGTACAAAGTCCCCTGCCTGATACCCTTCAGAATCACACTTGAATCCTTATAGACATTCACCACTCCACCTTCAACCCTGAACTTGAACCCTTTGATGTCTAGTAGACTAAGTGATATCAAATTCTTGGACATTTGTGGAACATGCCTAACCTCCTTCAGTGTGCAGAATTTACCATCATGTGTCCTGAGTTGGATTGATCCAATCCCAACTATTTTGCAGACCTTGCTTTTAGCCATAGCATTATGACCTCCATCAACCTGCTGATAAGTTGAAAACCACTCCCTATTTGGACACACACGATAAGATGCCCCAGTGTCCAGTATCCACACATCTCTGTGCCCTGCTGACTCTGAAACTGCTAATGCCAGATCTTCTTCAGAGTTGGTGTCTTGTTCTGCCAAAGCAACTATACCATGTTGAGTACCCTACTACTTCTTTCTCTTTGGACATTCATTTTTCCAATGTCCCTGCTCCTTGCAGTAATTACTGATATCCTTAGCTTTAAGACCCTTGGAATTCTTCTTGAATTTCTTCATTCCAGAATTTCCTGGCCCCCTATTGACTCCACTGGCCACCAACCCAGTAGACTGACTATCTGTCCCAGATCTAGATGCCTTATGGCATAACTCTCGAACTTGGAGTGATGACCTTACATCCTCCAATGATACTGAGTCATTCCCAACAATAAAGGACTGCACAAAGTTCTCATATGATGCAGGCAATGATACAAGTAGAATCAGTGTAGCATCCTCATCTTCAATCTTCACATCAATATTCCTTAAATCAAGCAATATTGTGTTCAGCTGGTCTAGATGATCCCTCAGTTGAGTACCCTCATGCATCCTTAAATTAAACAGGCATTGTTTCAATAACAACTTGTTGGTTAGAGACTTATTCATATACATACTCTAAAGTTTGGACCACAACTTCTCAGCAGTGTCCTCTTCAGCAACCTCTGTGATAATATCATCTAACAAGAACAACATAATTGTTGAATGTTCTTTCTCCTCCTGACTGGCTCTCTCAGCAGTACTTCCTTCTGTTGATTTAGACAAGGGACCCCATAATCCCCACTGCTTCAACAAAGCACACATCTTGATCTGCCACAAACTAAAGTTGTTCCTTCCTGTAAACTTGTGGATCTTGACATTTAAAGCAGGCATCTTTCTCACCAGAAAAGCTTGCATAGATTCCAAATCCTAGCATCAATTATGACCTTGGTGCCAATCTACCTTGCTTCAACAGATAAACAGATTTCTTGATGAACCTGGATGCTCTGATACCAGTTTGTTATGACGGATCGATCAAGAAGTGATGGTGATTGTGAGTAAAGATAAAAGATAAACAAGTAAACAAACACGAAAACAAGAAGAACACGAGATATAACGTGGTTTCTTGCAATGTGCCGACAACTCCACGGACATACTTGGGATATTTTATTATCAACGAGAAGTTACATCATCAAGTTACAATTAATATAGATGGTATTTATAGCTTTGGGAATCCAACCCTAACCGACTAAACAGTCAACCCAGTAAATGAATGAAATACCCCAGAAGTAACTTCACCGACTTAGAAAACAATGCAGACGCGTTCCTTAAGTCTAATGTGGATCAGCAGACTTCACTCTGCTGTCTACCAGGATAAGCAGACCTCACTCTGCTGGTACCCTATACCAGCAGATATAGCTTCAGCAGACTGATCAACTCTGCTGTTGTCCCAAATGAAACACCAGCAGCTTTCATCCCAGACCTCAGTAGCATAAATTTAAATCACCATTACAAGCTAATTGAGTGAAAGGCGGTTGTAACCACCTCCAATCTCACTAACTAACTTTTCAACCAACTAGTGAGTCCAAGGTGTTTGATGTGTGTCTCAATGAACCAACATCTTGCATCTTGATCATTTTGTCTTCTTATTCTCATCCAATAGTCCCCCCTCAAGCTGAATCTCATGAAGCTTGAACATCTTGATCATTTGTCTTCTTATTCTCATTCTAAAGTGATGTAGATGGAGTAGATGGCAGAAACAAGGAATGAGTTCCTATTTTGCTTAGGAAGTTATGGAACAGAGGTGCATCTAGAGCCTTTGTAAGAATATATGCTAATTGAAAGTGTGTCCTCAGTGACATCAACTTTAGGAATCCTGACTGCACCTTATCTCTTGTAAGATGACAATCCAACTCAATGTGCTTTGTCCTTTCATGAAATATAGTGTTTTTAGAAATGTGGATGGCACTTGCATTATCAAAAAAAAGTAAAATAGGTAAGGGAACTGGAATGTGCAGGTCTTTCATGCTATTGACTAGCCATTGTAATTCACATGTGGCACTTGCCATTGCCCTATATTCTGCCTCTGATGAACTTTTTGCAATTGTTGTTTGTTTCTTTGCTTTCCATGAGACAGGGGCTGTCCCTAAAAACATTATGTATCTAGAAATAGACTTTCTGGAGTCTTCACACTTTGCCCAACTGAGTCATGTAGCCGCTTCAATTCTAGTCTGTTTTGTGCAGAAAGAGTAATCCACAAGCCGGATTCCTTTTTATATACCGAGTAACCTATGGTGCGGCTTGCATGTGATTCACAATGAGGCCTTGATAGGTACTGGCTTAATTGTTGTACTTCAAATGATATATCTGGCCTTGCAAAAGATAGGTATATGAGCTTTCCTACTAATGTTCTGTATGCTGTGTTGTCAGTAAGTAATTCAGAGTCTCCTGCAGATAGCTTCTGTTTGGAATTGAGAGGTGTATTGACTGGTTTTACTTCTGTAAAACCATATTCTTCTAACAGATTGAGGGCATATTTTCTCTGATTAATAAAAATGCCTTGATCTGTTCTAGCTACCTCAACTCCTAGAAAATATCTTAATGCTCCAATGTCCTTGATTTGGAATTGGTGTGTAATGTTTGCTTTACTTCATTGATTGGTCTTATAGATGAACTTGCAGCTATAATATCATCTACATATACCAATAGTGCTATGAAAGTATCCCTTTCTCCTCTAGTAAACAAACTGTGATCATGTTTTGACTGTTGGAAACCAATATATACTAGGGCTGAAGTCAGTTTTGTATTCTATTGTCTACTGGCTTGTTTGAGGCCATACAAGGTCTTTGTGAGTCTACAAACAGGATTAGGTATGTCTGTGTGATACCCTAGTGGCAAATCCATATCGACCTCTTCATCAAGATCACCATACATGAAGGCATTGTTTACATCTATTTGGTGAATATGCCGGTTCTGTGATGCAGCTAGGGCTAACAGTGTCCTAATTGTGGTGACCTTGGCAATAGGGGAAAAGGTCTCCTCATAGTCTATACCATATGTCTGTGTAAAGCCCTTAGCTACTAGCCTTGCTTTGTTCCTCTCTATGGATCCATTTCCATGATATTTGATTTTATACACCCATTTGCAGCCTATTGTCCTTTTTCCAGGAGGCAGAGTTACAACCTGCCATGTATGTGTTGCTTGTAGGGCATCCAGTTCGTTCTGCATTGCTTCCTTCCAGCATTCATGTTTAATGGCTTGGTTGTAAGTTCTTGGTTATGCCACTGCATCTGGCAAACAGACAAAAGCCATTAGTTAAATGTTGATAACTTAGGACATTGTTGATGGTATGTGGAGATTTGTTTTCTGGACAGACGAATTCTGCTAAGTATAAGGGTTGATGTCTGGTTCTTGTAGATCTCCCTTCTTTGGTTGTTGAGGCACTTGTTGTTGTGCAGCGGGATCATGTCTGGGAGGATCGAGAAACATGCATATCGGCATCGATTTGCAGAGGCCTCATTGACATGAGGTGCGAGACATGAGCATATCTGTACCAGACACATAGGGTACTGGCAAGGGCACATTGCTACTGGATGTTCCTGTGTCTATAATTTATAAAGGAAAAATAGTTTCATAAAATTTCACATCCCTAGAAATAAATATGTCCCTAGTGGACTTACAAGCAAAATGTGACCTTTTGTGTATTGTGGTATACCAAGATATATACATTCTCTAGCCCTAGGATCAAATTTTGATCTATTACGAGCTGAAGTGGAGGCAAAAACAAGGCAACCAAACACTTTTAAGTCACCATAAATTGGTTCTTTATCATACATCAGTTGGAATGGTGTCTTATTACCTATGACTGGGGAAGGTGTCATATTGATGAGGATTACAGCATGTGCAACACAATACCCCCAATATTTAAGAGGCACATTGGACTGAAATGTCAAAGATCTAGCCACATTAAGTATGTGTTGATGCTTCCTTTCAACAATCCCATTTTGTTGAGGAGTATCAACACAAGATGTTTGGTGTATAATGCCTTTTTCTTTATAAAATTCTGGCATGTTAAACTCGTGACCATTATCTGTTCTTAAAGATTTAATATGTTTGTCAAACCATACAGAAACAAATTGGCAAAAGGATTTAACTAGGTCTCTAGCTTCTGACTTGCATTTCATTAAGAATAACCAAGTGAACCTAGAGTAATCATCAACAATAGTGAGAAAATAACATTGAGCATGAGCGATCACATTGTCTATATGGTCCCCATATATCAATATGAATCAAGTCAAAGACACCATTAACGGAAGAAACACTCAGAGGGAAGGAATTCCTTTTTTGTTTTGCCAAATGACAAATATGGCACACATTGTTCACAGAATCAGAACTAGAAATAAGATGCAAATCAGTCAATCTTTTATGAGAAAGACGTCATAATCTATAATGCCAAAGATATTTACTATATATTCTACTTTAACGGCAGAGAATTTGTGATCCTCAACCATAAACTGTGTATCAGGGTTGTCTAGCACATATAGGCCTTTTGACTTGCTAGCTGATCCAATCAGACTCCCAAGTCTCTTGTCCTTCATCAAACACTTGTTAAGAGCAAAAACTATAGATAGAGCAGGATTAGCAGTTAACTTTGCCAAAGAGATAAGATTAAACTTAAAATCAGGTATACATAAAACATCATAGATGATTAGTCCATTACATAATGAAACTTTCCCTATATGTGAAAATGAAACATTATAACCATTAGGCAAGCCAACCCTCATATGATTAATAGGCCTTGCATTCAGAAGAATATTTGACCTATTAACAATATGATAAGTGGCTCCTGAGTCTATGATCCAAGACATAGTTGATTTAGGCATACCTGTCATGTCAGGAGTAGGAGCAAAGTTAGCAGTCAATATTGTTGCCTGGTTATCCATGTGGTCAAACCTATCTGTCCTTTGAGTGTCTAGAAACACGAGGAGTTCTTTGATGCATGCACTTATTCAAAGTGAAGGATTCATCATCTAATACTGAGGGCATAGGATTAGCACCAGCATCAAAACCAGAATTTATTGTGTTATCACCACCACTACCAGATGTAGATTCAACCATATTGACCCGGCCTCTTGTCATAAAACTTGGTGGAAAACCATGTTTCTTATAACACTGTCCACAATGTGGCCAGTAAATCCACAGAAGGTACATTGAAGCTTCTTTTTGTCTTGACCAGGATTTCCTTTCTTGAAATTGCTATTACCAGAACTTGCATTAGGCCTTTGCATCTGTTGTTGCTGATTTTGAACAAAGCCACTACCAGATTGACTAAAGACCTATTGTGGAAAACTTGAGCCTGAGCAGAATGAGTCAAAACATAATCCTTCTATGCTTCAAGTTTTAAAGCCATGGCAAAGACAGTGTGGAGGTCTGGCATAGGCTGCATCAATTGTGCATGTGTCATGACCTGAGAATACTCAGGATTCAACCCTTTTAAAAACCTGACAACATTTTCTCGCTCTGCTGCATAACCGAAAAATCTTAAGAACATCACAAGTACACCTAGGCTCACATTTACAAACCGGTGTAGGCCTCATAAGATCAATCTCATCCCACAATGTCTTGACACTAGTAAAATAGCTAATGACGTCTAGTTCACCATGTTTTACAGTATGCACTTCTTCTAACATATCAGAGACTCGAAAGACATCCAATCTTGAAAATCTGGATTCAAGATCTAACCAAATATCCTAGCCGTGGATTTGAACATGATACTTTGTGCTATTGAAGGAATTACCGCATTAACCAACCAAGCACTAACAAAAGCATTACATTGTTTCCATACCTGGTAATTTAGATCATTAGGTGCAGGTTTAGGAAATGAACCATCTATGAAACCGAGTTTTTTCTTAGTAATCAATTGGCTCTTCATTGACCACTCCAATGATGAAAGTTCTAGTTGTTAAGAGGAGGATGTACCAATACTAGTGAAGGATTTTCACTAGGATGAATATACAGCGGATTGTTAGGCAAAAACACCTGATTCTGAGTTGCATCCATGGCTAAAACTCCAAGAAAAGGTGCAAAAAAAAAAAAAAAAAAAACAGAAAGCAGAGTCGTCCAAGAAAACTGGAGAATGAACCTCCAAGAAATCAGAGATAAAGCGCAAAATCTACTACAACGAGCTTTGAACGCTTTGATACCATGTAGAATTCATAAACTAAAATTGAAAAACGAAGAAAGACTGAATCTCCATTGATGTTAACAAGAAGAAAAGCGGTTACATGAAGAAGAAGGTGTATTGTACATTTTCTAGTGAGATTACATCAGAATTCTCTTTCATTTTAACTAGTCTACATATGTGGCTGTGGATGTATTTATATATCAGCTGATCCTTGAGCTAATTGAGTGAAAGGCGGTTGTAACCACCTCCAATCTCACTAACAAACTTTTCAACCAACTAATGAGTCCAAGGTGTTTGATGTGTGTCTCAATGAACCAACATCTTGCATCTTTATCATTTTGTCTTCTTATTCTCATCCAATAGTTGACGACAACATGTCTCCACGTGGCCGCTGACAAAGCTAAAATTGGGAAGTAATTGCTAATTGTGCGATTTTCACGTTAAAATCAAAAAATTTCCCCAAATTTCAAACACAAGCACGTCAGCAAAATTCAGCCAGAGTTTTGCCTAGCTTGTCCGCATCCTCCGGCGACATATGACTTAAAAAAAATAAAAAAAATAAAAAAAAAACCTAGTTACTGGAACAAAATTGAAACCGGACCAAAATCGGGAGGTTTCCTTTGAGAATCGGGTTTAAAAGTAGTAAAATTTTAAATACACATTGTTTACGAGACGTAAGCTATAATCAAAGTTCTAAAAAGATAATTTTCAATTATCTTTGCGGTTTGTTAAAATATTTCTCCATGACAGGCTTACAAAACATGGAAAGAAGATAAAGCTTCAGATCTAATAGATCCTATGTTGACCGTTGATTCGGATTCGATGCAAAATATGATGAGATGTATACACATTGCCTTACTTTGTGTCCAAGAAAATGTAACCAATAGACCTACAATGGCTGCAGTGATTCACATGTTACAGAGTTTAACCCTTTGTCTACCGACACCATCCGAGCCTGGTTTCTTCAGCAACGCCGAAAGCATTGCTCTCAATTGGCCTCATTTTTCAGATTTTACAGAATATTCAAGCTCAAGTGGTCAGTCGAAACCGATATTACTTCATGACGGTGCTCGCAGTGATTGGGCGTTGAATGTTGAGTCGTCAGCTTAATTAACAGTCCTAAGGTTATCGATTGGCTCGATCAATGAATCTCATTTTCAAAATTTTCTTTTCCTCAAATCGGTTTGGAATTGTTCTACATATTTAAAGATTTTGGTGAGATTCAAATTATAGCAACTGATTTTTGGACATTTCTAGATCAACTCATTTTTATAATATGTGAGGGATTATATTATAGTCTCATAATATATATGGATATATAATGTGGGCGACATGTGGAATCTTTATACTTTTTTAAATATAAAGTTTGTCGTGTAATCTAAGCATTTAAATGCAATCTTAATCAGTCGTTAGGGGTTGCGTGTATATATTTATTTAATTATAATTAAATACCTTCTACGAATTTTCGTCTTACGTATTATATATGTCCCGTACATCCGGAAATAGTTGTATCGTTTCACTTTTTCCACAAGATCTCGAATCTTCAATTTCAAACGAATTTTCTGAATCACCAATATCAAACGAAGCTTCAAAATCATGATTGTCAAACGAGACTATCACTGGTGATGATCTCTAAACAGAAGCCTGCCTCTTGATAATTGTCTGTATGACATATTCTCCTTCCCGGGAAAGAAAATATTGTATCCTCCGACTTTATTAAAACCACCACATCCAAAAGTTGACTCTCTGGTTGAATTGATAGATAATGTTTCCGTACCGTCATGACGGCTAATGTTCAAAGCTTGGAAAACTGACAAATTTTAGAATACAACCGTCGTATTAAGGTTGTATCAAGTGGTATGGATTATGACCTCCCCTTTTTACTCTATCACACACAAATAGTTTGTCTTATATTAAAGAAAATAAATATGATAAGCTATAATGCATGTCACTCGATACAACCTTCATACAACGGTAGTACCTCAGCTCTGATGCTAGTTTGTTAGGAAAAATAAACTCGAGCGATAGCTGATGAGAGTCAACCTTACTACGCTCCGATGCATGTTTTAACCCCCGTTTACAGAATTATTGGCTCATCCCGGGTTGTTTTAGGCCTTTTATAGGGCAAAATAACATAGAGAGTGCACCTCGAGGCAAATCATCACATAGATGGTAAACCTCGTCATTTTACGGTGTATTTGCCCCATTTCGAGCCCCATTTATCTGTTAGGAAATCTACGTAAGAACGCTGCAGAATTTAAAATTTATTTCCTATTAACCCAAGATCGACTTTGTTTAAGAAACAAACATAAAAGAAGTAGACAAGAGAATATATTGGTTGATCCAATTGGATCGACACTTTGTCTACGGTTGTAGTTTCTGTACGAAGCCGCCCAAGTGTTCCGCCTCTGCCGTTGATCCACACGAACAGCCAGCCGGAATCCCTTCATGGATTGCTACCAGAAAAACTCGGTTGCTAAACCGACCTTTTCTCACTCTAAAAAATCTCTTTAGGAAGCTCTCATATTTTCTACTAATATAGAACTCTATTAAGTGTGATGTACAAAAGAGCTTGACACCCACCTCCTATTTATAGTAGATGGTGCACCCCATACTAGTCTCAAACTGATTGGGAGAAGATTACTAGTAGATTGAGGAGAAAGAAAACCTTTTTCTAATAAACTAAGGAAAATATATTTGATTGATTTATCTCATTTAATTTAATATCTCATATTAAATATTTTCAAGATATTGTCAATATCTAATATTGACTATCTTTATCTTATACCCATAAATCAATTTATGCAAGTCTATTAATATATGGTAATACTATTAATTAATTTGCACAATCCAAGTGTATCTTAATACTTTTAATATATATATATATATATATATATATATATATATATATATATATATATATATATATATATATATATATATATATTAGAGTAAATAACAAACTAATTACCCGATTTCCACCTCCTACCCGACCCATACCCAGATTTTAACGAGCAGGAAAACACAACACAAAAACATAATTAAAAAAAAAATACAAACACCGATTTACATTACACATACAAAATCCAAACTAATTACCCGATTTCCACCTCCTACCCGACCCATACCCAGATTTTAACGAGCAGGAAAACACAACACAAAAACATAATTAAAAAAAATAAATACAAACACCGATTTACATTACACATACAAAATCCAGATATAACTAACTTAAACAAACCCTTGATTTTTTTTTACTTTTTTTGAAAATTAAACAACCCCATGATATTATCTCCCACGCCAGAATTAAAAAAACAAAATCCAGATATAACTAACTTAAACAAACCCTTCATTTTTTTTTCCTTTTTTTGAAAATTAAACAACCCCATGATATTATCTCCCACGCCAGAAAAAAGAAAAAAGAAAAATTACACATACCGAAGTACATTACACATACAAAATCCATATATAACTAACTTAAACAAACCCCTGAATTTCTATAATAAAAAAAAAATACAAATACCGAATTACATTACACATACAAAATCCATATATAAAAAAGTACACATACCGAATTACATTACACATACAAAATCCATATATAACTAACTTAAACAAACCCTTGATTTTCTAAAAAAAAAAATTACACATACCGAATTACATTACACATACAAAATCCATATATAACTAACTTAAACAAACCCCTGATTTTCTATTTCTTTTTTTGAACATTAAACAACCCCCTGATATCTCTCTACTAACCTAATCACGAAAAAAATTAAACAATTAAACAAATACATCACGTATCAGAACTTATCATTCCCCATTTATTCTCAACTTCACCATTATTTCGCACCAGTCATCAGCATTCCTTCACCCTTTAATCTCTTCTTCACCATTATTTCATGACATTCATTAGCATTCATCCACCCAAAGAAGAACCCTCAGCATAATCGACCTCAGCGTTTACGCTCCTACAACACTACCAAGGTAAAATCAAAGCAAGTAAAATTCATATACCACACATTTCATTTCCATGATTTTTATCAACTAATTATAGTAAGATTGTTGGGGTTTCTTATTTACTGCTTTATGGATTGCTTCATGGTAAAGCCGTATTACATTCTACCTGATATCCTAATAAGGCTGTGTTTCCTCCTGTTTTGCAGATTGTATGAGCGTGTTTCTATTTTGCAGATTGACCAAATTCATTCCTATCTCATTGAATTGCAGTAAATAGTCCAGCCTCCTGTTCTGACTACAAGTCTCTCTCTATTCAGGTACACGTATAATATAAATATACATTATTCTTTTATCAATAAGAATAAAATAATTACCTAACGGTGGAAAACATTTTATCAGACACATCTATATATATATCTCAAAACCGGTATATTACAAATACCGAATTACATTACACATCAACATTATTTAAAATTAATAAATTTCAATTAATCTAATTCTATATTAGTGAACATATTATATATATCACTCAATATTTTTTTTTTCGTGAAAATATCACTCAATATTTAACAGTTGTCTTAAAAATAAAATATGAATTATTTGTATCAGAAAATATTTATCTTTATGATTTCAAATTATAAAATGTCGATTCTTCTGAGTCTACATTACACCACCTTACAATATCCCTTTTATGTTAACATATGTGTTTCATTTTGTTTTGTACCAAAAATATCACTGAACAAGTAAACAACAAATCAAAATCACATCACCTACCATTTCTGAATCTCTAATATAAATTCATCAAAATCGCATTTTGTTACTCTACTAACACACCTCTTTCAACATTAAATCGAATCACCAATAAAGAGTGAAACATTTTGCAAATCGAAATGTCAATTTGAGACACAAAACCATTAACTCGCATACAAATCTTCCCTGATATGGCAGATCAACGGGTTGATTGTTTGATTCGGACATCATAGGCCTCAGTTATTCCATCATAGGCCTTAGTTCCATATATTCCTCAGATTAAAACGACATCTACCTTTCACGGAACGAAATCACAAATGTAAATGACTGATTCTTTTTACAGATCGGAATGTCAAGATGAGAATATAAAGACAGAAAACCATAAAATCGCATAGAAATCTTCCCTGATATGGTAGATCAACAGGTTCATTGTTTTATTCGGACATCATAGGCCTCAAATATTCCTTCATAGGCCTCACTTCCATATATTCATCAGATGAAAACGATCTCTACCTTCACAGAACGAAGTTTCTGCTGATATAGCATTTAAAGGAACATTCTTTTCATTAGAAACATACATCCAGGTGTTGCAGAGGCTTCACATCACATATATATTTCTGGTGGGAAATAGAAGAAATTTTATGCCAAACCATAGATGGTTTCTCATGGAAGAAGATAGCTTGCACATACACAGAACGAGGAGGAGATAGAAGACATGAAGACTTTTGGGGAGAATAAAATAGGACAATAGGAATAGGAAAGTGGAGATAAAGACGTCCTCCTAGAAATTTCTAGGAAAGTGGGGGAATTTAATGGGGTGGGGCGTGTTTCTAGGAAAGTGGGGTTATTTAATGGGGTAGGAACGAGGCCGGATCCTCTGCTGTAGCTTATACACAGCAGAGGCTGTTGTGACGCCAAAACGGCGTCGTTTGGCAGGGAAACGGCGTCGTTTTGGTCCTAGAACGGATACACGGCAGAACGGATACACTTGGACGGCGGCGCGCGTGTGGAGGCAAAACGATGCCGTTTCGCGTCACAACATACACGGCAGGGGCACTTTCACGGCAGAGGATCCCAATTCGGGTATGAAGGGATTTACTATGTATATGGTATACATATGTTATACGGTGTGACATTATATAAGATGTTTATGTATTTCAATATTAAAAAACAGTCAATTCATCCGATTCGTATCACTTGACCCGACTAAAAAATGTAAAAGTCGGACTCCATTAACAGACTGTTTTTCCAGCATAAGGTAGACAACAATGAATTTAGCGTGAGGGGTATTGGAGCCGGCTAACATAGTGATTTATTAGGGTATGAAAGTCGGGTATTATGTTTATATAGTGCGTCTTAAAATGAGTCAAAGGGTTTCAGACCGGTAAATTGGCTTATGGTCACTGGGCCAGCCCTACACTAACAGTTCAGCCCTGCCGAATAAATCTAACATAGTATGTACTAAGTAAACTAAATTACATACAACCACATTATTCATTAAATAATAAAAAACTAACTTAATAAACTTAAATAATTCAACAATAAAATACACATTACACAAAAGTAAAAACAGCGGGGCTTTAGGAAAAATTAAGTATTGTAAATACTTTAATTAATCTTATAATATTGTAGTTATAACAAACTCATATGATACAAATTAAGTTATAACTTAACTTAATTACATACAACCACATAATTAATTAAATAATAAAAAAACTTACTTAATTTACTTTCTATCTAATTAAAATAGATATTCACTTACTTGATTGTATATGCAGATGCTTTGATTGTATATGCAGATGAACTTCAATGTGGTTTGGTTTATTTTCAAGGTGCAGCATGGAAGGAGCCGATTGATGTTGACTTTTGTTCCATTACAATTGATGGGAATTCGAGACAGGTGATATTATGGTACAGAGACTTCATAATATGGTCAAGCAAAGGGAAGAGTTGCAATGAGATGGAGATTCTTTGTTCGTGCTAAGCTAATTTCTAGGGCATAAATGACCAAGATGCATAGTGCTTATGGATCTCAGATGAAGGATCATGCAAATGCCAATGTCAAGCTTCAGGTAACATATTTGCATGTCAGGTTTTAATGTATCGGATCCCCTTTGAAAATAAAACATCTGTTTTAATTCTGATTCCTGTTATGCATTTAATTCTGATTCCTGTTATGAATTTAATTTTGTGAAATTCATTCCTAAGGTGATTTCTGTTATGCATTTAGTGATCACAATTTACAATTGTTTTAGTTTCTATACAATGATTTACTTGAGGAAAACAATTTTGCAAAAGCAAAAAAAAAAAAAAAAAAAGCAAATGCAAAACATCTGCCTAATTAGAGTGATTTTATGATATAGAAGCGTCAATGGAGGGAATAATAGTGAGTAAACATATTTTCCTGAAATTTATTACAACGTTAAACATTTCAATGTGTTCGTCTCTCTTTCATTTTTGTTCATGTAAATCATTCCCGTGCTCTGAAAATTTGCGACATTGTGTTTCACATTGTTGTGAGAAAGAAGGATCACCATTGAAAAGTTTATGCAGTAAAAAAAACACATCTACTTTACATATTGTCAGCCAACAAAAATACAAAGAGTGGTTTAGAGCAAGTAGATAACAAGTCTGAAACGATAAAATATGAAACAACATCGATTAATATTATCAGTCTTTATAGCATAATTGTTATCCATTGATTGCATAAGCAATGCCAATATTGCTTTGTGATTGCTGGGGCAGTGCCAATAAATGGCCGGTTTCTACTTTACTGTCTTTACATGTGAGTTATTAATTATTTATCGTTAGTTTATTTGTAAAGCGCTTTACCGTTGACTTTTAACCTTGAGCTATTTTTTTGCATTTGTTTTTCGTATAGTATATATACAATGTATGGATTTTAAATTTGTTTACTTGATCTATTTTGTCTCTAATTTGATTGGCAATACAGAAGGAATGGTTTATCCTATCAGTATTGTCTCATTTAGTTTCATGCACTATCAAATTTCATCACAAATTGGTTCATGAGGAGGTGAGTTAGGTGACATATACAACTTTGCCGTTTTCAGATAATAAATGTTTTATTTCTTCATTACGCCTTATTGTTGAAACTTCTTTTATCTTTTTTTTCAATAACCATGAATTACCATATTGTAAAGTTTTTGCCAAACAAAACTAAATACTGTGTCGCATGGAAGGACCTTCAAATTCTCAATTGCTGTAGATGATGGCTTCAAATGTTAGGTATTAATTTTCTTTCTTTTTTTTTTAAAATTATTTTTATTATTAATTTTATTTTTCATAACTGTAGTTTGGCTTCTTATTTTATGTGCTAAAATGTTTTCCAGCGGTGTATTACCATTTCCAATTGCTTCATCCTCTTCCATACCATCTCATTCACCATTGATTTAACCATTAGTGGAGACCAAAGGCTTTTAGTTTACATTATTTCAATTCTACCAACTATATGAATAGATTTAGTTTTTGATATCCACATGGACAGTCTTACATGGATATCCCTATTTTTACATTTTTATTTTGTTTTAACATCGATCGGATCCTTTAACTTAACTATTAATGAATATAAATATAGATAATACGGAAGTTGATATGCCGATGTTGATGTTCATATTTCTTTTGTAGGTTAGGTGTAACTTAACTTACTATTAATGAATATGCCGATGTTGAATGTTCATATTTCTTTTGTAGGCAGGGACGGAACCAGGATTTGTAGGTCGGGTGGGCTAATGGACAATATAAAAATGTTCGGGTGGGCTGGATTAAAACCACTAAATGTATAGGACTGAGTTATATAAGATTTTTTATGTACCTAAAATAAAATCCGGGTGGGCGTAGCCTTCCCTTTGGGTCCGTAAATTCATTCATGCCATTTATGTTAGTTTCTATAAACACAACCTTTTTCATAACATATTATTTTTCTTCGATGTTTACTTATTAAATTTAACGTTTTCCGTGCGTATCGCATCGGTTTCTATTAGTATATATATATATATATATATATATATATATATATATATATATATATATATATATATATATATATATATATTGGCTCTGGAATAATCTTAATTATATAATACTATGATTAATTAATTTGCAAAATAGATGTGTATCAATATACACAAATATATTTCGACATACATATACATTATACGTATATTTAATTAATCAACATAATTAATATCTTGTATTTAATTTATTCATAATAAATAAATACCTCCATATTAATTTATCACTAACACTTTATAGTCGAGATAAATTTCCTTATGTGGTTATCACTATAACTGCATTTTAATCCTGCTAAATGTTCTTATGTATGTGACCCGATAGGCTTCCGAATATGTTGGCCTTAGGCACAAAGTGCAATTACAATAATGCGCTTCATACCTAATGATCATGGATAGCGTCTAGCAACACGTCCATGACCCCGAATCATCGGAAGAGTCAAATGCAATGACTACTACCTTTCATGTGAAACAGTTACCGTGTAAATAGAATCATATCGCTTTTACAATATCCATACGGTTGTACGTTGAGTGTCAAACATCAACGACCGTATCTTATAAACTGGATATCCTACTCTCTCGAAGTAACATATTACTTCCGCTTTGCAAAGACTTTCGAGAATAAGACATTCCTTATAAGAAGGCCCTTTTGGATATTTACTCCTAATCATAGGATACACAATTTCGAGCAACATGAATCCTACGCATGCTTCAGTATCGCACACAATCACTACCGCATGATCGCCCCATGGCTAGGGGAAACCTCAATAGAGTCAAAGTATGACAATCCACACCGTGATGTCATGAAGACTCCGGTCTTAAGATAATTACACAACCGCCATATAGCGCGACCCTTGATAAAGTAAGTGGGTCAGTCTAATGCACACATTCTCTAATACACGTCCACGTACAGTCCAAGTGTCTCAACACTTTGATAGACAAGATCTATCACTATCTTCAATAAGATAGAAGACATCCATTACGTGCTAGTCTAATCATGCCATTAATGTCCTGTTTAATAGCACATACGACTAGAGACATTTAAGTATCAAACTTATTAAAGTGAGTCGAGATATCATCAACCATAATCACTATTATGATTTTTTTCTTTCACAGTTTGACACTGGACGTTATCATATATATAATATCATAATTGGTCCGTTAAGAATAAATATATATAATAACAGAAAATCCATTTAATATATGTATAAACATAAAGAAATAGTAGAAATGATCCGACCTGGTCGGATACGGTCTGACCCGATTGGGCTTAGGACACTATGCTCGGTATATTGATTTCTATGGACATGAAGGAAACAGGTGACTCGTAAGCCCGGGAGTTAAGGCACGAGGCTTATAAAGAGGAAACCTAGGCTCGGGATGGAAAAGTTGAAGAAAAAGTGAAGATTTTGAGGTACAACAAGAAATGTGTACACATTGATGGTAATGCGTGTGCATTGCTGGAACATGATGTCAAGTTTTGAAGAATTTCAGCCAATGCGTGCGCATTGAGGAAGCAGGTTGCCCAGTTTGAAAGAGCCGGAGGCATTGCGTCCTCACAGAAGCAGAAATTCAGCCTATGAGAAACCCGTTCAATGCGTGCACATTCATCACAGTAGAATCAAGTCTTCTCCAGCCGACACAGGACAATGCGTGCGTATTGATATGGAATGTGTACGCATTAGACCGTTTTCAAGCATATTTTGGAGCACATATAAATAGATTTTGCACAGATTTTTTTTATAGACTTCTGGATACTTCTTCACAATCCTGGAGAGCTCCATACCCTCACACTTGCACTATTTAGGTCGATTTTCCCCTTTTTGATCCCTACACTCTTTTCTACACATAATTTACTTAGATTAAGCTCAGTTTAGCTTAGATTTTAGCTCCTCTTCCTTGAATTTTGCATTTTGGATCATTTTTTTCATCTTTGGACATAGGTGTTGAAGAAACTTGATGTAAGTACAAATTTCTACGATTTTGGTAATTAATTCCAGTTTTCTTTCTCTTTAATGGCTTTAATCCTTTCCTTAATTGTTATTTCTTGTTTTGTGATGAGTAGTTAAACATATCATAGTCAAATCATGTGTAGATTGAAGAAATCACCCTCTAATAGAATTAAATTGGGAATGGTTAGTGCTTAATTGTTGTTGTTTCGTCGTGTCTTAAAATTTGTTCTTAATGCTTGAATTAGCTCGTACACCTAGTTCATGATCTCACACACCACATTTATAAATGTATGTTGCGAAAGGGTGTGGCAAAAGGAGTTTTAAGATCGTTTCTTATAATTGACTGAGTTGTTTAGATTTGATTAGGGGACGAGGTTTATCCGTTGATTAATCGAGCAACTCTAGAGCGTTTATCTTTTTCGGTCAGTTAAATCCTTAAAGGCAGATCGTTGAACCGGGCAATGGGTACTTGGTTGTTGTATGGCGTTTAGTACTATCTTAGGAGTTTGCACCCACGTATGAGTCGATATAATCGTAAGGTAGGTTGGTTGGTTGAGCTCATTCCCTAATAATTGATTAGAGGGGCGAAAGTATTCAATTGAATCATGATTTGGCTGTGTCCCTCTCTTGTTATCTTATTATCTTTAGTTTACCAGACATTCTAGTATAATTAAAACATGAACCACCTTTGATTAACCTAAACTATGTTTGAAGACAACTTTGATAATTGATTGAGGGATACGGCCTTGCTAACCTCTATAGTACATCCGACCCGGGTACACTGCCGGTTAAGGTTGGAACGCTACTATTTTGGTCATCAATAGGCCTTAACGGAAGGCTATTAAATAGTCACATAAAAAGGCTACCTCACAATTGCTAGCCGATGTGAGACTTTCCCACAACCTAACAAATAACCTAGCTCAACCATTATAAATGTTTATGTTTCAATGATCAAAATTTCACTATGTTGCCTTGAAAATAGGTTTGACGTGATGTCCTTAAAGGCTACATATTTCAGTTCATGTACAAACACATTTTAATCGGATTTATTAGATGATGTTTCTACTTGCAAATACACCAGTTCGATTCTGTAAATCATTGCATTCTCTCAGTAATAAAATGTGTACAGTCAATCATTCACACACTAAACCATTGAGGCATATTCAATGTAAATCCCACGAAGCTATGAAGAGAGCAGTGTGAGGGCCCATTGGGTTGAGACTCAAGCCCTTAAAGTGACTTAGAATTTGTGACGGAGCGAGTGAATTGAAACATGATAGGGACATAGTTGATATTTTGTCGAGAGATACTATTTTTGGGTGTGTTTTAGATGATTTTCAGGTTTTAGGAACTCGTGAGTTATAATGGATATAATTGGAATGTTTTGCCGGTTTTTGGAGATATTTTAGAAAATGCTCAAGGTGAAGAGAAACGATGAAGGATTTTATGATGTGATCGAACCATTGCGGAATGCACTCATGTGTCCTCGAGCGTTTTCACCGACCTCGTGCTAAATATTTATTATTAATAAAGTGGTCAAGAATTGGTTTTTATTATTAAGGATTATTATTATATTTAAGGATATTAGTTTATTAAAATATTAAATGGAAAAGAGAAAAATAAAGAAATAAATGGGCTTGGCCCAAAATTAGGCTACGCTGCTTTATGCTATTGCTGCGTGAATTTGCTGGGGATAACAAATCAACCTATTACCGAAGATAGCAAAAGAGGAACAGCGGCTGCTATTTTTGTTTCTATTCAATTGTGCTAAGAACAATAGACGTATGAATTATTTTGTGCTTTCCACCCTAATGGTTAGTTTTTAATTTCGTTTATTTCTAGTTAAAGTGTTATTGAAATCTCGATTGATACGATTGTGAGACCTAATTGATTTCATCCTCACTGATTTCTTGATATTTATTCGTTTTTCGGGTATAAAATTGATGACTATATAATTGATTCTGCAGGATAATCAATTCAATTATTTAGTTGATTGCCAATTAAAACGATAAATACGTCAAAGTTTATTAGTTTTAATATAGTGGTAAATGATATGATTTTGCCGATTCATAGCCCGTAGAATCCACTATCACGAAAACGAATAATCTAAGTTAAAATTAGGGATAAATCCACCTTTCCTTCCTTAATTAATCTTTGATGCACTCCTTTTTTTTTTTTTTAGACAAAATAAATTGACAGAGAGTATTTTGCCCCTACTGATTAGCTAAGCCTTATAACCCTTTTCAGCGGATTCTCTTCTTAAAGCCTTTCACGTTGGCTAACATAATTCTTTGAAGAATCTTATAATTTGCTGTTGAAGTCGTTAATTAGTGTAGTTGATTCCGGCAGGCCGGCCGGCCGGCCGGCTGAGTTCCACCAAAGAATGGGGGATCCTTCAAAGATTCCCCGGCGGGGCGGAGGAGGAGGCAACCCAAAAACCAACAGATGAAATCACGAATGAATGATGACCACATCACCTCCGTCGATATCACCTGGCAAATTGTTGTTGGCGCTGTAGGTACGTACGACAACAACAATATATGTCTTCAACAATTTAATACAAGTGATGCTTAATTTCTGTATTTGCTTTGAAAAATTTATGAATTCAGCCGGGATTACACCCTTCACTGTCGCTGGAATTGAATTCAGCAACAGAATTGTAAGATTATTTACTGATTACAGTTAATCATTGTTGCAGTTCAGAGGGACATTGTTATTTAACTACTTCTTTTAATGCATAAAAAAAACTCAAATGACACAACACAGATAAAACAAAGACAATGTGAAGCTTGTAATGGATCAGGACTAGTATTGATTTTGTTTTTGCTACATATTTTTGTTTGATAAATTTGAATAAAAATTAATAATGGAGGGAAAATCCGAATGGACATTGACAAATGAGTTGCATTAGTTTGGTAAAAGGTTGCAACCAAATTAGGGTTGCACCTGTTCGATTGAATCATTTTGAAAGGATGCAACCGATAGTGAATAGTCTCCATTTCTGCCTATAAAATCCCTGCATTACTGAATGAAAATTTAGACAGATTTTTGCACATACTACATACCAAAATTCTGCACAAATAAAATACTTGTGCATAGTCAGAGATATTCAAGGCCGAATCAGTTCGCCGCTTGTTCACATCTAAGTGCAAGACTAGAACAAGGAGATCACAGATCTTGGGAGGCGATTATCATATTACCGTATACACATAATCGGGGCAAAAACGTCTTAAGGACAGAGTTCTATACATTCGCCTCAGTCGATAAGTTTTATGTCTTATTTTCTTTTTTCGTTTTTGTTTGAATTTCGTGTTAAACAACATAATAGATTGATAATTTACCCAACAATCTTAATACGTTTTTTTGCGGTTTTGATGTGTGTGGTCAAACAGTCTATAGAATGTTATGAACCATTTGACAAATTAATGTTCCCTGAATTGAATGGGTTAATAGTCATTTGTTCTTTGTCTGCGTAATTTAGTTGTCGGGAATATCGATGCTATAATAATAGTATTAAGTTAGTGTTGTTTTGTTTTGCATACTTATATATGCTGCATACAAAATTTTGTGCATATTGGTAGAAAGTAATAAACCATTCTTTTGTTTTTGTTTAAACATGACAAATATTCACGGATAGCAGTTGCCGACTTGCATATGTGTTTTATAAACATTTAGCATATATAGTTGCTTCATGTTCTAAAGTTGCGCCTGCTATGTGCAAAATTATAAACATATTTATGTCTGCCAATTTAATCTATCCATTGATTAATTTGGTCAGTTGATGTTTGGATCATAAGTAATAGCCACTATACACTTTATCTTAAGACTTTATATGTTCCTGTTTTGGTAAACTGAACGTGTTTATGTGCAAACTGTTTTGTAAATTCGTTTTACTTGTTATGTGCATTCTAAAACATGTTCAACGTTGTACTGGTTTAATTTTTCTGAAGTAGAATTAGAAAATGTTTTTAGGGAAATTGAAGCAGAAAACAAAAATTGTTTGAACAAAATGCTTATGTGTAAGTGTGATACAACAACATGTTTTTGTACGAATCATTCTTTAAATTTATTTTACATCATATGTGATATGTGCGATCTTAAGACGTTTTCGAAAATTGTGTTTAATCTTGTATGTTTATGTGTAATTCTCCTTCTCTATTCAAACATATGTTTTCGCACCTTGATGTTTGATAATATATGATGTTCTCTGATGCGCATGGAGAAGTAATCTGGAATTGCTCTATTGCGAAAACCAGATTGCTTATGTAAAATTGTGTATAGTATAACTGTCTCTATCTAAATGAAAAGGGAAGAAAAATTAAATTTGTCAGATATTACAAAATAGCACCAGTGTAAATTCCGATTAATTTTCTGTATGCTGAGGAAACCGGAAAGTGTACTGACGATACCGAATATCGCACCTCTACGTGGCGTCACGAGATGTTCCTTCTGGACAAGAATAAGTGATAGCCCAAGGGTCGAAAGTTACGAGTTGAGACATCGACAACCGACATGATCGAGAAGTGCGCGATACGGGCCTATCTCGATACCGCAAGTCGGAAAGCTCGGGATGGCCAAAGTCCACTCCACGTGTCGCCTATCGGTTAGTCCTCATATCATAAACATGTGTCAAGGCACACATGTCGGCTCCTTGACTCGGGTAGTACGGCAATCGACTTGGGGCGTGTGTAGGGACGAGAGATCCGGACTCGATCACCCCAAGTCGGGCAGTCGGCGCCGAGGGCGAGTCCGCAGCACTCCTGACGACGGCCCATTGTCCATATGGTTATTTGCATAAGTGGGTAAAGCCCATATAAGCTAGTAAAAGCCCAAAAGGCTAATCTCAGTATTTTACCCAAACCGACATGGTTTAGGGTTGGGGAATGAACTCCCTATAAATATAAACTTCCAGAACTACGTGTGACTTGATCCTCAAACATAACAGATATCGTAGGCAACCCGAGAGAGACTCTCAGGCTCGATCTAAAATCATCCCCAAAACCATCATTGATTCAATCATCCCTGATTAAACGGCCCGGATTTATTCATGTAGACGAAATCCAAAGATCGCCATCGTCATTACAATGCTAGGTCGACTCACAAAACGAGCTCCGACCGAAAAAGCCAAGTCAAGCCCCAAGAGGCAAGATGCGATTGCTAGTCGACTCACAACTCGAGCTCCGACAAAAATAGCCAAGTCAAGCCTAATAGGCGATGCAGATGCTAGGTCGACTCATATCCAAGTGTACCATGAGTCATGCACTCGTAGTGAATAAAGCCAAGTCAATGATGCGGTGCTTATATCACTCCCAACCACCAATAAGCCACGATGCGAGCGGTTGGAAGATCCCACGATGGATACCTTAGTCGGCGGTTCATAAACACCATGAAGTGCGACGATCGAATAAGGAGTAATACGACATCGATAAAGCAAGTAGGCAACAGAGCCAAAGGCTCGACAAGCGAAGAGCTAAAAGACATCGAATCGTGAAAGACGGACAACGATCCAGCGGGGCGATTAAATTGAGCAATGGATGACAATGGCGAGATACACTTTTGATGGATCGATCCGACCTTAAGAGCTCAGATAGATCTGGGGGGCTTATGACAATACCGAATGATGTGATCCAAGAACCGAATCAGATCTGAAAGTGACCGAAGACTTGACTGATGGCACCAATACGACGAGCACCGCGACCCTTAGCTAACTCGTAACTAAGAACCTTGGTATGACCTCAACCCTTAGATAACCCGTATCTAAGAACCTTGGTATATGAACGCCACAAGGTCTGCTCAGAACCTTGATAAGTTCCGTTTGGAATCCACCAAACACCGGCGTTGGAATCCACCAAACACCAACGTGAGAAAACTCACCAAAGCTTAAAAGCTTCAAATAAAATATATCAAAATTTGTCTTTGTGTGTTGATTACAATGACTCTTAATGCCTTTATATAGGCTACAAAATAAAATACTGACAATCTCCTAACCGATGTGGGACAAATTACAATGTAATTTTCGCCACTTTATTTGGTAACAAATCTAAATCAACCCTAATAAGCCCAAACGGCTATTATTTGCTAAAAATAAACACCGCCCAATATACTAACATACGGGCAACTTTTGACACGGGAGCCTAAGGCCGCTTTATTCATTAAAACACCGAAAATTAAAATAAACAAAACAAATAAAATGCCTCGGACGGATCACATCATTCCTCCCGGTTGGAAAGGATTCGTCCTCGAATCCACCTGGATCAAATAATAAGCGTGGCGAACATATGTGAGTAGGCCCTCGTAGTGAAGTACATCCAGGAAAAGTAAATAGTGAACACTGAGTAACCAAATTTCTTGTACAAACGAACGGGGACAACATAAAAATCAAGAACCACAAAATCGAAAGGACGACAATGCACCAAAAATGGATCATGATAAATATGTGTCGCTCAGATATCTTTTAAATGCTCAAGTGACGTGGTTGATCTTGCTTCATGTTCAACCGCTCCAACAAAAGAATTCGACTCTCTGATCGAAACCAACTCATTACAAGTATCATGCACAAGCAAGGATAAATCAAGAACCTCACCGTGTGTATCAAGGATCTCCTCAGCTCAACAACACTCTCAACATGACTTGCAACGAATGCCTCATCAACGTGAACTATCTCATCCACAACCCAGTGGCCTCGCCATTTTTAACTATTTCGCTCACAAATACAATATCATTTTGCATCCTCCATCTTCACCACTATATCAATCTGCTCCTCCTTAGTTATAGGAAACTCATCAATGAGAAGGAGAGATGAATCATCATCACATACATCACACTCTCATTCCATTCGTTAGCTCCACCATACCTCCACTCTCGCTGCTTTTCAATTCGCTCAATATTTTCTACTTCCACCAATTTCACATCGTGAAGCGCACCCTATCTATTTCCATGGCCTTAGAATCCCTATTTGATAATCACATTGTTTCATAGGGGTAGGGATTCCAATACATGCCTCTTGCCACCAAAAGAAAAAGAATAGCGAGTCCGGGATGCATTATGACGTACATTATGCAAAGATAGCCATGATCTCCCAAATATCAAATGTACATCACTCGGTGGGCACCACATCACACGAGACAACAACTTTATAACTTCCAATGGACACTGGAACCCGTGCATACCGTGTAAACTTTAACCCGATGGTTTTCCACAACAATGTAGTAGGGTGATAAAGTCTTTCCGTCCATAAGTTTAATTCCTTAACCACATCTTTACTAATTAAATTTTCCTCTTCATCGTGATCAATGCACAACTCATATTCATAATCTCCAATAAAACATGATGTGTAAAATAAGTTGTTACCTTGACCAACACGGTTACCTCTACCACCACGATCACCTCTACCATCATGGTTATCTCTACCACCACGGTTAAATTGCTCGGTTACTCCCTTTAACATATTCTTCATCTTATTCATCATATCATCAAAACGTTGTTCTATTACCAAATTCCGATTCATCAAATCATTCAAATTCCTAAAATAGGCATCAATAGGACACTCCTTTGACATTTTCACGATGAAAATTTACCAAGAAGTAGCACGTGACAAGTATCCAGAATGTCCAATCAAAATTATTCGTAAGATTTTTTTTTTTTGGAATTTTCTTTTTGAGAGGCGTACGAGAATCAAGGGTGTGATAAAAATCACATCTAAAATGTGAAAGTCTCGTCCAAAAGGTAGGCTGATTTTTTTTTTTATTTTTAACTATGGCCGACTAACATAAAAATAAATAAATTAATTAAAAGTAGGTCAAGAAAGGCGGCTGCTGCAAATTGCATAAGGGTTTTTTTTAACAGATGCGGCAAAGCTAGGGAAAAAAAAAGTGCTCCAAGTCGGCGGCAAAGGGATCAATAATCGCAGGATTTTTTTTTTTTTTTTTTTTTTTTTAACAGATGCAAGAAACGAAGGCTGGAATCAAATATGTATATATATTTTTTTTCCACTTGAGAATGAAAAACGCAGGAACACAGTAGGAAAGGAAAAAAATAAATAAATAAAAGAAAAGGGATATTTGGATACCGTCAGTGACTATCTCTCTGATACCAACTGATGTGATCCGTGATCGAATCAGATCTAAAATTGCCGAAGGGCCGACTGATGGCACCAATAAAACGAGCACCGCGACCCTTAGCTAACTCGTAACTAAGAACCTTGGTATGACCTCAACCCTTAGATAACCCGTATCTAAGAACCTTGGTATATGAACGCCACAAGCGTCTCGCTTCGTAACCTTGATAAGTTCCGTTTGGAATCCACCAAACACCGGCGTTGGAATCCACTAAACACCAACGCGAGAAAAAACTCACCAAAGCTTAAAAGCTTCAAATAAAATATATCAAAATTTGTCTTTGTGTGTTGATTACAATGACTCTTAATGCCTTTATATAGGTTACAAAATAAAATACTTGACAATCACTGTAACTGATGTGGGACAAATTACAATGTAATTTTCGCCCTTTATTTGGTAACAAATCTAAATCAACCCTAATAAGCCCAAACGGCTATTATTTGCTAAAAATAAACACCTCGCCAATATACTAACATATATAGGCAACTTTTTTTGACACGGCCTAAGGCCGTTTTATTCATTAAAACACCGAAAATTAAAATAAACAAAACAAATAAAATGCCTCGGGACGGATCACATCACCGAATATCGCACTTCTACGTGGCGTCACGAGATGTTCCTTCCGGACAAGAATAAGTGATAGCCCAAGGTCGAGTTACGAGTTGAGACATCGACAACCGACATGATCGTAGAAGTGCGATACCGGGCCTATCTCGATACCGTAAGTCGGAAAGCTCGGGATGGCCAAAGTCCACTCCACGTGTCGCCTATCGGTTAGTCCTCATATCATAAACATGTGTCAAGGCACACATGTCGCCTCCTGACTCGGTAGTGCGACGATCGACTTGGCAAGATGTAGGGCGAGAGATCCGGACTCGATCACCCCAAGTCGGGCGGTCGGCGTCGAGGATAGAGTCCGCACATACTCGACGGCCCATTGTCCATATGGTTATTTGCATAAGTGGGTAAAGCCCATATAAGCTAGTAAAAGCCCAAAAGCTAATATCAGTATTTTACCCAAACCGACATGGTTTAGGGTTAGGGAATGAACTCCTATAAATATAAACTTCCAGAACTACGTGTGACTTGATTCCTGGAACATAACAGGATACGTAGGCAACCTGAGAGAGACTCTCAGGCTCAGTCTAAAATCATTCCCAAAACCATTATTGATTCAATCATCCCTAGATTAAACGGCTCGGATTTATTCATAAACGAAATCCAGCATCGTCACGTACCATATGTAATCAATTTGCTATGAAAAAAGTGCCTTATTGATGAGTTATTTTTGTAATTTTATTTGTTAACATGGAAACATGTAATATATATACATGTGCATGTGTTTGCATATGGTTCAGTTTTGAACCCTGTGGACATTTCGGACTATGCCAAAGGTTTGTGAATTTTAATTTCCTGTGGATTCAAACTAATAGTTGGTGTCTTTTGGTAAAATTGATGTTTCCCTCCTATTGGTTACAGCACAGATTTTTCTGTACTTTTTGCAAACTAAAATTCTGCCAAAATAAAAAGCATTTTTCTGCATAAACGTTGGCTTTAGTCAGAGATATCGAGGCTGGATCAGTTCGCTGTTTGTTCGCATTGAAGTGCCGCAACTAGAACATGGAAAAGAATGTTGTATCTTGAGATATCGAACAGATAAAGTCTGAAATGATGGAGGGTCGCATCGGTTCGGTGAAAGGTTACAACCCCCCGTAAGGTTGTATCCTTTTGGTGAAAGATTGTAACCGTTAAATGACCGGACATCTCTCTCCTATAAATTCCGTCACTACAATGAAAATGATGCTGATTTTTTGTAAGTTTTTCCTAAGACAAAATTATGGCCAGTAATGTTAAACTATCTATACAAACACTTTGCATATTTTTTTGAGTCAAGAAGATATTTACAGAACAGGATCGGTTCGCCGTCTTCTTCACATCTAAGTGCAAGACTAGAAGAAGGAATGACTGTTGTATCTTGGGAGACGCGATTGTCATTACCGTGTAGTGCACATAATCGGGCAAAAAAGCGTCTTAGGACAGAGTGCTACACTCGCCACCAATAAGTTTTCATCCTATTTTTGCTTTAGTTTTTGCTTGAATTAAGTGTTAAACAGCATGCTAGATGATTAATTTTCAATAGATACATGGTATTTGGTTCTAGTTTACCTTCAATATTTAATTGCTGGTTGTTGAATTGATTGGAAGTGTGTTGATACTGTTCATGGTGGACAATATATGTGTAAAATTCCCTCGGGTTTTCTTTCTTTCTCATGAATGAATGAGAGGAACTATCTTTGAAACGAATCATGTGTCTGTAGTGTTTTGTTTAATTACATGCACTCATTCAATATTATGTTGACACATGAAAAATTAAAGTGATTTCATTATTGGAAGTTTGTGCAACTAGAGACGAAAATATATATATATATATATATATATATATATATATATATATATATATATATATATGCATCATACTCACACCTTAATCACTTCAATTATCTTTAATTCATTTGCCATATTGATTCTCAACTTCATGAGCGCGGCCTCATCTTTACTTTTCAACAAATAGATATATATATATATATATATATATATATATATATATATATATATATATATATATATATATATGCATCATACTAAATCCTTAATCACTTCAATTATCTTTAATTCATTTGCCATATTGATTCTCAACTTCATGAGCGCGGCCTCATCTTTACTTTTCAACAAATAGATATATTTTCGTATCTAGTGTTTTGTTTAATTACATGCACTCATTCAATATTATGTTGACACATGAAAAATTAAAGTGATTTCATTATTGGAAGTTTGTGGGTTGATGAGTCTTGTTCTGGTACCAACATCGTTCATCAAACCAATGCACCATGCACACCTCAATCAAATGGTGTTGATAAAATGATAGAACACTAAAAGAATTATTGAGTGTTATGTTGACTAATTCGGATTTATCCAGAATTGTGAGTGAGACAATTCTCTCAACAATTGTTATTCTCAACAGAATACCACCATGGAATAGTGGAAAGGCTACAACCCTAGCGACAAATTCCTGAAAATGTGGTGGGTGATTGGCAAAGGTCGAAATACCTAAGCCAAAGCATGTCAAGATAAGGGCCTGAAACAAAAGACATCTATTCTTTGGATATGAAATGACAGTAGAGTGTCTATCGGTTTCTGATGCACAAGTCAACATTCCTGATGTACATTAAAATGTGATCATTGATTAAATGAATGTTGTATTTATCGAGGAGATCTTTCCTTGTAAAGACAAGGAGAAAGAATATTCGAGTTCAATCTATAGCCCTTGACCGGATATTAAGGTATTTGAAGTTTAAAATGAACCTCGGTATACAATATACAAGATATCCAACACTATTGGAAGAATACCGTGATGCAAATTGGATATCTGACTGTAAAGATTCAAAATTCAGTAGTGGATATGTATTCATTATTGGTGGTGGTGCAGTGTTGTGGAAGTCCTCAAATCAAACATGCATAACTCGATCTACTATGGAATCTGAGTTTATTGCATTGGATAAAACTGGAGAAGAAGCAGAGTGGCTTCAGAATTTCTCAGAGGATATTCCGTGATTGTGATAGTATGACGGCTATAGGACGCGCACAAATTTGTATGTATAATGGTAAGTCTTGACACATACGTCATAGACATAATACCATTGAACAATTGATCTCTAATGGTTTGATTTCCTCGATTATGTAAAAGTCGAAGGAGAATCTTGCGGATCCGCTTATAAAAAGGTTTAGCTAGAGATCAGGTGTCAATTTTTGACAAACGAGATGAGACTTAAGCCTATTACGCATGTTCCCTTATAATGGCAACCCAACCATAGTGACTGGAGATCCCAAGATCATGGTTCAAAAGGGACAACTAAGTTATGAGGGACAGTTAGCACTTACCCATTCCGTTAAAAACAAAAGTGCTTTCTGTGATTTTGTTAGGTTAAGCATTAAGCTTTTAATGATTCATATATCTTGGTAAAGCCAAGTGGGGGTATTGCAGAGTACTCTTTATAGGAGGTCACCTATGTAAGTGGAAGTGGGGCCGCTTCTGTGAGAATTTGTGGGCTGAATTCTCTAACACACTTTCTGAAACCAATGTGTTCCAGGGCCAAAACGGACACAACCATGAGAACCTCGAGAATGTTAGGAGATCTGTTGCGTATGTATCATTGTCTAGGCATGCACCAAAGCCTGAGCAGTTCAAGACCTAGTTCACTACTTAGCCTAGTATGTCCGATGGTACTCTACTACGGAAGGTTCAAGGCAACAAACCCCCTCGCCTGATGCAACAGATTTCCGCCTGTTATCTCTTCAGAGTCTGCATTGCATTTGCATTAATTTTCATTCATGTAGGAGATTGTTGGAGAATTTGAATTAAAAAATTAATGCTGAAATGATGGAGGGTCGCATCGGTTCGGTGAAAGGTTACAACCCCCCGTAAGGTTGTATCCTTTCAGTTAAAGGTTGCACATGTTCGGTTGAATCATTTTTGAAAAGATGCAACCGGTAGTTAATGGCTTCCTTACTCCTATAAATTCCTTCATTTGTCAATGAAAACATCACAGATTTTTCTGCACTTTTTGCAAACTAAAATTCTACCAAAATAAAAAGCATTTTTCTGCATAAACATTGGCAATAGTCAGAGATATCGAGGCTGGATCAGTTCGCCGTTTGTTCGCATTGAAGTGCCGCAACTAGAACAGGGAAAAGACTGTTGTATCTTGGGAGACTTCTTGCCATAACCGTGGGCATTTAATTGGGGTAATAAAGTCTTAAGGATAGTGTTCTACGCGCCTCAGTCTAACGAATAAGTTTTCGTTTTTTACTCTTGCTTTCTGCATTTTATTTCGAATGTCTCAGTAATTTTCTATGAATGAAATGTTCTTTCTTCTTATGTGTTCATCATGCCTGCAATATGTTTCTACAAGTTTATGTTATTCGATATTCACAAAAATTAGTAAATCGGTATTCAACTAATTTTTTGTTATACAACTGTTCCGTTTGGTGAAAATGCCCTCTTGAAATTTAAGTGCATATCGATCGGTTAGTATGCGCGTAGTATCAGCTTCTTCTCGTTCATGTATTCATTGGTTGTGATATGTACTATAAATTAGTTTGATTGGAGTTTTATTTCTTTTCAAATATGTGTTAATTTGATAAACTAAAAGGAATGAAGTGTCCGATCAAGATGAATGGTTGTGTCTAAACGTAAGAGAATTTTATTAAATTTTAAATGTTTAGACACATTTTCTATCTAAAGAAATTAGTTATGGATGTGACTATTAATTGAAGTGATACTACATGAAAGGGTGTGACCCTTAAAAATATTGATTTGGACACGATCTCTTGTTAAGATACATATATATATATATATATATATATATATATATATATATATATATATATATATATATATATATATATATTTTTATTTTTTTTTGAAAATGATTGTTAATCAAATGATGATTTATATACAAATGATATCATATAAAGATTTGTTGTATATAAGTCATCATTTGATTAAGTGGCTGTTGGTATGTTTGTTTCCCTCTACTCTATATAAGAAAGGAAAAAGTGTAGAAGAGTGACACTTGTTTTTTTTTTATTGGTGGATCATTTTACTGTTCATCGGAGGAAAAGCCCAGCCCAATCCTTTTTTTTTTTTTTTTTTTTTTTTTACGTTTTACTGTTCATTGGGCGGCCCAGCCCAGAAAAAAGTTTTTTTTTTTTTTTTTGTGAAGGGTTTGAGTTAAATTGTTCCATTTTAGAGGACTCAATTGTATTTTTAATCTACACATTAGCTTTAATTTATTCTTAATCTTATTATGTGTGTTGTGCTTAAGATGTATCCGATTCCAATTTAATTACATATTGTTTTGCTTTCCATCGAGATCTTTTTTTTTTTGGGTCTTATCCTAATACGATACGACCACGTGATATTTCAAAATACTATAGTTTGTTTGTGTGTGTGTTCTTTTCCTTTTTTGTGTATATATATTTTACATTGTGTGTATATGCGGTTTTTTTAGGGGCGTCGTTTTTGGGGTCTTCGTATTGATTATTTTTTCCGTCTTCATTTTTTTACTTCTATATATTGTGTGTGTCGGTTTTTTTCTTTGGTCAATTGTTTAGTAGTGTCGAAAGGTATCGATTTTGTGTCGTGGAGTGTTGATAGTGTGTTAGATTTTAATTAATATTCATTTGATCAACCGACAACCGTTGGATACGGCGTCGGGGTGTATCGAAGCGTGTCGTGTCTTGTTTTGGGTAGAAGACGTGTTGTTGCAAATAATGTCGAAGATAGCTTCATTTTTCGGTTAAAATTGATTTAAGTAGAAATTGAAAAAAATTTATTCGGTAGTGTCGAAAAGTATCCATACGATGTCGGGAGATGTCGAAGATGTGTCGGATATTCATTTCATACGCACTTATATTATTCTTCTATGAACATGTTTTGATGCCACCCTAAAAGGTGTGAGGGGTGGGTTGGGTTAGGGTGGTGGGAAGGGTAGGGTATAGTAAGATGGGTGGTGGGCACGGTAGGGTAGGGAGTTGTAGGGTAGAGTAGGATGGGGTGGTGGGTAGGGTAAGGTAGGGTGGGATGAGATAAAATATGGTGTAATAGGCTTAGCTAGGATAGTGAATTAATATGTAGGTTGGGAGGTAGGTTAATGTTTGTAGGTAGGTAGAGATGTAGGGTGCGGTAGGGTGTGGTAATGTAGGTGAGGCGAGGTATGAGATGTAATGCGGTGATGTATGGTAGGGTAGAATGGTATAGTTGGATGATGTGGCGTAAGTTAAGTAAAGTTTGGTAGGTTGAATAAAGTACGTAATATAGGGTAGTGTGGTAAGATAATATGTGGTAAGATAATGTGGTGTAGGGCATGGTGAGGTAGGATTGGATAGGTGAGTGTTAAAAAATGTTGGGATAGGGTGCGGTTCGTTACATGCTACATTTTTTCGTATTTAATATCGTCAAATAAGTTAAAACTTATAGCATGAGCACGCCGTTGGTTAGTTTTAGTGTGAATAAAGACCAATTTTTACTAATACCATGATAAATGTATTTTATTGATGAGTGTTAAATGTAGTTTGGAACTTTTGTTTTTTGTGTCGGTGTCTATGTAAGTAAGTCGAAAACATTTGCCTAATTGTCGCCATGTTAAATAATTGACATCATAATTTATTGTATAATATCAATGCCAATTAAATTTCGTCATTTATATTGTGTTGTCTTAAAATGTGTGGAGTGATATTTTAGTTAAAATGTATTTTATATTTAATAGTTTTTAACATTAAGGTAAACATCTAAGATGCGACTTCAAGGCCATGCGTTGCGGAGTCCGGGTTTTAACTAGTATATATATACACACTTAAACTGGTCTCAATTATCTATTCGGTGCATGGTACTGTTGAAATAGTAGCTTCATTCTTAACTTTCTGTTTCGCATGCTATAAAATGTTCTGCATTACTAAATGGTAGAGGTAAATAACCATTAGATTGCTTTGGTTGAAAAAAAAAAAAGTTGTGATGGTTATGACCCAACCAACCCAACCGGTTAAGAGAATTGAGGGTACATTTGACATATACTATAGTAATGGAACTTACTTAAAGTCTGTTCTGAAACAGTGTGTTTAAATCAAGATTTAATTCACTAGATGCGTGAGTTTAACGGTCTGTTTGAATATTAACTACTTAAATCCTGCAATTTGATTGACTGTAAATATTGGTACGTGTTTCTATGAATACGTGAAGAGGAAAAACTAGTTATTTTTCCTATACTCGGTCAATAGGATGATGTTCTGAGTTTTGTAAATAGTTTGAAATGTCTTGTTGACACATGGTTGTTTAAACAGATATGCTTGTTAATATATTGTGCACTAAATGACATATGCTGATTATTTTTTAAATTGATGATAATCGAAATATTGTTATATCCATCTGTTGGAAAGGAAAGACATGGCCCTTGAAGCTGAGAATCGATTTGGCGAACGAATTAAGACAATTTGTAGTGATTGAGGTGGACGGTATCATGCATGGTTTAATGAATTTTGTTCTGGTACCAACATCATTCATCAAACCACTACACCATACACACCACCATCGATTAGTGTTGCTTAATTGCAAGAACATTGGATGAAATTATAAGTGCCATGTTGATTAGTTTGGGTTATCCAGAACTGTGGGGGAGACGATTCTCTCAACAATTGTTATTCTCAACGAGGAATAGTGGAAAGACTATAAGCCTACCAACAAATTTCTGGAATTGTGGGGGTGCTTGGAAAAGGTCGAAATACCTAAGACAAAACATGTCACGATAAGGGCCTGAAACAAAAGATTGCAGATTCTTTGGATATGTTAAATAACAGTGGTGTCTATCGGTTTTTGGTGCACAACTCAGACATTCCTGATGTACATCAAAATTTAATCATTGATTAAAGGAATGTTGTATTTATTGATGAGATCTTTCTTGGTAAAGACAAGGAGAAAGAAGGTTCAACTTCAATCTATAGCACTTAACCTGATGATAAAGTTTTTAAAGTTTACAGTGAACCTCGGTATACAGTATACAAGATATCCAGCAGTATTGGAAGTATATCGTGATGCGGATTGGATATCTAACTGTAAGGATTCAAAATCCACTAGTGGATATGTATTCACTATTGGTGGTGGTGTAGTGTCCTGGAAGTCCACAAGACAGACATGCATAGCTCAGGAAATCTGAGTTGATAGTATTGGATTAGCATGGAGAAGAAGCTGAATGGCTTAGAAATATCTTTGAGGATATTCCATGTTGGCCTAAGTAGTGGCTGCTATTAGCATACACTGTGATAATAAGTGGTCATAGGAAGGGCAAAAAGTTGTTTGTATAATGGTAAGTCTATATATTTACATCGTAGACACAATACTATTAAATAATTGATCTCTAATGGTTTGATTCCTCGATTGTATAACGTCGAAGGAGAATCTTACGGATCCGCTTATAAAAAAGGTTTAGCTAGAGATCGGGTGTCAATTTTGACAAACGGGATGGGACTTAAGCCTATTACGCATGTTCCCTTATAATGGTAACCCAACCATAGTGACTGGAGATCCCAAGATCATGGTTCAAAAGGGACAACTAAGTTATGAGGGACAGTTAGCACTTACCCATTCTGTTAAAAACAAAAGTGCTTTCTGTGATTTTGTTAGGTTAAGCATTAAGCTTTTAATGATGGGCCAAGGGTCCAAAATGATACAAAATAGACTTAATTAGGCAAATAGGACACCAAGGAATCTTATTTGGTTATAAGGACACAAATTAGATAGATACACCAAAATACCTTTAATGAATAAAATAAAATAAAAAAGGGGGAACCGGATCCTCAGCTTTTGTGTTCCCAGCTTTTGCACACGTGTCCGCAGCTGATTGGCTGAAAACTGAGAAGCTTAGCCGAGTCTCGCCAAATGGCCGAACTCCCGCTTTTTATCCAATCGCCTTCCTCCACGTCATCAAAGCTTTGGGAAAAGCAGGGTTCCAAAAGCAGAGGATCCGGATTGAAAAATGGGGGGGGAGAGAACGCTGATGCTGTTTTTGTTTTGGTTTTTTTTTAATATTATTTTATTAAAACAACACTGATGTTTGTTTGTGTTTGTTTTTTTTTTCTGGACGTTGATAGCTTTTTTTTTTCAAGACATTGAAAGTTTTTTTTTTCTGTTTTGTTTTTGTTTTTTTTTTTTATTATTTTTATGTATGGTGAAATTTTTTTTTTCATTGACCACAGTGATGTATTGATCACACCGATGCATTGACTACCGCGATACATTGATCACCGTGATTCATTGACCACCGCGTTGAAGTGACACCGCGATTTAGAGATACCGCGATGAAGTGACACCGCAATGCACTGACAACCGCGATGAAGTGACACCGCAATGCAGAGACACTGCGATGAAGTGACACCACAATGCACTGACAACCGCAATGTAGAGACACCGCGATGCAGAGACACCACGATGCAGTGACGCCGCGATGCAGAGACACCGTGATGCAGAGACACCTCGATGAAGTGACACCGCGATGCAGAGACACCACGATGCAGTGACGCCGCGATGCAGAGACAGTGCGATGCAGAGACACCGTGATGCAGAGACACCGCGATGCAAAGACACCGCGATGAAGTGACACCGCGATGCACTGACAACCGCGATGCACTGACAACCGCGATGCAGAAACATCGCGATGCAGAGACACCGCGATGCATTGACCATTGCGATGCAGTGACCACCGTGATGCATTGACCACCGCAATAAAGAGACACCGTGATGCAGGGACCGCCGTGATGCACTGACAACCGTGAAGCAGAGACACCGCGATGTAGTGACAACCACGATGCATTAACAATCGCGATGCAGAGACATCGCGATGCAGAGACACCGTGATGCACTGAAAACTGACAACCGCGATGCACTCACATTGATGATGTGACACCACGATGATATTCGATATTTTTCCGACTTAATTGCAGTGACCATCACGATTTAGTGACATGTGACGATGTAGAGAAACCGCGATGAAGTGACACAGCGATGTAGAGACACCGCGATGCAGTAACCACCCCCGATGCAGAGACACCCCTGATTCAGAGACACCGTGATGTAGAGACACCGCAATGAAGTGACACCACATTGCATAGACACCGCGATGCAGTGGCCACCCCTGTTGCAGAGACACCGCGATGCAGTGGCCACCCCCGATGCAGTGACACCGCGATGCAGTGACCACCGACGATGCAGAGACACGATGAACATTTATTATGTGACTCCATTAACAAATGAGACTTTTGTGCAGTGACACCAACATTTGCAACGGTATATGCAGTGACACCCAACTATTTATTCGAGTATATATTTGAGTCAAGTATTACAATTTTGAGCACAATAAGAGACAAAATCCTCAGCTCACATGCTAAACACTATAGAAAGACACTCTAACAATCAAAAGATATATCAATGAAGGATAATAAGATAATCTGATAATGAAATAATCTGATATGATGCAGCCTTGTTCTCGGCATTTCACCCTCTAAATTGATGCTTTGTTGTCAATGCATTGCAACCCAAATAATAGCTTTAGCATCAACCAATTAGCAGACCATAAACGTCGGCATAAGTAAGTACCTATGAAGGCACTTGTTCTTCCATATAGTATGGCTTGATTGCAGCTCTGATTTCTTCATCAAATTTAGGTTCTGTTCAGCTTCACTTTGCTGCTCAATATTCAACTAGATAGTACCACATTCCTAGTTTCAGCTCATTTTTTGCTCTAACAATTATCGGTTTTGCAGCTCTGTTATAGCTCATCATAAGCAGCTCAAAACCATCCAAATACCAGCCCAAAAACAGCTCCGAATCCTCATCAATTTTAGCTCGTTCTTTGTTGCTCAATAACATCGTGATATGTATCTTAAATACCTGCTTCAAATAGCTTAGATGCAGAGCTTGAAATCTTCATTAATGGCTGCTCAATACTTTAGCTGGAAATATGCAACTCTTCACTCTCATTGATCGTGTGTTCTTCATTGTTTTATTGCAGCTCAACTTTGCTGTGAACATCCATGAATTGAAGCTCTATATTTTTTTTCTCTAATTGAGAAATCTGTTGCAAGTGACAAAATATGAAGAAATATGAAGATTAATATGAAGCTTCGATAAAAAAAACACTATCTTCGATCCAATGGGCTGTCGGAAATCGGAATCCATCATTGCCGACGCCGGCCAAAAGAGGTTTTGAGATAGGGAAGAAATAGAAAAGGGGAGAAATTTATCAGTGCCAGTCATATTACGGAGGGTAATATAGAAAATTTAATGGTATTGTGTCCTTATAAACAAATAAGATTTAAGCGTGTCCTAAAGGCCTATTAAGTGTTCAAACTAGTTCTTATAAACAAATATCCATTTAATGATTCCTATATCTTGGTCAAGCCAAGTGGGGTATTGCAAAGTACTCTTTATAGGAGGTCACCTACGTAAGTGGAAGTGGGGCCACTTCTATGAGAATTTGATGGCTGAATTCTCTAACACACTTTCTGAAACCAAGGTGTTCCTGGGCGAAAATAGACACAACCATGAGAACTTCGAGAAGGCCAGGGGGTCTATTGTGGTGATATCATTGTCTAGGCATGCACCAAAGCCTGAGAAGTTCAAGGCCTAGTTTACTGCTTAGCCGAGTATGTCCGATGGTATTCTGCTAGGGAAGGTTCAAGGCAGCAAACCACCTCACCCGATGCAATAGAACTCCGTTTGATATCTCTTCAGAGTCTGCATTGCACTTGCATTAATTTTCATTCAAGTGGGGGATTGTTGGATAAATTTGAATAAAAATTAATAATGGAGGGAAAATCCGAATGGACATGTGACAAATGTGTTGCATTAGTTCGGTGAAAGGTTGCAACCAAATTAGGGTTGCACCTGTTCGGTTGAATCATTTTGAAAGGATGCAACCGATAGTGAATAGTCTCTATTTCTGCCTATAAAATCCCTGCATTACTGAATGAAAATTTAGACAGATTTTTGCACATACTACATACCAAAATTCTGCACAAATAAAAAGCCAATTTTCTGCACAAATAAAAAGCCAATTTTCTGCACAAACACTTGTGCATAGTCAGAGATATTCAAAGCCGAATCAGTTCACCGCTTGTTCACATCTAAGTGCAAGACTAGAACAAGGAAACTATTGTATCTTGGGAGACGATTGCCATTACCGTGTGCACATAATCGGGGCAAAAACGTCTTAAGGACAGAGTGCTACACTCGCCTCAGTCAATAGGTTTTCTGTCATATTTTCTGTTTTCGTTTTTGTTTGAATTTCGTGTTAAACAACATGCTAGATTGATAATTTACCCAACAATTTTTGTGAAATATTGATTTTGTTTTTGTTGTATCATTGGAATGTTTGTAGTGTGTGAAATTTGGTAGGATGATTAATACATGTGTGTGGCTTTCCTCTGTACCGAATCTGTTCATTTTGAGTCTTAGAATGAAAACAGGGGTTGTAAAATTTTCAGCTGTTAATTTCTTGAACCATGGTTTTGGACAAGTTATGAGTCATATGCTCTCTTATTTTGCCATTTTCACTCCTTTTTTTTTGCAACTTTTTAAGCACCCCAAGCACCATACAAGGAGGCCGTTTGGATGCTCTATTTCGACACACCAATCACTGGGCTTTGTTCCTCACGTGAGTGTAAGGTAACATAGCTTGCTCCCCTCTCGTTTTGATTTCAGATGTGGTCGAATTTCATCAATTTTTGGGGCTGTTTGTGGTCATGTGCGTTAATTATGTTTGATATGATTCCGGAAAATTGGGACGGGTAGGCAGCTCCATAGATTGTGGTAACCATTTCAATACGGATTCGTATCAAAATGTATTTTTTTTTTTTTCCTTCCTTTTTTGATTCTCGATGTTCGAATGCTTACAAGTACTTCGAAACAACCTTTCTTTAATAATGTGAGGCTTTTTTATGTGATCCGGTTCATGCTCGGAGGATACCATCATTCGTGCTATTTATGAATATTATTTAATTAATTAGGAGTTGGTTTTATTTTATATTGGATTTTCAGCATTTTATTTATTTGTTCTTTATTAGCCAATAGGAACATTTCGTTTCTGGCCAATAGGAAGTAGGCGCATTTTTCATAGTGGGCATTTATCCCACATTGCTTTTTAGCTTCTAGTTATTTTGATTGTAAGCCTATATAAGGCAGACACTAGCTTTTCATTCTTTACACAATTATTATATGAGAAATCAAATTATTGAGTTTTACTCAACCAAGGCTTAAGGTTTGAATATCACTTGCGAGTGAGAATTTTCTTTGTCGTAGAAAGTTCATTTAGTTGGATTACTAGGTCTAGGATCAATAGCTCGTCATTGTTCCCCTTAGTTACTTCCTGGGCAAAACATCGGATTGATTCCAACCGGAATCACATCAGTTGGTAGCAGAGCTCAGCAACTTCGGTGAGCAAATATCCCTTTTATTTTTGTCTTCCTTTATTCCAAAAAAAAAAATTTCGTTCTTCTTGTTCTTTTTTTTCAGTCCCCCCCCCCCCCCTCCCCCCCAAGAACACAAGCAATCTTCAAACCTTCATCCCAAGAACCCTAAATTTTTTTTCCCAGACCCGTTTTTGTATCAGTTCGATCCCTAACCAAAAACCCTCCAAAAATTCTAAAATTTTTACCACATCTCCAACACATCTCGATGTACACTTTTTGTCTTTGTACCCAATCCAGATTCGACACATACCTTGTCTAAAACTGCCGATCAATACAAACGATCTGCCCAGAAAAACTGCACCTGTTAATCATCGTTTGAATTCGATTTTTGTGGTCTATACGATTCGGAATCACCCGAAACTTGGTGATCTTATAAGAAATTCTCCGATCTACAACTTTTATCTTTTCAGTTTTTCCCAAATTCGTTCTAATTTGGTCACAATCGGCACCTTAAATCACTGCTATCATTCTGGAAATTTATGACAGATTGCACCAGTTTCTGAAAAATGATTTTTTGAGCCACTTCTAGACCTCTGAAAAATCTGAAATTTTGACATCATTTAGAAAACTCTCTGTTCTACAACTTTTGTCTTTTGAGTTTTGGCAGATTCGTCTTAGTTTGGTCATTAAATACGTGGGTTTCACACCAGTGTGTGAAAATTTTCACACCTGTGTAATTCTGCTGTCGAAAAATTTCATTACGATTGAGAATAAGGGTGAGTGTAAACACGAGAGTTGTGCGAATATATATTATTTTGGTCATGGATTACAACATATTTTATTCACATTGTCTTATTCGGGATAAGGAATATGAGTTCTCGCATTGATCACGATGAAGAGACGACTTTAGTTAGTAATGCGGTGGTTAAAGAGTCGGACTTGTTGTCAGATAGGCATCCTCGCCCTTATTACGCTCATACCGAAGTCGCCGGGTTCAGGTTACAAGACAAGCGTGGGTTCTGTGGAACTTAACGGTTATAAATCGACATGTTATGTGACGTGTTTCCAATGATAGGTGAATCTATAGTTTTCGGACGAGGCATGGTTAAGTGAGTATAAAGTCGTATAATTCATCCCGTACTTGGTATTCATTTTATGGTATGGGCCGTATATGTCCTTGACACGAGACGTGGTTTAGTTGTTCGTGAGGTAAATGAAATTGTGGAGGCACGATTCAAGGAGCGAGTTGGGACACGAGCGCCGAATTGACACGACAGCTTCAAAAAGTGAAACAGAGGTAGATGATGCCATACATGCGGCAAAGGACACCTTTACGTGAAGACATACGTGAAATTCGTGAGGCACTTGCTACTTTGTTGGTCTAGCCGCAAACCGAGGTGATGATAGGGAGGTAGAGGAGCTAGATATGGTAGAGGTGGTCGAGGGTCAGTGTCAAAATGAGGAGGCCGAGAGGATGGTGGAAGAGAGGTCGAAGAAAGAAGAGCATAGGAAGCAAGCAAATGAACTAAAATCAAAGAAAGCATTTGACCAAATTGGGAGGATTACAAACAACGTTGTCTTCAGTAGTTGACGTTGAAAAAATTGACAGAGGCCAAGAACACACGGTTTGTGGCCACTTGCCCTCTCATTGAGAGTTGCCTTCTCCCATTGAGGCCGAGGTAATTACACAGATGCGTTCGCTGATGTTCCCGATGAGCATAGTGAGTGTGTTGTCACTTCTGAGGTTATAGTTGATGTTGATGATGCTTCCGTGGTTGAGATGACTGTTGAGGATGCGGAGACACAGGTGGCCACCATTGAGCCACCCTTGTATTGTGTTGCCCCAACATTTTCTTTGCAGGTACATGCTCCTTTTGTCGGAGGCGTTGACAATGTTGCCAAGTCGGCTGGGTCGCTTGCGCACTTAAAAGATATACGCGCAGCACATATTTATCATGATCCATTATTGGTGCATTGTCGTCCTTTCGATTTTATGGTTGCTGATTATTATGTTGGCCCTATTCGTTTCTACACGAGGCTGGTTACTAAAGTGTTCACATCTTTACTTTTCCTAGATGTACTTCACTATGAGGGCCTACTCACATATGTTCGGCCACGCTTACTATTCGATCCAGGTGGATTCGAGGACGAATCCTTTCGAACCGGGAGGGAATGATGTGATCAGGTTCATGCTCGGAGGATACCATCATTCGTGCTATTTATGAATATTATTTAATTAATTAGGAGTTGGTTTTATTTTATATTGGATTTTCAGCATTTTATTTATTTGTTCTTTATTAGCCAATAGGAACATTTCGTTTCTGGCCAATAGGAAGTATGCGTATTTTTCATAGTGGGCATTTATCCCACATTGCTTTTTAGCTTCTAGTTATTTTGATTGTAAGCCTATATAAGGCATACACTAGCTTTTCATTCTTTACACAATTATTATATGAGAAATCAATTATTGAGTTTTACTCAACCAAGTCTTAAGGTTTGAATATCACTTGCGAGTGAGAATTTTCTTTGTCGTAGAAAGTTCAACCCTTTGAGGATTTACCAGAATTGTGAGCATTTGTTGGGCGTTCTCTGCCTACGATTTAGTTGGATTACTAGGTCTAGGATCAATAGCTCGTCATTGTTCCCCTTAGTTACTTCCTGGGCAAAACATCGGATCTGATTCCAACCGGAATCACATCACTTTTCCAATGTCATTTCTAAGTTTATTCACATTGTATGATTGATAAACGAATCAAGCTGAGCTGAAAATTGATGAACTAAGATTCTTTGTAATTGAGCTGAATTGTGATACTGATATTGTGATATTGTGATACTGTGATACTGTGATACTGATACTGTGATTGTGTAATGGTGCTGAGGTCGACGCATTGAAACCGAAGGTGGAGATCTACGAGCTAATGTTCCAAGAAGAGGCTAATGCTCATTGGTAATGATCTGTGAATTGAGATAGAGTACAAATGTAAAACCATTTGATGTAGAGGTCAACTTTATTGAGAAAATATTAAACCATTTGGTGTAGAGTTGGAGAATAAGATGATGGTACCAATCGATATTGTCGAGATTTTTAGGTGCTTAGATAATCTTTTCCTTGATGTAACTTAATATCATATATGTTGATGTGTTAAAGTTGTTTATCATATATGTTGTAATTTTTTTCCATTGTGATTGAATGTGTTATTTCAAAATACACAAGTTTTTTGGGTGTTAATGTGATTACATTATTGTCCAAATGATTTTTAGTTTACGGTTTGTCTCCGTTTTAATCCATAAAGGAATATAGGTTGTCGGTGTTGTTGTAAAGCTTGCCGAGTCCATGATTTTTGGCTAATCGTATACTATTAATGGTAATGGTGTCGTTGTGTTTGTTAATAAAACGTGTAAATGTGATACTATTAGTGTGATAGTGATATTGTGATACTGATACTGTGATAATATGCTAGTGTAAATGCTATTAAATTCAGCTTTCAAAAACTACGTCGTTACACTATAATTAGTTCCAAGTGTTACACTATAGATCTTCATTTCTTTTCAGCCTCTCTCAAACCAAAGTGAGGCATTGTCACATTAAGTTTGTCTCTAAAGCAAGTAATAGAGCTGACTGGCAATGCTTTGGTAAAACAGTCAGCTATCTGATCTTCTGTAGGTATATAGTGAACAACAACCTCCTTATTCGTATGAGATCTCAAAATGAGAGAAAAAAAATAAACTTTTGTGAAAGAATTTTGATTATCGGTGTTTTAAATCAAAAGTTATGGTTGTTTATAAGAAAAATGCTCTGATTAATGCAAATATTCTTTTGACTTTAAAAATTTACGTCGGAAGGGTATCGTATAAGATCTCAAAATAAAGAGCAAAAAAAAAAGAATTTTGGTGAAATTTTTTTGTTGATCGGAGTTCTAAATCAAAAGTTACGATTGTTTGAAAAAAAAGGATAAAGCAGGCAGCGATGTCTAGCGTGAATTATATAAGAGGGTATTTTTGTCCGTCTGAAATTTTTTTGTTTTTTTTGCAACTAAAAAAAATCAATGTGTCCAGTTTATTTATTTTGGGTTAAAATTTGGATTTTTTTCCTCTTTCCCTCTAAAAAAATCCGGTTGGATTAATACATTGAACTGGGTCTCTCAAATCTTAATTCTTCCCGGATTCCAAACTCATATAACCGTGTATATGGGCATCTCCGGTTAGAGTATAATGAACGACCGTGTCTTGATTATCGAATTTAGGCGAGATTGGTCGCTTGGTGGTTGTCGGTGGCTATAACCAGTTTATTAATAAATTATTGAGTCATTCTTACGTTAGTGATCAATCGAGTAAATCCAGGTAAAAATAATTATTTTAGCTGTAGCCTTCTTATTACTAATTTTATCACTACTTTATATCGCTTTTGTCTCGTTTACTAGAACTCTTCATTTTAATTATTACAATTCTAGTCAATACACAACCACTTGGTTTTTTTTATTGTTGTTTTAAAAGAAATAATCATTTGTTCCCTGAGGAATTGATCCCTACTTCCACTATATTCGTTATAGAGGTTGGAAGTATTTATTTTTTGTGGTTTAACGACACACCAAAACACACTTAATTAAATGCATATTTCTCTAGGCAACCTTAACTCAGTGGTAAAAGAGCAGGTGTGAAATAATGACAACTTTGTTTCTGACCTGATCAATATGGAAGGTGTTCAATACCATGTATCGATTCCTCTCAAAAGATGTGTAGACGCTTTTGCAAACTAAACCATAGAATAATAACTCTCTATCTACATTTTCCAAGAAACTTTAAAAAAACGAGTGTGTGGAAACCATTTAAGTTAAGTCGGACTCAACCTTTTTCTAACTTTAGTAATTTATTTACTCCTTTAGCAATCTACATTTCAGGAGTTTCCTAGTAGTAACTACAAGTCAGACATAGCACTTTGTCTCCCCAACCCCTATCCACCCCCACCCCACCCCCTTCACCTTCATTTTATTCTTTTCTTGCACGTTGTTTCTCAGAAAGTCAAACGTTAGAAAACTTCGCCTATTGCTTGTTCTTTGCTTTTTTAAATTTTTTTATTTAATTTTTTTAAAGTTGAACGTTTTCATTGCCATAAGAACTTGACTAGTTCATCCAAGAACTAGTTTTCCCCAGATAATACTCTGTTTTTAAGTCTCTACTTTTACCCATTTTTTACCAAAAATATAAACACGTATATGTATATATATACACATACATATACATATACATATACATATGTAAAAACCATGCTTTGTTCAATCTGGTAAGGAATCCATCGTTACGCTTCAGTTCCCGGGTTCTTAGTTACGTGTTCTTGAATTATACATATATACCCTTCTTTACAAATTCCACGACGCAACCAGTTTCCTGAATCGGAATGATAAAGAGCTGAATCTAACAGAATCGTGGTTAACGACACCTGCTTGGATTTCCCAGTTCGGTCATCTGAATACAGACCACTAACCCTTAGCTTGGTTTCTCGACTCTAATGGCGGCTATGTTAGGTTGTGGGCGAGGAATTATTCTATTAATCTTGTACATAAATCTCTGTCTGATTCATCAAATATCTGCCCAATTGAAATATGCTTGCACAAACACATGCAATTGGAAACTACACCCAAAACAGTATATTCCAAACAAATCTCAACACCATCGTATCCACGGTTACATCAAACATCAATGCAAACGGATTCTGGAGTGGCACATCTAGATCTGGACAAGAAGGCGAAGATCAGGTTCATGCCATGGTCAATTGCAGAGGAGACATCGATAGTACAACGTGTCATAATTGTGTTGACAACGCGGCCCGTAACCTTACGATTACTCTCTGTCCTAATCAAAAAGAAGCCATTGTAGGGTATGAACTATGCATGTTTAGATACTCCAACAACTATATAGAAGGAATCGTGAGCACTGTTGACTTGTTTCTTTTTAATACGGGAAAAGCTACTGACCCAAATTCGTTTTCAAACGAGCTGAGTTTGCTCGTGGATAATCTTATTAACACGGCGTCTTCCGGGTCGCAACTGAAATTCGCACAAGGGAAAAGAGACCGTGTTGAACCGAAGATATACGGATATATGCAGTGTACACGGTACACCTGATATTACGTCCAGTGATTGCAAGTCTTGCTTGAATTCGACCGTCATGGATGTTTCGAGCTGTTGTTCTAATAATCTGGGAGCAGTGATTTTAACTCCGAGTTGTTCTTTTCGTTTCGAGACATTCCCTTTTATTAACCAGCCTGCAAATCCACCAGCACCGGCGCCGCTGCAACCACCGCCGCTCACGTCAACCGGAACCGGTGATTACTTTACATTATAATTTTTTGCCACTAATTTACATTAAGAGTTATCAAAGTTCTTGAATATTCTTTTGTTTTATTTTTTTATTTTTTTTGCAGGGAAGAGATCGAAGACAGCCATAATCGTTGTTTGTGTCATCATCGTTTTGTTAGTTCTAACTTCTAAGTTCTAACAGCGAGATTCTGTGTTTTCATCACGAGACGAAGATGGCGTAAGGCAAATACATGTTAGTACAGAGTGATACCACGTCGGGTCGGGGATTGAGATTCGACTTTCTCGAAATTTGCTTATAGGCTGTTACTTTGCGGTTGAGATCCTCTTCACCGTTATTCTTGATAGTCAGCCGGTGGAGCTTTTACTTAGCTGTTTTGCCGTTCCTTTCTTTCTTTGATTTTCAAAGTCTAAGTATGCTTGTACTTCACTGGTCCTTGATTTGGGTGAGATTAGTGTACACCATATTGAAAATGAATAGATTTCATCACTTTTAATATATCTTAGACTTACCCAAGGTGATCACAGACTTCCCTGGTTGTAAGTCAGTCCATAAGTCTTCACTTTACTCTGCTGGTACTTGGCTGCCTTCATTCAGCTGATCCTCAGTCTTCCATTGAGCCATCCTACCAGTCTAGTACAATGCTTGTCTGACTGAACTTATACAACACGTCAGACTCTAAGTAAAGTCTTATACAGATATTTCTAACTTATTTTAGGCTTGCTATAACAGCTAGTATGACCATCATCAAAACAAATAAAATGTTCCTAATAATTTCCCCTCTTTTTGATGATGCCAAAACCCCATAAGCCTGAACATAAGTACAATCATTTTCAAATAATAAAAGATAAAACCCAAAAACGGGCATACGTTGTTGAAAAGAGCAAAAATTTACAGTCAACTTGTTCTAACAAAAAACGAATGCTTTTTTCTGGTGCCCTTAGAACTACAGGCTTGCCTCTTCTTTCCCCCTTTTTGGCAGCATCATCTTGCTATTGTAACAGAATGCTTTTGGTAGTTTCTGTAGGGTAGATCAGACTATCCGATTTGGATTCAATAGATGTACTCCTTCTTGTGTAGTGGTGATTTCAATTTCATCTGCATTTTGTCCCTCATTCCCCCTTGCTCTATGCTGGGGATTGTCTCTGGAAGTGCATGTAGTAGATGTGTGTGGCTGATGGAGTAGTCTTATTACTGAGCTGCTTTATCAAAACTGTTCTTAAAAATCGGTGAAGTGGACTTCGCTGGTACCAGTGTCTTACCTGCCAAGGGAGCGCACCCAAAATGGCAAAGGTTTAGTCAGCTGGTGAAGTCACTTCACTGATTACTGCAGTTAGCTTCTCTTTGTAACTTAGTCAATTTCAATAATTCCCAACTCAGTTCTTAGCTTACAGAATCATTCATTACTGAGTGGTTTTGTGAAAATATCAACCAATTGATCTTCAATAGATATGTATCTCAAGATTACATCTCCTTTCTCAAAATGATCTCTGATGATATGATGTCTCACATCAATGTGCTTTGTTCTTGAGTGAAGTGCCAGATTCTCTTTAATTGATATTGCACTTGTGTTGTCACACATGATTGGAATTGTCTTCTATTCTATTCCATAGTCTCTTAGTTGTTGTCTGATCTATAATACTTATGCACAAAAACTACTTGCTGCTATATATTCTGCTTCAGCTGTTGAAGTAGATATGGAATTCTGATTTTTACTAAACCATGATACTAGTCTGCTGCTTAGCATCTGACAAGTTCCTGAAGTGCTTTTCCTGTCAATTTTACATCCAGCATAATCTGAATCTGAATAAGATATCAATTTGAATCCACCATCTTTTGGATACCAAATTCCTACATTGATTGTGTGCTTCAGATATTTGATGATTCTCTTAGCTGCTAATAGATGTGATTCCTTAGGTTGAGCTTGAAATCTTGCACATACTTCTACTGCAAATGCTATATCAAGTCTGCTTGCAGTTTGATAGAGTAGGGATCCAATGATTCCTCTGTATAGCTTTTGATCAACATCATTTCCAAGTATAATTCTTGCACACATAGGTGTTTCAGAAGTTCCGCTTGTGTCCATACCATACTTGTTGATTAAGTCTTTAGTATACTTTGCTTGATTGATAGAGATTCCATCTTTCATCTGTTTCACTTGTAAACAATGAAGTAGTTGAGTTCTCCCATCATACTCATTTGAAATTTGCTTTTCATCAGATTTGCAAAATTTTCACATAGCTTTTCATCTTCTGATCGAAAAATGATATCAACCACATATATCTGAACTAGAAAAGTCCTTGTTCCATCTTGTAGTTTGAAAAGTGTCTTGTCAATGGTTCCTTTGCTGAATCCATTGTTGATCAAGAATTGTGACAGCGTCTCAGCACTTAGTATATGCTTATATATGTTTTTGTATTTCTGTCAATGCCTTGTATTTATAGCATTGATCTCCTTGATTTGAAAATTCGTCCGTTGGCTATTTAATGCTGAGAATAATCCTTGATTCCTTCTTGATTTTATTCTCCATGATTTCAGTGATCCGGATTTTCTTCAAACGTTCTTCATAAAATCCGTCCTTGATTGATATTGCATTAAATGCTTGATCTCCTTAATTTCCACGTTCAGAATAAAATGCAGATAGCATACTTCACTTGCATGTTCCTTAACTTGGTTGTTGCTTGACCGGTTCAGTAAATTTGCTTATAGGATGTTACTTTGCTATTGAGATCCTCTTCACCGTTATTCTTGATAGCTAGCCGATGGAGCTTTTACTTAGTTGTTTTGCTGTTTCCTTTCTTTCTTTGATTTTCAAAGTCTAAGTATGCTTGTAATTCACTGATCATTGATTTGGGTGAGATTAGTGTACACCATATTGAAAATGAATAGATTTCATCACTTGTAATATATCTTAGACTTACCTAAGGTCATCACAGACTTCCCTGGTTGTAAGTCACTCCATAAATCTTCACTTTACTCTGTCCGTACTTGGCTGCCTGATTCAGCTGATCTCCAGTCTTCCACTGAGCCGTCCTACCAGTCTAGTACAATGCTTGTCTGTATGAATTTATACAACATGTCAGACTCTAAGTAATGTCTTATACAAATATTTCTAACTTATTTCAGGCTTTCTATAACAGCTAGTATGGCCATTATCAAAACAAATAAAATGTTCCTAACACAAAAGCAATTCACATCACAAAAGGGACACTTGATTATGTCCATTCTGATTTTTGGGGACCTTCAAGGGTGGAGTCATTGGGTGGTCACAGGTATTTTGTGTCCTTTATAGATGATTACTCAATGATGGTTTGGGTAATTTTGATAAATCACAAGAGTGAAGCATTCAAGCACTTTAAGCAGTGAAAGGCTTTGGTTGAGAATCAGATAGGGACAAAGATCAAGAGACTTAGAACGGATAATGGACTGGAATTCTGTTGGTCTGAGTTTGATGAATTTTGCGAGAATGAAGGAATTGCTCGCTACCATACTGTCAGAGACACTCCACAACAGAATGGTGTTGCCGAAAGAATGAATCAAAATCTTATGGAGAGAGCAATGTGCATGCTCTCTAATTCTAGTAATAAGAAGATTTTGGGCAGAGGTTGTTAACACAACATGCTACTTAATAAATAGGGGGCCTCACACTTGGATCAAGCTCAAAACACCACTTGAGGTTTGGTCAGGAAGATCACCAGACTACTCTGGTCTAAGGGCTTTTGGAAGCACAATCTACTATCATGTCAGTGAAAGTAAACTGGAACCTAGAGCCAAGATGTGAGTGTTTGTTGGATATGGAGATGGTGTAATAGGGTATATAATTTGGTAATCCGCTGAAAATAGGGTTATACTCTGCAAGAGTGTGGTCTTTGATGAAAATTCTATGCTTAACTCATCTGTGAAAGCCACATCTGAATATGAAATTGGACCTGAGACTGAGAAGGTTAACAAACAGGTGGAGCTTCAAGAGGAGTCTACTGAATTAAAAGACTCAAAGAATGGATAGTCAAGACTCAGCCAGATCCATAATCGAATCAAGCGATCTGGCAACAATGAACAAGTGTCAGCAGATACACAAACAGTTGATGTTGGTCAGCAAGGTATAGCTCTCAGCAGAGCTAGGAGGACCAATATCATATCCCCAAGAAGATATGGGTTTGAGGAAGATATGGTTGGATATGCATTACAGGTAGCTGAAGAAGTGGATGGTTTTGAACCAGACACTTATAGGGAAGCTGTGACATGTTTTGAGGCATCCCAATGACTTGTTGTTATATGAAGAAATTTAGTCACTTCAGAAGAATGAGACTTAGGATCTGGTCAAACAACCATAGGATAAGAGGGTGGTCATCTACAAATGGATCTTCAAGAAAAATGAAGGAATGACATATGCTGAGGGTATCCGATATAAGGCACGTTTGGTTGCATGAGGGTTCAGTCAGAAAGAGGGGGTAGACTATGAAGAGATATTTTCTCCAGTGGTCAGACATACTTCCATAAGGGTGTTATTAGCAATAGTGGCACATCAGAATTTTGAACTTGAGCAATTAGATGTGAAGACAGCCTTTCTACATGGAGATGTAGATAAGGAAATTTATATGACCCAGCCAGAGGGTTTCCAAGTTCCTGGCATGGAAGGATATGTTTTCAAGTTGAAGAAGTCCTTATCTGGACTTAAGCAGGCCCTAAGACAATGGTATAGAAGTTTGACAGTTATATGGTTGAACAGGGTTATAGCAGGAGTCCATATGATTGCTATGTTTATCACAACAAGCTGAAGGATGGTTCAATCATCTATCTGGTTCTGTATGTGGATGATATGTTGATAGCTGCTGCAAACAAGTATGATATTTAAGATCTGAAGAATCTTCTCAAGGCTGAATTTGAGATGAAGGATTTGGGGAATGCAAAGAAAATTTTGAGGATGGAGATCTATAGAGATAGGAAGCAGGGGAAGTTGTTCTTGTCTTAGCAGGGGTATATGGAAAAGATATTGTCCAAGTTTGGCATGTCAGCATCCAATCCTATAGATACTCCAACGGCACCAAATCCAGATCTGTCTGCTGTGTTTGCTCCACAGTCAGCTAAAGAAGCAGAAGTCAAGAGTTCCATATGCTAGTGGAGTGGGCAACTTAATGTATGCCATGGTCTGTACTAGGCCTGATTTGGATCAAGCAGTCAGTGTTGTCAGTAGGTTTATGGCTCAACCTGAAAAGGAACACTGGAAGGCAGTGAAAAGGATATTTAGGTACCTCAGGGGTACATAAGATATTGGACTCATTTATGGAGGTGGTACTCAATGTTTTGTCATAGGTACTGTGATGCTGATTATGCTGCTGATGTGGACATCAGGAGATCTATGACTGAGTATGTGTTTACTTTGGGTGGTTCTGTGATAAGTTGGAAGAAAACTTTACAGGGTACAGTGACATTATCTACTACTGAAGCAGAGTATATTGCACTAACAGAAGCAGCAAAGGAAAAGCAATCTGGTTGAAAGGGCTAGTAAATGTTCTAAGTCTGCATCAAGATCAAGCCAGGGTGTATTGTGACAGTCTCAGTGCAATATGTTTGGCTAAGGACCAGGTTCATCATGAGAGAACCAAGAACATTGATGCTATGTATCATTTTCTAAGAAATGAGAGGAGGGTCAAAGTGAAGAAGATCAGCACTGATGTTAATCTTGTTGATATGTTCACTAAACCAGTTCCAAGGGGAAAGCTTCAGTTATGTCTGGACTTGCTAAATATCCAAGACTGTTAATCTGAATATGAGAATAATCAGCTGAAGGTGGGGGTCTGCTAAGGTATTCAAATCTGAAGACCAAGAGGATTTCTGGCACTTGGTTGTGCATCGGGTTAGTTTGCATGAAGTTGAAGTCAAGGTGGAGATTTGTAATGGTGACTAAAACTATGCTACTGAGTTTGGTCAGCTGAGTGTAATACACTACTGAATATGTGTGAAAATTGTGGTGGTCAGCTGGGTATGAAGGTGTCTGATGAGTCTGGTGTTCTGTTGTATGAAGTTAGTAGACTGATCATCTACTGAGGTTTGGTTTGCTGAGTTGGCTCTCGCATTACTTAGGGTACACGTCTGCATAGTTTTCCAGTTTGGTTAGGGTTACTTCTGGGGTATTTTAGTCATTATCTGGTTTGGCTGTTTAGTCGGTTAAGGTTTGATTTCCAATGCTATAAATACCATCTGTATTAATTGTAACTTGATGTAACTTTCTCGTGATAATAAAATATCTTCGTTTGTCCGTGGTGTAGTCGGCACATTGCCGGAAACCACATTAAATCCGTGTTCTTCTTGTTTCTGTGTTTGTTTACTTGTTAATTGCTTATCTTTACTTACAATCACCATCACTTCTTGATCGATCCGTCATAACACATTGGAGGGGTGTGATTAATTCTCACTCTCTCTCTCACACATAGTAGGTGTGTGTAAGTGTGATATGGATTAATCACATACCTCCACTTGGTATACCTCTAAAATAACTCTCCCACCATAACTCTTCTTGTGGGTTTTTGTCCTAAAGTGGAAATTAGTTAAATAGTGGGCCGCCTAACATCGGTTCCGTGACTTGGGAAATTGGCATATCAGGCAACTGTAGCAACACAATTTTTTTTTAGGTGTGTCAGACCCTCTAATTTTTTTTCGAGTAAAACGTCCAAATTTGGAAGAAGTCGTCCATATTGGGTCAAAAACGTCCAAATGTGGAGGGAACCGTCCAAATTCGGACGAAAACCGTACACTTTTCAAACCTTTATCAACACGTCCAAATTTGGACGGTGTAAGTGAAACGCACCGTCCAAATTTGGAAGATTTGATAAAGGTTTGGACGGTTTCGTCCACTTTCAAAGAACCTTATCAAGTTTTATTTACTTTTTTCACCTACTCTTTCACCAGCCTCTGTCTTCACCGTTTAACAGACCCAAAAATCACCATTGTTGAGTTTTCCTTCAAACGAAATAAACAATAAAACAATCAATACCGGGGGTTGTTTTTTGCAAAGAAATGGGTAAGCATTCACCTAGCAATTATTTACTATTGAAAAAATTTATATATCGTGTTTGTTTTTATTGTTAATTGTTCACATGAATGTATTATGTTAAAAGCGCGTTTAATTAGCGTGTTTGTTTTTATTGTTACTTGTTTTTAATGAAAAAATTTATTTATCGTGTTTGTTTAAATTTTGTTCAATTAGCGTTGTGTAGTATGTGCGGTATTTAGGGTAGAGAAATGATTAATTTTGATGTTATTTTTTGATAATGGAATTGATATTTTGATTATATACATTTTCACCGTTGTTGAAGCAAGCGTGTTTTATTGGTTTGGTTATTAGTTGATTTTGTTGTTGTTGTAGAAAAGATGCCGAATCCGCCTTGAAAATATATGGTATCTGCTTTTACGGAATTTTGTAATAGTATGAGAACATTTTTTTAAATTAGCGTAATGATTATGTTAATTAAAAATTGAACCAAACGACACACACTCATCGTTGTTTGAAAAACCAAAATCAATATCTCGTGATCGAATTCTATGGTACGCCTCGGCCTGACGAGGTTCTTAGAATTGCATGCTTTCCCTAGGGTGTTTTCGATTCCTTCTGATCCGCTGTGTCATGCCTAATCTCCAGGCTTTGTATTGGGGCTCCTGGTAGGTAGCTCAGAGAAAATTTCATTAGTCCGCTCAATAGAGCATCTTTCTGCCCTCGCAAACTGGTAATCCTCACCGGAAGTGAGGCACCTTTAGATCGAAAATATAAGGTCCTGTTCCGCCGCCCAGACGGCCTCTGCTTCTCCTCGTCATCATCAAGTATTCTATGACGTGGTAAAACCATAATTTATGCTTTCTTACCCCACGTTACAACACAACAGAACACAACGATTATATACCAAAACAATAAATGAGATGAATAGTATATGTGTACATATATGTATATACATATGTATGTATATATGTGTCTATATATGTGTATGTACTTGTATATATGGGTATATATATGTATATGCATGTGTGTATAAGTGTATACATATGTGTCTATATACGTGTATATTTATGTACATATATATATGTACATAAATATGTACATATATATATATATGTAAATGTATGTGTATATATGTATGAATACATATGTGTCTATATAAGTGTGTGTGTGTGTGGTGTGTGTGTATATATGTGTGTGTGTGTGTGGTGTATATATATATATGCCACCATATATATATATGTCTGTGTGTGTGTGTGTGGTGTGTGTGTATATATGTGTGTAAATGTAAATGTATGTGGATATATGTATGAATACATATGTGTGTATATATATATATATATATATATATATGTACACACTCACACACACACACACCCCCCTAATGTATATATATTATTATTTCATATTCATTTCTTCACAGAAAAACTAATGCAAAATTTTAATTCTTTCACAGATGACAACATTTTGTCTATTAGGTTTGCATTTGGCGGAGAGTGGAAATATGATGAAAGAAGCGACAGATGGTCTTATAGAAAAGGAACATTTTATATGATTCTTATAAGTAACGATACGACATTGGATGACGCCAAATGTAAAGTGTGTTCGAAAGTAGGAATTGATGTATCCAAAAATAGATTGGTAATGAAACTTTTGTATCCAAATCTGCGAGGGGCGATTGATGTTTCGGATGACGAGACATGGATAGCATACCTTCATGATGTGCGTAGACAAGAACTCAGAAAATCGTGTGTTAACGCCGAATCGGTTATTGATGATGATGAGCCGGAAGACAAAGTTGGAAAACACATTTAACTTAAATGAAGAACCGATAGTTGATAGAGGATTGAAGATTTTACACCTAACTTTATAATATTCGCAATCCCGTGATGATGTTGTACAAACTCCACCGGCCTCACCCCTCATGAAAATGTCATCCAAACGAATACATGTTTCGTGATCAAGTAATTGATGTGTCGAGTGAACGTGGCTATGATTGGGGATTTATTGCAAATATCATTAGTCACCATTGGACTTACCGTACAATGAACAACGTATGGGTCGGATGTGTGCATCTATGAATGGTCGAACGCGTCTGGCGTATCGTAGATCGACGACCCACACACAATATGGGCGCTTTATGCGAACTAGGATGCAAGCACCGATGCAACCGGGCCCTACTACCGCGGATCTTTCACGAGTTATCCGACCGCACCTTTGCAATGTAACACCGACCGTGGTCACACATTTGGTATGGCAAGTGTCAATCGCAGAGAGTGCTCATTTCGGTCCGGAATGGACCTTTCCCAAATTCCTCCATGTCCACGTCCGAGACGCTTTGCACCGATAATCCGGATGTATTGTTCATCGGTAAAAGGTATAGAGACAAGGAGGATATGAAGGATAAAATGAGTTACCACGCACCGAGGCATGACTATATGTGGAAACTCGTCAGTCGTCGACCAGAAACGTTAAAACTACGATGTTATACTTCCGACCGATGCGAATGGAAGGTTGTCGGTAAGAGGGTTGTTGATTCGAATGTGGGCGCTAGGGACGGACAACGTTGCATGAATTTTGAGATAACCGCGCATTGCATCAAACCCACACTTGTGGACTAGAGCAACTAACCGACAATCACAGACAAAGCCAAGCCCGACCTATAGGTCGCTTTCGTAAGGGATAGCCTCATAAAACTCGGCAAATGATTCACGACAAAAGTTTTACAAGCCGAGGTGAAAAAACGCTCAACATAGACCTGAATTATCAAAGGCGCGATCAATGTAGATGAAAGCATTGGAACCGATCGGGCGGAAACGTTGAAATGTCGTATTGTAAATTAAACACCTACTTTTACATGTTGAAGGTAGAGAATGAAGGAACCATTACGCACATTGTTCCCGATGCGCTTGGCGAGTTCAAGTATTGTTTCATGGCATTAGGATCAAGTATTGAGGGGTTTAAGCATCGTCGCCAATATTAGTTGTGGACGGTACACATCTTAAAACAAAGTGCGAGGGGACATTGTTAGTAGCGGTGGGTGTAGACGCTGGCGACCATATCTTTCCGTTAGCTTATCTTTGTGACCGACGGAGAGAGCCTTGATGCTTGGACCTATTTCATGGTTAAATTGAAGTCGATAATTGGGGAACGATCGACTTGGTTTTCATTTCGCATGAGGTCCAGTATAATTGGAGCCGTTAGACCAATATTTCAAACGCTTACCATGGCTATCGCTACCACCACATTGTCATGAACCCGAATAAAAATTTGGTACCACGGATATTGTCCATTCACCTTCCGGGAAGCGACTTTATACGTATTCGTAAACGCGCCTCCAAATATTATTCCGTAAGATAATAGACATGGATATCGACTCAACCAAACCTGTATCGCGTTACCTACGTGAGATTGAGTCGATAAATGGGCCGATCACAATTCCCGAACACGTTACTCAATCATGACAAGCAACTATGTTGAAAGCTTCAACAATGTGATCGGATGCACGTAAGATGAGTATCGTGAATCTCTTTGATTACATCCGGGCATTGTGTCGTGGCATTGCGAGAGGAGAGAAAGCGCGAATCTTGCCGCACCGCCTTAGCCCCGAACCTGAAAAGTTCTTGAATGATGTTGCTCGTGCGTAAAGAATTTCACACCGCATAGTATCGACCGAGACCAGATCAAGTTGGAGACATCGATTCTAGTGAGAAAGTGAATATGCGTAAGAGAGAATGTTATTGCGGGCGCTTCAGTGGACTACGCTACCTTGCGTGCATGCTTGTGTCGCTATAAGTCACCGTTGTGAGAGTCCCTATGATTATTGTTCCAATTACTACAGAGTCGCCTGCTTACAACGTATATATGAAGGACGTGTTTTCCCGGCCTCGTGGAGGATGATTGATTCTTCCCCGACCGGATAAAAATAAGCCTTCCTCTCACTCCGCCGAGCCTGAGAGTGAGGGAAGGAGGAGAAACAATCAGATGGGAGCTAGGCGGGGCCGACCTTGAGGATTCCTTCTCAAGGTGAGCCTACAGTGCTAGGACGAGCGTAATGCCAACAGAGAGTACAACTCCAGTTCCCGTAGGAATTGCTCGAATTGCGGTAACCCCGACATAGAAGGAATAGATGTCCCGCTCGTGCGCTTGTTCCCAATTGAATAAACCTTTATTTAATTTTATAAGACATTATGATTGTAACATATAATTTTTTATTATTCGCTTGCTTGCAATTGTTTTATCACATTGATTTTGACATTGTTATATCAATTAGAGCGAATGTGAAAGTAAATAAAGGTACAAAAAGCATGAGATTAATCATGTAATTTTTATATCACATTGTGCTTCTCATAGTATTAGCCTCTAACTCGTGTAATGAATGGTTATTTTATCCTGTATATCTATCATTATTTATCAAATAAAAAGCTGCAAATTGAAAATAATAAATTTATTAAGATTATCAATATTAAGATTATCAAACTCCATTGAAAAAGATTAGCACTAGCACTCAAATATTATGCATTACAATTGCGTAAAAAGATTGCTCAACACGAAATATTATACAACAAATATATAGTCGCTCATCATGACCGTATGAAACATCATCACAAGATATTCCGGCACTCCGGCGGACCTAACGCACATATATTTGTGATGAGATAGGGAAAAATATATATCCATCTCCTGCGTTGTCATTTGCTATCTGTCGAATCCTCGGAGAGAATATACTCTCCGACGCCAAAGTATGATGTAATGGATGCGTGCACGCAAGTGCATACAAATCAAATGAAGGTAGGGTGTAGTTCACCGTGCCATACATATTGGTGGCCAAGAACATAATGAAGAAAGGAAGAAATCGACCGCGCCATGACCAGGGTGAAGGCGGCGGGTACGCCACACGCTCCTACGCATGATGTCTCCCAAACAAAATGAACCATGTCACGCCAGAGTAATTCGGAACATCGGAAATAGAAAGAAATCCAAACCCCGAGGTTATTCTCGAATGTCATACTCGTTGTTGATCCATGCATTATTTAAAACGACGGGAACGCCTCGAACAATGACGCACCTTTCATTGATCCGTGTGGTAGATAGACAAGCATAAATTCACGCACAATAGACCGATTCACGTGTTGAAAGCTTATTGGCATCCTGGGGACACCATGCCAACCGTTATCTCAAAACAAGTTTGCAATCAAAGTAGGAAGACTAACTATGTTCAATCGCCTCTCGAACTACGCTCTTGCCATCCGCTTAGTCACGTACTCACGCCTCTCCTCTTACGTTCTAAAACGGCTTATGAGAGATCGCTCATCCAACGACAAATCAATTTCCTCGTTGAAATGAACACAGAGCATGTGGGTTAGCCATTGAAGGGAACACTAGATGAGATAATGAGAGAGTAAAATAAATGAGAAATGAGAGAGATGAATGGTTGTTAGAAGATTTGTGAATATATAGATTTTTTTCCAAAAAGGTGGGACTCGCCGATAGTTCGATGGGACACGTCCAATATTTGGACGTATATATTCACACACTATCTTCGACGGAATCATCCAATATTTGGACGGCGTCGTCCGATTTGGACGGTCATATATGAACAAGATATCTAACGTGTGGGGCCCTGTCTATTATTGCACTATACCTATGTGTACTGCCCTGTGATGCAGGTGCATGTTATATATGTAGGACACATATGTACAGTGTCATGTCTTGTCTTCATACTAGACAACATGGTTATGACCTGACATTGACTACACTGTACAGTGTCATGTCTATAGTAACACTATACCTATCTGTACGGCCCCGACATAAATGCATAAGTCATAACCATTGAAAAGGTGGGACCCGCCGATAGTGACCACATTTGTCAGTTCGATGGGACACGTCCAAATGCATATGGACGTATATATCCACACACTAACTTGGACGGAACCGTCCAATATTTGGACGGCTTCGTCCAATTTGGACGGTCATATATGAACAAGATATCTAACGTGTGGGGCCATGTCTATTATTGCACTATACCGAATCTTCTAATTTGGACGGAATCGTCCAATTCGGACGGTCTTAACTCATATGGGGCCCAATGAATCGTCCAACTCGCCCAAGTAGCCCGTCCAAGTTAAATGGAAACATTGATTGCTTGACAAGACAATACCATGACCTCGTAATTGATTCAATTTGGATTAAAATTCCCAATATTTACGCCAATATAACCCCCATATATACCTTCTCCCTCTCTCATTAGTCCTCACGTTCTTCAAGTTCCTTTGCTCAGAATTCCCACCTTGTACCCTCTCAAATCACATTTTAAAAAACTCCGGTGAAAATGTCTCGACTCGATTCCCCTCCTTCGTATATTCGGATATACAATCCCGATAATCTAATTCTCCGGCTTGGCATCCTCACCGCCGCCACAAATTAGTATACCTTATGTGTATGACGAGGATACGCTGCTATATCGGTTCACAACACACCACGAGCGTGTCAATTGGTCTACATATTTTCATGATATTGTTTGTTGTTGCAGAGAGGAGGATGGAATGGGATACCCTACCTATCGTGATGCGTAGATTCATACGAAGAAGATCATTGGGCGCCTCCGCTAAGAGTCCCCACCTACCTCCACTATGAATCGATCAATCGCTCGTGAATTCTACACTTTGGTGAGGTCTAAAATTGATGCGCCATACCAACTTCAGGGGTGTACACGCTACGTGGAGTAAATGTCTTCTTTTCATCGGATTGGATCAATCGCTACTATCGTATACCGTAACTCGAAGCAACCAAATCTCGGACACCCAATTTTACGAATTCCGTAATCGCCTTGAGTATCCTCGACTATCCTCAAGAATGGCTGCGTGTTTACTTGAATGGATTGGTAGTAGCGTGTATGGTACCGCATACACTTTTAATCCAAGCAATGCCTTAAAAGCTTTTTCGCTTGCCTTTTAACGCGTGAAGTTGATTTTGGAAGTGATATCGTTCGTAGGATTGGTGAAATATCGCTTAACATGCTTGGTGATGGTTATCTGTATTATCCATTTCTTATCACCGCTCTCGCAAGAGAATTTCACGTACCAGAGTATGACAATGATGACATTGGTGAGGAAAGTATCCCAATCACCTTTTGTGACTTTCCGTGGTTTGTTTAGGAGCAGACGCATGGTTTACCTTTTGTGACTTTCCTTGGTTTGTCTAGGCTTTGGCTCTTCTATGTCTTTGTTTCTAAAGTTTAATGTACTGTATTTATATATATTTATCTCTTTGTTTCTAAAGTAAATTCTTGATTTCGTAATCTACATGTCTTACTGAAAGGGATGTAATTCTAAATCTTGACTGATAATAAATGCATAAACTCCAGGGATCCAAATTTAATCATTTGTTATCGGACAAGATTCATAATTACATCGCTTTGCGATTGGAAATAGACCAACGTGGGAACATATTAGACTAGTGGGGTTGACGTCCCGCCACCGGTGACGTCTTTCTCTTAGATACGATTTACTAAGGCGTTGAGTGATAATATCAAGAGGTGTAAGTATGTGAAGCCTAGTCCGTCCCGTAATATAATATCAAGACTAGTGTCCCATTACACTAGTCTATCCCACAAATATAAATCAACTGAATAAGAAACTAACATAAAAAATGAGCCGATATAAACATAAGTTAATATAAATATTACAACGACATAACTTGGTATAAAACAAACAAAATGTCATGCCATATACATCAAATTCACAAAAAATAACTACATATCTAAAGATCTATGCACCGATTAAACATACGCACGCACATTTTATGTCTAAATAACATCATGTTTTCAGTGTCCGATCGGTTCAAGCGTAGTGGAGTGCATCATATGCTCGATGAACTTGACCGTATACACCCCACACATACCCCCCGCATGCATTGTAAATTTCGATTAATCGCTTGATAATAAGATAATGTACACTATATAGTATTATAAATACATTGACGTTAATAACACTTACGGGATTTTCATTTGTGGTAATGCTCTCGTAATTAACTATTTTGGCAGAACAGAGGAGGTCGCCATGGATCAAGCATTTTTGGGTGGTTACGTAGTCGATCATTCGCCTCAAGCACTCTCTCAACACCACACCAAAGTGTTTCAAAGTTTCAAAAATTTCAGGTGCGATTCGTACTTTGTCCACGCCAGCACAATCGAACACTAAGGCCTCGCCATTTTGGAATAGAAAATTGAATAGCGCCCAGTGTCCGTGATATATGGCCCAGGGCATGTACACCACCGAATTTACATCCCATTTTGACGCGATCTCCTCATATCATCTCAAACCTCTACCGCCTCAAAGGCCCTTCCTGGTCCTTCCCTCCAGTGCGCAAAAAGCGGGCGAGCCTGAGAGGAGATGACGGTCGAATTGGGATGAAAGGCATCCGGATATGCTTCTGTTGACGGCGCGACAGTCCAGTACCCATCCACATGTCAGTCCGCATTCAAAAAATAAGGTACAGATAATGCAAATCAACCATATGAAAATTTCATAAATATGAATATGATTTCACAGTATACATACCGCTCCATCTAGCTCTTTCGATCTTCGTGGAGGCGAGCGAAATACTCTTTGTCCGCTTTTCATCTATACTCGATCCTCCAACGTACCAACTGTAGGAATATATATAGCGGGTGGCGCCTCTTGTTCGTACCGGCCGTTGAAACGCTTTTCCAAAGGTTGAGGAATTTTTCAATGGCGCCCATCTCGATACCGCCTGGAAGATTGACTACGAACGACCCGCCGCTTAGATGTTTTGGTGGGTTAATAGTCCGACGGGTCGTCAATCTTCTCGTCCGTTCACCGTCGCCTCTTCCTTTCCCCACCGCCAGCCACTTGGACCACCCGCTATACTGAAGGACGAGTTATACTACATGCTTATTGACAAACTAATTTCTAGTTACCAAATAAAAATGCACACACTTATCGCATCGAATCCCACTCGCAGACCGGAGTTTCTTCCGTCGTAGATGCTCTTAACGTATTGTCGGGAGTTTCGTATCATGTATTAAAGAGATAATGAATTAACGAGTAATAATATAACCTACTTTCACGATTAAATAAGGAAATCAAACAACGTACCATAATTCATCTCGGCTCTATAACAAATCCTCGACCGTGACATGGCCCTCGGAGTACCTATGCAAATTATAATCGATATCGCAATTAGAAAATAAGAAATAATAAAATGCGTATGTTGATGTCACGAAATACCTATCATATGGTCCGTGTCGAAGCCCTCCTCGGGTGTACGCTCCCAAGCCTCTCCCGAGTATGACCGGATCCCGAGAATCACGGCCTGGTAGGTGTATCGGTCTTCCGGCTACCTTGTGGGGTCACTAAACCACCTCTCGCGAGTCGAGCCCGAGCACCGGATCCCTGGCTACCTTGTGGGGTCACTAAACCTCCTCCGGGAGTCGAGCCTGAGCACCGGATCCCCGGTTACAAGCATATTAATATATTAGATTCGTGTGTAAACAATAGAAATACGGGTGTCAAATTATTATGTGCAAGATAATTCATACCGCTCGCTAATCATTGCTCCATGAACAATCTAAATCGACTCTTGAGTTCATTAACTCACCCTAGTGTCCCTTAACTCGTAGTCGGTTTTTGCCAACGAAGCTCTCAACCCCGACTCGGTATTTGCCCACGCAATCTTAAGCTCGAACTCCGAGTCGGTTTTTTCAAATGCACTCTTCGAGCTCTCAACTCCGAAGTTACTTCTATCCAACTCTTGTTGGATGAGTTCGAATAAGATCGCCTCGGTGGCTCAACCAAATAGCGTTTACCGATATCGTCCGATCGCCTTCCAGGTTGGCGGGTAGTCGCATGCTCTGTCCGCCGATCATTGCGACGCTTGAGCGCCCTCTTCATCAACCGTGGACGCCATGTTGTAAGGTATGGCCGGAGGGACGAAGTCCGTAATGCTTCGCTGGGAGAGACCGGTCGTGGTGTGTTTCGATAGGAGGGACCGTGGACTGTTTGTAACGGGAGGGGGAGGGACCGGTAGTTGACGAGGTACGGCCGTAACGTACTCCGCCGGCAACCCTATTGAAATCACATACTCCTATCTCCCGGGTGCTTAGAACATCATCGGGCATTCCGCTCAAATAAATGAAAAAACACGATTTTAGATACAATATAATTAAAATGTGGACTAAAAAAATTGGATCGACGATACTTACCGATGCATCAAACCTTGATGACGCCACCATCGCTATACACCCCGCTACCGTAAACCGCCACCTCAAATAGGTAGGACGATCGTTCTCATGTCCCTCCTCAAAATTGCGTATTTCCCGCTTCTATGGATGACCGGTATGGCGTGAAAAGCCCAGACTTGTAAAGCATACTGACACCCGGACACGGTTGGTGAAGAGCCTTCGCATCGCCGCCGGAACATATGTACGTAGGTATTCAACTTGTCTACGCCGGCCTTCCACATGAAGTTATTAAACATATCATCGTCCCCATGGATAAGTGCGGACGCGCTCCAAGTCTTCGACGATATAAAAAATCTGCTTCGGTATTATAGTTCCGGTCATGTCCCATTAGTAAACCATAAATTGTATAAACCAGAGCCATGCGATAAACTGTTTCGACGTCCTGTTGCGCTGCTCTCATCGCAGATATGATTTTTTTGCAACGTTACGGTCCCCACGCACTTACTTAATTCGCATGTCTCCAAGAAACATCGCGATACCGCCGAATCTTATCACAATACCTTCAAGATCTCCAAATCTATACCCCATAATCAATCCAAACTCCTTCGCCCCGAATCTCACTCTCTTTCTCGACCAATCATAAAGTGAAGTTCGTCGGGCGCGATCGAGATATAACATTTGGAAATACAAAATACTATGAGCCGCCCTTTGAACGCCCGGTTTTCCACGATACCATGCGATAAATTGACCGAAG